>OX578138.1:52988625-53528625 GCA_951213105.1 Amaurobius ferox | reverse complement strand
GCTGAGGGCTCCTAAATATATAGGCTGGTGCAAATGCGTCTGCCAGGAATCAATCACAGAGAAGTTCAGAAGTCGGAAAATCTTTTCCGACCGTCAATGCTAAATTGTATTAAAAACCAAGATTTAAATCAAAATTCGAAGTCCGTTTTACACATCTACGGTTCATATCAGTCCAGATGTAAAATTTTATAATTGTACGTTTTGACGTCTATTCGCAACGCAGTGTAAAAAATTCGCAGGTATATTTCTTTTTCTTTAAATATAGAAATATGCTTTTATAGGATCAAGTGGGACAAGAGTTTCATTATTTCAATTTTGCGCACAATGGAAAACTTCCTCCAGATACTTCACAAAAGTAAATTTTGTAATCCATCTAATATAAGTACTATTTCTTCACGGTATTAGAACAAAGACACTCATTAGTGTCCTGAGAAAATAAAGCACAAATTTTGTTCCAAGAAAGTTTCTTACCAGAAACAGAAAATAAAAAACTTGTAAAAAATACCCAAAAATTAAAAATGGTTCCTCATTAGCATAATTAACTCATTTCACATCCAAAACAAGACGCGACTTCCGCGAATTATGTACAAAAGGACAACCTCCCAAAACACATCCATGCCATACCATTAACAATGTACGTGGTAATCGCTCATTTTGCCGGCTTCTTTGATTCTCCGTGGGTGTGATTACCGTGCAGGCAAAGCAAAAGGTAAACGCTACAATTATAGAATTAAGCCCCCTGGAACAGCACAGAAATTGCAAAAGTGGCGAACTTGGGCGTGACTACAGAAGAAGTTGTAGTCTGACATCGATTTAGTTCTCGTAGCGTACCTGTATCGATATTATATCGCAGAGGATGATTGGGATTGTATATCGATTGAAGAATGGTGAGAGTAAAGAGAGGGAAAAAGCACATTACATAACTACTCAAGAATTAATGACCGCCTGTTTTAGGCACACGCTAGGGAGTTTTATCTGGGCTCAATGTACAACTTTAGTTTTAGAAGACTAGTTCATAAAGTAACTTCATATAATAAAGCGCAAAATATTCTGTGTTCACAAGGTAGGAATGCAGAGATGAATTTTGGGGAAGCTTATTTTTATTGCTGAAACGGATATACAAAAGTAGCTCAACCTGCTGTTTTGACTAATCTAAAGAATAAAAGCAATTCCTTAATTGCGGCATAAACAGTTGATGAAGTGCATCAATCGATTTCAAAAGCGGAAAATAGTATTTATCGTGAGAATAAATGAGACAGCTGCCACTATAGCAAAGGAAGGGAAATTTATTTTCTGTCTTCCTTCATTTACTCGAACTTTCCTGTCTTTACTGCAATGCCTGATATTTCTTATTCAGCCAGATCATTTTTATTTCTGTGAAGAAAAAGGGGAAAAAGAAGAAAGAACGTTATTGAAAAATATCTTTAACTGTAAATGTGTTAAATTGGGTTTTCGTGATTCGATAACATTAAGCGGCTGATAACATTAGCTATAATCACAATAAACGGTAACCACTATATACAATAAACATTTTATCTTAAATAATAAAATAGATTGTCCGTCTGTCCGTGTATTGGCGTTCTATAGTGCAGATTCTAAGATACCCACATCTGCAAAAGTCAGTGCAAATATACTTTCAGATAAATCTAGGAACAAAACAGAGCAAATTTTTTTCTTCGAATTCAGTACTTATTTAACGCTTAAATGAAATTTTGGACAATTTTCATGCAAAATATAGCCATAAAAAGGTTTTGCTGACTAAACCTCCTTATCTTATAAGACCTCCTCCAGCCAATTCTACTAAGCTTCAGAAATGTTATCTCTTTTTAACTCCCAGGTTTTACAATCTTCTACCTCAATTAAAGATGTTATTATTTAAAAAAGTATCAATCTGGTAAATTCCTTCTTGCGCATATTCTACGCAGAGGCTCTGGAATTTTTATTTATACCTGCCCGCGTAGTGGGTGGATTTCCACCTGGAAACAAACAGTATACTAGCAGCATAGTTGCTGGCGCATATTTTGTCTATGTTGGCGTACATTTTGATTATGTTGGCGTATACTTTGGCTATGTTGGCGTATTATTTTGGCTTCTCTGAGCCCGTACTGAGGCGCAAAGACCCCAGCAGTTGCAAGAGAGCTATTGCAAGTAAAAAAAGCTATTGCAAGCTCTTTCAAAAGGCAAATAGGCTAGTCGCTGAGGTATTTAGTTTGCGGTTCTGGGTGGAATTAATAATAAATAAACATTTCGATGGGACTCATGAGTATTAAAGCATTTTAGTCACTTTCCAAGACCATGTTTAAAAATCGCAATAACAGAATTATTTTCACCAAGATATGACAAATATATTTTAGAAACTTATATGACTACAATAATTAAACGCTGATATTATTCTTATTAATTATCTCCCGTTTCCAGGAGCTTATTCGGTTCCCTTTGGTATAGTTAAAGTCTCACCGTTAAATTACGGAATCAGACCGTTAAATGGAGCGAATTACAAAAAATGACTCTACAAGGAATTGGGAAAATAATGTTTGCCATTTAACACAGATTTCTGTTGAATTTGAGACTTTAATTACACAATCAAAGCAGAAGAGCACCTTAATTGCCTTTTTGGATAAAAAAAAATGTAAGATATTAGACCAGTAAAATTATACGGACAAAATTTGAATACGAATTTAAGATTAAAGTTTATCACTTTTGTATTAAATATGTTGCTCTAAAACTTTATTCAAGGTATATTGCAATAGAGAAAGAAATAATGAAATACAGAGTAATTACTGATTTTTTTTCTTTGATTAAAATTTACAACGAAGCTTTAAATTTTATTTGCAAATCATACAATAGTGTGATAAAATTTTAATTCACAGTCACAATCCCCTCCCCCATCCGATAGGGCGTGGTTAAAAGTTTGGAATCTATATAAATAAAATTGAAAATCTGTATGTATATATGTGAGTTTGTCTCATCATCCAAAACATAAACAGAATGTCAGGAAGCGTTAAAACGACCGTGAAATACACGTAAACAAATCATATGTTTCAAGTGTGTGCATTTTTTTTTTTTAATTTTTTCAATGTCAATATTTTTAAAAGTTTGAACAAATAAATTACGGAATCAGACAGTTAAATGAAGCGAATGACAAAGCTCTATATGAAATTAATATTTATATATTAAAACCTCATTTCTTTTAATTGAAATAAATAATTTCTTTCAATTGAAATAAATAATTTCTTTTAATTGAAATAGCACACAGAACATGTTAACCGAAATAAGTAAACTTCTAAATTTTTTTTTTAATTCTAAATGCAAACAAAATATTTCAAAATTATAAATATGTAAATTTATTACTTATCCTACATACATAGTATAATATACAGGGTGTCCAGAAAGTTCCTGAGCGACGCAATATCTCGAGAAATACACTTCGGATCAAGAAATAAAAAAACACGTATTCAATATTTTTAGAAAAGCTATCCAATGATACCAAAATTGACCCCCCCCCCCCGGGGGAAGGGGGTGGGCAACTTTGAAATCTTCAATGGGAACCCCCCCATTTTTTATTGCAGATTTGGATTCTCCAGAAAAAATTACATACATTTGATCTACGATTTTTGCTTCCACAAACGACGCTATGAACGAGAAAAACGGAAGTGGGGCACAAACGTTTAAAAATGGGGAAGTAACACAGTAGTGGCGATACTTTCCGTGTATGTATGACTGCATATAGGGGAAGTAGCCCGTAGGGGTTATTTTAATTTTTTTTTTCAGGGAAAGGTGGGAGCAAGCACCTCCAAGGAAACAGAAAACTACTACGTCCACATCGTTGTTCCTGGGTAGTGCTAAAAGTAGTTTTGAACCGTTTTCTAAACTGAAGTCAACAGTTGTCGCTGAAGTGAACAGTTAGCGGGGGGGGGGGAGGGGGGGGTCAATTTTAGCATCATTGGCTAGATTTTTTTTTAAATATTGAACACGTAATTTTTTATTTTTCTATCCGAAGTGTTTTTCCCGAGACATTCCCATTTTTAAACGTTTGTGCCCCACTTCCGTTTTTCTCGATTATAGCCGTTTGTGGGAGCAAAAATCAAAAATCGTAGGTCAAATGTATGTAATTTTTTCTGGAGAATCCAAATCTGCAATGAAAAATGGGGGTTCCCATTGAAGATTTCAAAGTTGCCCTATCCCCTCCCCCCAGGAGGGAAGAGGGGGTCAATTTTGGTATCATTAGATAGCATTTCTAAAAATATTGAATACGCGTTTTTTTATTTTTTGATCCGAAGTGTATTTCTCGAGATATTGCGCCGTTCCGGAACTTTCTGGACACCCTGTATATGGAAAGTAATGAGACGAGGTCGAAAATTCGAATTCAAGTTTTCAAGGTAGAGGACCTTTCAAGCATCCTTGAACTCGAATCAGACGTTTTTGAAGTAATGTCTGTGTGTATGTGGGTTTGTATAAATGTATGTATGTTAGTGTGTGTGACGTGTGTGTCCATGAGTCTGTGGATGCGATATCGCACGAACGAATAGAGCGTCTTGAACGAAATGCTGTAAGATTATTACAATAAGTGATTACTGGAAACCTATTGATTCTAAAAGCAGTTGGAATGTACCGACATCCCCAATTTTCAAATAAATTTTTGAAAAAATCATAAAATACTGAGAACCTTCAATATTGTTACATAAAAAATTATTCTTTATGTAATTTTTCATTAGAAAACGAATGGTGCACTTTAGAACGCTAGCATGAGCCGTTCTCAAGATATTGCACGATTTTCAAATAATTTAAAGAAAAAAATACATAAAATTAAAAATGTGTTAACTATCATGAAGTATGTTTCCTTTTCGGGTGCAATATTACTCAAATTATTTGTTAACAGCATTCTGGTAGATCCAGTTCATTCCGTTCATGAGAAAAGATACTGTTTGTAATAGTTTTGTATTTTGTCACCAAGCAATTCGTCAAAAGTTTTTTATTTGTTTATCGATCAGTTTCTAATGCCTGGTGATAAATTTGGGAAGAATTTGACAAAATATCGCCAACTTGGTGTTTTTTTAATATGTCGCCAAGTTCACAAAAATATTACCAAATCGGCAGAAAAATGACACGAAATTAACGAAAATAACGTCACACTGATGAATATTCATTGTCTTGGAAAATGAATTTTCATTTATTTGATAATTAATGTAGCGTGGGAAAATTAATATTTTCGATTCAAAATATAGTTTCACGGTTGAAATAGTTTAACATACGAACTACGTCAATTTTAGCATCATTGGCTAGATTTTTTTTTAAATATTGAACACGTAATTTTTTATTTTTCTATCCGAAGTGTTTTTCCCGAGACATTCCCATTTTTAAACGTTTGTGCCCCACTTCCGTTTTTCTCGATTATAGCCGTTTGTGGGAGCAAAAATCAAAAATCGTAGGTCAAATGTATGTAATTTTTTCTGGAGAATCCAAATCTGCAATGAAAAATGGGGGTTCCCATTGAAGATTTCAAAGTTGCCCTATCCCCTCCCCCCAGGAGGGAAGAGGGGGTCAATTTTGGTATCATTAGATAGCATTTCTAAAAATATTGAATACGTGTTTTTTTATTTTTTGATCCGAAGTGTATTTCTCGAGATATTGCGCCGTTCCGGAACTTTCTGGACACCCTGTATATGGAAAGTAATGAGACGAGGTCGAAAATTCGAATTCAAGTTTTCAAGGTAGAGGACCTTTCAAGCATCCTTGAACTCGAATCAGACGTTTTTGAAGTAATGTCTGTGTGTATGTGGGTTTGTATAAATGTATGTATGTTAGTGTGTGTGACGTGTGTGTCCATGAGTCTGTGGATGCGATATCGCACGAACGAATAGAGCGTCTTGAACGAAATGCTGTAAGATTATTACAATAAGTGATTACTGGAAACCTATTGATTCTAAAAGCAGTCGGAATGTACCGACATCCCCAATTTTCAAATAAATTTTTGAAAAAATCATAAAATACTGAGAACCTTCAATATTGTTACATAAAAAATTATTCTTTATGTAATTTTTCATTAGAAAACGAATGGTGCACTTTAGAACGCTAGCATGAGCCGTTCTCAAGATATTGCACGATTTTCAAATAATTTAAAGAAAAAAATACATAAAATTAAAAATGTGTTAACTATCATGAAGTATGTTTCCTTTTCGGGTGCAATATTACGCAAATTATTTGTTAACATCATTCTGGTAGATCCAGTTCATTCCGTTCATGAGAAAAGATACTGTTTGTAATAGTTTTGTATTTTGTCACCAAGCAATTCGTCAAAAGTTTTTTATTTGTTTATCGATCAGTTTCTAATGCCTGGTGATAAATTTGGGAAGAATTTGACAAAATATCGCCAACTTGGTGTTTTTTTAATATGTCGCCAAGTTCACAAAAATATTACCAAATCGGCAGAAAAATGACACGAAATTAACGAAAATAACGTCACACTGATGAATATTCATTGTCTTGGAAAATGAATTTTCATTTATTTGATAATTAATGTAGCGTGGGAAAATTAATATTTTCGATTCAAAATATAGTTTCACGGTTGAAATAGTTTAACATACGAACTACGTTGCTCAGCGGATGCTAGCTATATTTCTAAAAGTCAAGTTATATTTGCGCAATATAAAATTCAATTTGGTTATGGTTAAGCTGCAAAAAAAGCAAAAACATTGCATTATGTAGGGGAAAAACTTATTCTGTTCACACCTTTTTTTTTTTCAATTTATTACAAATCGCGGTATACTTAAAACGTTTAAATTGAGCATGCAAATATTAGACAACATTTGTTGGAACTATACAGGGTGTCCCAAAAAGATTGAAACGCGCTTTAATTCTTTATCTGCTGGAGATAAGTGGGCAATGTAAATTGCAAAAATATTGAAAGTAAGGTGGGAAATAAGACTACGTTAATGAAATAGTCCTCCCATTCATTTTCAAAAAGTTACACTTTTTAAATTTTTATACGACTCCCTTAGACAAATTTGGTCAATCAGATTTTTATTTTTTTTTAATGCAACAAGATCATTAAAAAAAAAACGCATATCTGTATCTTTCTCGTTTGCACATTCAAAATTTGGCGATCTGACGAAAAAAATTGACAAGTATATCGTTCAAGTGTTTTGGATCGACCACAGGGATAATTATCTTACTGACCCCGTGAGTGCTTGTGGGATCCAATTATTTACAGCAAATAACGGACATAACACACACTAGATAAATATTAAGTAAAATTTTACTTTGCCTTTTGAAAAAGAAAATATTTGAAATAATATCACACTAATAGATGATTGTAAAACTTTGAGCCAACATAATAAAAGGTTTCAACAACATTTCCGGAAGTTTTTCTACCAAAACAGTTTTGTGAATGCCCAAATAAAGTAAAACATTAAATTCCGCGATTTTACAAATAACTTGATCATTAATTAAAGCAGGAGATGTTGAAAAATTTCCGCGCTGAGACCTCTAAACGCAACACAAAAACCCAATTAAAAAGGGAAAATAACAAAATAGAAATTTATGTGTTTTATGGAGAGACCGTTGCACCTCTCAACACTGATTTGGCGACAGAAACTTAAGAATACATGTTGCTGAAAGCGACCTATCGATTTTCAACGGCAGAGATGTTGAAGGAGGGTGTGATGGGGGGGGGGGGGGAGTTAAAATGGGATGATATAATTAAGGAAGAATTAATTGTCGCCGCATTTTTCATCGCGTCCTCTGTTTCAAAACATTTCAAAAGTCTTGCATCATCGTAGGAGACAGGAACTTAACCTACATTGAAGATGGCGAATTTTAATTAATGAAATCGTGTTTGATGGAATTCCTGTATATGAGTTCGTGGATTGAAATTTTATAATTCTTTCAGCGATGAAGGTAAAATATCATATTTACAAAATACAACTAAAGGGGGCGCGTTGACATTTAGAATCGTGTTCATTACAGATAACAGCATCTATGTAGCAATCTCCCTTATATTATGCGCAGTGTACCTTTCAGAACTTTTTGGATGGGTGTGTGTGGGTGTGTGTGGGGGGGAGATAAAACTTTAGGGGGGGGGGGCAAGTTTTCAATTTGCCCTATATGAATATATCTAAATGCTGTCACATAAATAGAGACTAGATAAACATAAAATGTCTCCGGGGGAGGGATGAAACGTATCCGAATATATATGGCTGACAGAAACACTAATTATGCGCTTGTCAGCTGATACCTGCAATAACAGTAAGAAAATTTTATAGTTGCCACAATTTTACAAACCTTTATAAAAATTGGCAAATCAGTCCTGCTTACAATTTTTAACACTTTCCAGCATAGTTGGAAGGTGTTTATTATTTTGTTCATTCTGTCTGTCTGTCCGTTCGCACGCCAACTGCCGTAAAAATGACTTTATCAAAATGAAATTTTAGTATGCGGTTGAGAGGGTCTGTGGGACATACGGGAATGTAAAAGAATAATATCACCCGATTAGTTTTGAATTTAACTCGGGTTTAAAAAATGAAATACATTGAGCCCTATGGGACCTAATTTTTCAAACATATTTTAAGCGGTGTTAAAATTCGCAAATTGTTTTGAACATTTAAAGTAATATTCAAACTATCACGTAAAATGAGTAAAAAAATATCATCAAAATATGTTAAGTCGTTTTTTAAATGAAAAATTAAAATAATAATTACACCCATATTATATGACGATATCACGTGATTCATTGCAAAATAAAATATGGCATCCATTTTCTTTCGCTTAGTGAAAATCGTGATTTTTAAGGAACGCTTTTATTTATATTTAGTGTTGCATCCGTTGTAAAACAGCTTTATTTTTGCATAATTATCTGTGTATCAAAATTCTGTGCCTACGCAATTACAATATTTTTTATTTTAAATGATCAATTAAACTTTGATTATTTCTACAACAAAACCGAATTTTAACATATGCAGAATGTAAACAGATCAAGCAATTGTAAGATGAGTTGTATAAGAATTGCTGATTTCTTTTAAGGCAAAATTATCTAGCTCGGAAAACTGGAATATAAGTGATATGAATAAAATATTCACTGATTTTGCATAGAAAACCAGACGATTTATATTCCGATGACGTCATTTGAAGAAAGTTCATTTTTTTCGATTTTCACTTTTTAGTTTTAAGTTTCCAAGTAAAATAAATTATTGTAGGACTGTGGTAAATTAAAATATATCACCGCTGAATATATTGCATTTCAGAAATGTTTAAATTAAATTGCATTTTAGTTGAAAAGTGTTTCATAATGCATTATTAATCTTTCTTGTTTTCTTAATTTGGCCAACTGTCTAATGGGACTGAATTTACAGTATCCGCATAGAGGCTCACAAAATTGCGGCACATAGCAAGTTTTTTTTATGCTGTTGCGGATATCAACTATTAGCTAGAAACGTATCCATGAACGATGTTATCCATGAACGATGTTATTAGGAGCGATGTCCTAACTTTAAAAACAGCCGCTTTAGGCGAATTTTGCATGGGCGCCCATAGAACTTTTTGCAGGGAAGGAGAAACCCCTTATGTCAATGGGACAAAATCAAGAATACGATGTGCAACATCCACTAGCTTGATGCTCACCTTTATGACACTGAACTTCCAAGGAGTCCCTCTTACCCTCCCCTGTGGGCGCACATGGGTCTGCAAGTATACTTTTATAGTCTCTGCAGTCCCATGCAACCTCAGTTCATTATTTTTAGAAGAAATTTGAAACAGACTGCCTGCAGAACTGAATTTTTTGGACTCCATAGATGTTTACAAAACTGTGGTAGATGGCAAATTTGTGTTGACGAGCGTAGTCTTAACCCACTCATGGATGATGCTATATGCAATATAAGCGCGATTACTATTACTTAAACACTACCCGTCTTGTCTAAATATTTAGTAAAACTGCATTTCATATAAAACAACTCCTGTTGTTGATAAATATTTTATAACTTTAAAAATTAGTGCATTTTTATTAAAATTTTTTAAGCATGCATGCCCTTTAAATCTAATTTTACCAATCCTAGACAGCGGCGCTTTTCAAAACACCATGCTAGCATGTAAAAGTAGAGTAGTCGAACCAGGGCGCCGTATTTTTTTACGTAACCGGGGTGCGCCCTGCCTTACAAAATGACAGTAAATATATTGTTTTTAAATTTGATTTATTTAACACTATAAATCTATGAGCACGATAAAGAGAGGGAAAGTTGAAATTTCTTGCAGGTCAAATGTAGTTTTATATAAAAATGATTCAATGACTTTTTTTCTCAAGTTTCATCCTCCTGGAGATGTATAAACACCTGAGACATTTCTTAGTCTGTGTTACGTGTAACTAATTAAGTATAATACCAATATTATTATTATTATTATTAATAAACATCATGTTAACAACTATGACACCAGATTGTGTAGCTTAACGTATTCACTACTAGTATTTTATATTGTGATGCAGTTTGTAAAGAGCTTATCGGTACTATTTATATTAAGACTACACCAGCATGTGTATAATCAAACTGGATATAATATCAAGTAAGCATCCGTGTCATGTTGAGCAATTAAACTCAATTCAATTGATTATGAATTCGAGTCTGTTGTTGTTGAGACCCAGACCGCCCGACCTACCAGAAAGGTGTAAGGTAACTGTTTGGACGGCCGGAAAGTGCCACCCAATTTAGACCGGAACCCAGTGGGGGAGGCATCCACAGGGACCGTGCCCTCCTTCCCCTACCACCAACCTCTCGGAAGGACTTACGGACCCACATGTTTAACGTGATCGTACTCCGCATGAACACGGCGGCAGTTGTGGCATCGTGCAAATCCAGCGCGCAAACCACCGGGCTACCGCGCCCGAAATGTACCAACAGCACGCGGTGTTCCCAGGTGGTCACCCACCCAAGTACTAACCGCGCCCGATGCTGCCTGACTTCGGTGATCTAACGAGAATCGGTGTTTTCAGCACGGTACGGCCGTTGGCATGAATTCGAGTCTGGAGAGAAAGTCGTGCCTGCTCACATAAGACTTCATTATAATTAAATTGACAGCAATTAATTTATACTCAGCTCTGAGGAAACAAGATACATCGCTTGGAAAAGAAAAGCAATAACTTTACAAACCTTGTCATCTTTTCCAATGCGACCCATTCACTCAGCTTCACGGAAACAAGACACTTCATAGCCAGATAAGCAAAATATAAATGAAGAGACCCATTTTATTATCAGAAATCCGTTCATAAATATTCAATTTCACGCGGGTGTGTGTGGGTGTGTGTGTGTGTGTGGGGGGGGGGGTAATATATTCTAGTGACTATGATTATTAAGCTGGGTATTCAAAATATATCGGCGGTAAATTAATACATTAATATTTTAGATAGATGAAAATTGCTAAAAAATGGAACATCAGGGTGTGACCGAAACTTTTGCGACTAATTTAACATCGATTTGATGTGGGCAACGTATCTGTGACGATGTTATTAACGATCAAACTACAGCGAACGGGCTATCGATTTGAAAATCGTACAAAACAGGAAATGCTGTGACCAGCGGCGTAGAATTTTAGTCCTTTAATCAAAATATGTAAAAGAGTCCTCCAAAGTTTTTAGTCTTGAGAAAACTGAAATTGTGGGGGTCCATAATTTTAGTATGGGCCCTCAATAAAATGCTTTGCATTTGGAGGGGGGGGGGGGGGGGGTTCATCTTCATAAGTGAAAAAATTAATTTCAAATTTTTAGTATTTTCTTACATTTCTTTGCTTAAAAGCCCGAGGGTCTATAGAGAATGCATCTGCTGAAGATAAATATACGCAAATCTCTTTACAAATATACACAATTACAAATTTAATATAAATAGAGTGTTAATAAATTAGGTCTATAAGCTAAGGAGTTAAAAAAATAGAAAACTTCATTATATATATATATATATATATATATATATATATATATATATATATATATATATATATATATACAATATATATATATATATATATATATACAATATATATATATATACAATATATATATATATATATATATATATATATATATATATATATATATATATATATATACAATATATATATATATATATATATACAATATATATATATATATATATATACAATATATATATATATACAATATATATATATATATATATATACAATATATATATATATACAATATATATATATATATATATATACAATATATATATATATACAATATATATATATATATATATATATATATATACAATATATATATATATATATATATACAATATATATATATATATATATATATATATATATATACAATATATATATATATATATATATATATACAATATATATATATATATATATATATATATATACAATATATATATATATATATATATATATATATATATATATATACACAATATATAGAACGGTTCATATTAGCGTTCTAATCTTTATGTCAATCGTTTTCTAATTAATTGCGTAAAAAAACAATAGGCTTCCAGTGTTTACGGATTGTGATTTTTGTACCAAATTTCGTTCGAATCGGTCCATTCGTTCGTCAGTTATCGTCTCCACAGACTCACTGACACACACACACACACACACAGACATCACTTCAAAGATGTTTGATTCGTGATCAGGGATGCTTGAAACGTGCTCTCCCGTCGAAAACTCGAATTTGAATTTTCGACCCCGTCACAACACTTTCCTTATACATTATGTATATCAGGAAAGTAACTAGAGCAACGTAAATAAGCACTTATAGTTATTTAAGTTGCTCTAGTTTCCTTATCCTTCGTACAAAGTGTATTTTACATATTGAATATATATATATATATATACATATTGAATATATATATATATATACATATTGAATATATATATATATATACATATTGAATATATATATATATATATACATATTGAATATATATATATATATATACATATTGAATATATAATGGAACATTGAGTACAGCGACTAATAATGCATATCCCCCCAATTTTGTTATTAAAATTATCAACTCAGTGTATCAAATTTCACTCGATAACATCCTAGAAAACATTCCCATTTATAGTGACTAACATACTGGAGGGAAAAAAAAAAATATATATATATATATATTTATTGAAATCATTTTATTTATGAGCTGCATTTGCGCAATAAATTTAATGTATTTTGCATTATTAATCCATTTACTTAATAACTTTAAATTCTTTATTTAATAATATTTGCATAGTATCCTTCATATTTTAGTAAGCTATAATATATATATATATATATATATATATATATATATATATGTTTGTATGTTATATATAATTATTTATTAATTATATAAATAAATAAAAATAAAAAATAATAAACTAAGTCAAAAACATTAGAAAAATCAAAAAATCGGAAAATAAGATGCATTAACATTAATGTTTTGAATTTTATTTTCGCAAAAAAATGTAACTTTTGTCAGTATTGAAACTACGTTTTGTGCGTCCTTATAATGGTGTATAGTGGCATTCTCGATTATCCAGTTTTCCTATTAATTCTTGCTTAGTAGGAATTTTCATCTATGATTCATATTCATATTCAGTTCTGCATGTTTGGGAAGTTGTATTCTGAATTGCTTGTCCAGTCTCCAGCTTAGACTCACTGGACGGGTTTGGGAGTATTTCTGTGAACGTTCGTACTACCTCCCTGGTAGAATTTCGACTTGTTCATTCCGGTGCTTCTAGATTAAGTTGTTGAGGTTGATCGTGTATACACGTGGTAGAAGAAGAATGATTCATGCCGCATGGTAATGCAATTTTCTTAATGTATCCTTTTTTCATTTTTTCATTTTTTGATGCCTGTAGTCTGAGTTTAAGCATTTATAGTAATGTACTATTGCTTAATCTGAAACAGGCATTTGTTTGGGTTAATTAGAGTTAAATACTCAGACCTGAAGAGGAATTTAATTCTGATTAATCATCGAATTTGGGAAGGTTCTGTTCTTTTCTCTTATCGGCATTATGGCCGTGAATTTGCTTCTATGGTGATGTTAATATTACTTGAATTGTATTTTTATTTTTTTTATTTTTACATAATTCTTATTATTACATTTCAAATATATATATTGAATATATATATATAAAGGTATATATATATATATATATATATATATATATATATATATATATATATATATATATAAGGTTTTTAAAAAGTTAGGTTTATCGTGTTACATCTTCTTACTTTTCGTTCATTGGATTTTCAAACTTCTATTATTATATATATATATATATATATATATATATATATATATATACACATATATATATGTGTGTGTGTGTGTTTAACAACAACATGCATGGATATTTAGTTATAACTGTGTTCCTATAAGCCGGATTCTCTTAACTACATATAAGACTTTATTGATTATTTATAATTGTATAAAAATTTTTGATAAAACCCTTTTCAAGGGCGTGGTTCTTGACACCTTGCCCTTAAGACACGTTGTTCATTTAATAAACAATGTTGCCCTCAAGGCTTACGTTTTGACTGGCAATAACCCCAATAAAAGTCAAATCCGTATGAAAGTATACAATACGAACTATAAAAATCCATAAAACTATACGTGAAACTAATAACAAAAATTTTAAGCGTAGCTAAATGAATCAACCGTAATAAGTCAATTTTGCTGTATTTTTCCCAAAATATTTCACATTTCTTTATACTCCTTCATAAAGCACCTCCGATTAGCACGTATTCTAACTTCAAAGACATTTCTACTCACAAAGACTTTTGCTACAACATGCCTCGCCTCAACAACGCAATTACTTATAATTAATTCACTCAACGGCCACGTTGTACAAGGCCCATCCCCGAGCAAGAAACAAAGCAAAACCCCGATGCCCATACATATTTTATTATCAGGATTCTGCGCATAAATATGCAATTTAGGCGGCTTGTTACACTCTCTGGGGTATGATAACAGCTCTAGGTGTTCTTCAGTAAAATATGCCATGAGTAAGTTTAAGAATTGATACGTAGAGATAGGATATGTGGAAAAATAAAATGTTGGGATAGATTGTGTGACTATAAGACTTATTTTGAAATGTTATACATACAGGATGCATCGCGGAGAAATTATTGAGGCTTGGGTGTACAAGAAAGACAATCGATTTAAACGTGTAGCTGGGCGCAGTGGTGCATGTTAAAAATATGAAGTGTAACAAAGCCGCAATACATGTGGGATTTTAGTTTTACTAAATATGATTAATCCATATAATATTTGATGACGTATGTGATGGCAAATGCAAATACCACTCTGTATCATTGAGAAAAAAAAACAGTTGCTGACACCGCCGCTGTTTGACAAGAATTATCGTTCCTCCTGTACCGCAAAAACTATAGCCTACAAAAATATAAAATTTGGTACACTTGTAGAGAAAGGTTCAGAGAACATGCTGAAATAAACCGTTTCTCGATATATATTGTAGTTTTTGAGAGATATTTAATGTCAAAGTCAAAATATTTGAGCTGCGAATTTGCGTCTTGGGTAGACTAACAATGGCAACGCCACGAATTTTTGCAGGCAGGTACCGACATAGTTAAATTTTTGCAAGACAGATATCTTTTTTTTTTAATTTCGATGTAGTTTACGAGGTATTTTAGTTTTTATGCACTTTTAAAGTGAAAAGGGTTCATCACGTTTCTCCGTCTCGTACTTCAAAAACTACAGCATACAAAATTGCGAAAATTTTGTACACTTATAGAAAAATAACAGGGTAAAAATAATAAACTAGTTACCGATTTATCCTTTAGTTTAGCTTGAAGTAGCTCAAGAAAAGAACTCTACGAGCGCAACAAGTTACGGGGGTTAGCGAGGAGCCCCCCCCCCCCCCCCGTAATTTATGTATTAGTAAGTTAAATGCATAATTTGCACTAAAATGGCAAACTCGCTGAGGGGACGATTTATCAAAATTATCAGGACCCACTATAAACCTTGATTTTTGGCGACATTCAAACATTCTCAGCTTCAAAGCCAAGGGGGAAATCAAAAATTTAATTTAGGCCTGATGATGCGCAAAGGAACAATCCACAAACTCAAAACAATTTTGCTTTATAACAATTTTGTTGACACGGGTATAATTTGCGCAGCTACGGGAATTGAACTCAGATCCTTCCAGTGCAATCCCAGTGCCTTAATCACTAGGCTATATGATACATACTACTTTTGGAATTTTATATTTTTTTTTAATAAATATATTCGAAAAACATGCAATGTCTCGAGAACGATTCAGGATAGTGTTCTAAAGTTTTTGTCATTCGTTTTTGTTTTCGTTTTAAAGAAAAACTACGCATGGAATGGTTATTTATTTAACAGTATTAAAGGTTCTGACTTTTCGATATTTAAATAATAATAATAATATTAATAAAAATACATGCAATAACTTGAGAACGGTTCATGCTGTCGCTCTTAAGTTTGCGTCAAAGGTTTTCTAATAACATTTACGCAGGACATGATTATCTATTTATCATTATTAGAGGTTCTTAAGATATTTTCAAAAATGCGTTTGAAAACGCGTATGTGTGTGATGGGGAGGGGGGGGGGAGTACATATGATTGCGTTTAGAATCAATAGGGTTCCAGTACTCACAGACTGTAATAATCGTACATTTTTTAACACTCCATTCGTTCGTGAGATATCTCTTCCACAGAATTCATGGCCACATCCACTAACACACACATACTAACAGACATCAACTGAAAAACGTTCGATTCGAGTTCAGGGATGCTTGAAAAGCGCTCTTTCGACAAATACTCGAATTCGAATTTTCGATTCCGCTACAATACTTTTCCTATACATTATACAATGTATGTAGGAAAAGTAACAATGTTAGTATAAAGGGAGAGCGTCAGCACATTAAGATATTCTGTCTATATATCAGTTACCCGCGTATCTTATCCTTTACAATAAACAGAACATTTCAATAATCCACTTTCAGAAATATATACGAAACATAATTCTCAAAACAAGATCAAACAGCTTTCTAGTCTGTATTTTCACGCTTGGAATAAAAAACAGTTTAAGTTTCTTAAATGCCAATCCTCTTGACAAAATAACCGAAAAAATTAATAAAAAAATAAAATAAAGCATAACTCACACAACCTTCTAGCAGAGAAAAAAAGTCACACTTCAAAGAAAACTCAAGTACCCTATTGAACAAAATCGTAAAATATATATATATATATATATATATATATATAATATACAAATAAAAAAATGAAATTTTGAAACAGATACTAGGATAAAAAAACGTAGAGAAAAAAAAATCACAACAGTTCTTTTTGTATTTTCTTTTTTACACAGCACAGAATATCCAAAGTCCAATATATCGACTTCAAAGTTTCAGTGCTGGAGCCAGGGCTCTGGCTGGGAAAATCAATTCTGGATTTTCAGCCTTGCTACAAAGCTTTTCTCTCATAATAGATGGCGCCACAAAGCCTTTGGAGATAAACTGCAGATCATTCATAAAACATAGCGAAAATGACGGTCGTTCGAAATGGTCACGTTATCGAGTTTATTCTGGTTGATGTCTGCTTCGATACTTAACAGCAGATGCAACACCATGCAGCAAATGGATACGTTAGAAAAAGTTTACAAATCGGTCGATACTGATGATCGCAAACGTTCTATTGCAGTATATTTGTTCAAGAGTTCGAACAAGGTTCGATGACCTATATAGCAATCAGATTTCATAAGAATGTTTTCAATCTGATCTTGAAATTGTTATATTACCGATCTATATATTATTCTGTCTGTTCTGTACTATGTTTCAGATAGTCATAAATTGAGTCCAAGATTCAGACATTTCTTTTAGCATTGTGTCAGACATTTGAAAAGAATTACAACGATTACCTTATTTTTTAAGAAAAAAAAATTAATAATTAATTACTGGTTTTTAGAATTGCTGTTATAATTATTGATTTAAACATTCTTCTGTCTGTTCTGTACTATATTGAGTTCCTGATAGTCATACGAGTCCATGATTCAGACATTTTTTTTATCATTATGTCAGACATTTGGGAATTATTACAGTAACCATATTTAAAAAACAAATCAATAATTATTTATTGCTTCTCAGAATTGATTATATTGATGACTTTATAGTTGAGTAGAAATATCAGCAATAAAGTGTTAGTCAATAAAACTACCCTCCGCAAACTGAAAACGTTTTCCTTCATACTGTGTAGGACAGTGTTACTTGTAGGGAAAAAAAGGAAATTTATCCTCGCCTCTTTTACAACCCCCACTATCTCAAGTAACAGATTAATCTCTGCCTGGGTTGAAATTAATGTGAATATGTACACTGGGCAAAGAAGTGCATATCCTCTTTAAAATTTGACAATTGGAACACTGGCTAAAGTGCTTTCTGAGAGCACCTTTTAACGTGGTAAGAAGAGTAAACGGAGCTGGGGAAGAGGAGGGGGGGGGGGGGAGGGGTGCTAATTCTTCTCAAAATATTTATTCAGAAATTGTCATCATACATCGCAATTGAAATGATAAGAGCTAAAAAGGATTTTTATCACCCAAAACAGTTTCAGCCCCCACCCCCCAACTCAAAATCCTAACTCTGCCTATGGTAAGAGAATTACTATAAATTCGATACAAAAAAAATCTTTGTACATCATTGTTAGAAAGCAGGTATAAGAAAAGTGGATAAATACAGTTGTTTCAATGCTGTTATGAGCCAACGTCATCAGGTTAGAAATAGTATGCATCAATCGAAGGATCAAATACAACGGTTCCTTCCATTGATACATACTGCTTCTAACCTCATGAAGAGGGCTTAGGGCCCATGCCCATGAAACAATTGGAGTTACCTCATTTTCTTATACTTACTTCCTTCCTCTATACATCTATATGAGGTAATAATATTTGAAAGCCTTATCAAAATTATTTATCTTAGATAACTGATACTGATGGATACATAATTCTACAAAAATGTCAGTAAGAAATAATCCATCAAAACTGTCCCTTTATAATCGAAAGTTTTCTTTCCGACATAAATTTTACAAAATTATACAAAGAATAATGTTATTTCGTATTTTTCCACAGACCGTCTCAACAACATACGTAAATTTCATTTTGATAAAGTCATTTTTATGGCAGTTATCGTATGAACAGACAGACAGACAGAATGACCAAAGTCATAAACACTTTTCAACTATGTTGTAAAGTGTTAAAAATGAATAAAAAATAACAAATATCTAAGGGATAGAAAGAAAAGCAAGCACCATTATTATCTAAATAAAAATTTAATTTTTTATCCATTTGTTAAAGAGATAATATTCCAGACACAAAAATATACAGACGATGAAAAAATGCTCAATTAAATTGTAATTAATTTATACACTGGTGTTCAAAATTAAAACATAATGTGTTAAACTATCCGTAACTTGCATTATAAATAAGAAAATGCGATAAAATTTCATATGAAGATTTATGGTTACGTGATTCATCAAATGTAGAAGGAATGCTACTACTGTTATGGAATTTAAACACATTATTTCGTAGGTACAGGAAAAACAGGAATCCAACATTTGTATTGTTCGATGTAAGGACGGTTTAATACGGTGTAGACTCGCTTCTTACAGCCAAAAACGATTCTTCATCCTGCTGACAAGTGTATGTTTGAGATCATGGAGAAATATTGCCTATTCTTCCACAAGAACTGTTCAGAAACCATGGAAGATTCTGGGAGGTGGTTGGCATGTTACAGAGTGTCTCCCTAATGCATTCCACACAGGCTCGACCTCACTTTCCAAGCAGTAGTTTACCGAATGCGCTCGATGAGGCCTGCGTTGAAATCCATAAGAACGAAATCCACACCATCACCTACCCTAAAAGCCTAAAATGTCAGGGATTTTATCTTTGTATCTCAGACTTGTTATTTACTTACTAACGCAACCGTCATTTTTACTCTAACCGGTTCAGTCCGTTATCGTCTGCCTGTGCAATGGCGCCCGCATGTTCAGTAGACGATATTTGATACGCAGGTGTACGCAGACGATATTTGATAGGTTTCTCTGCTTTCAAAAATTTGTACCAATCGTTCAAGAAAATAATATAAAATGTTACGATTTTTTTGCGACCCTGAGAAAAAGACCAGAAAGTAACCATATTTGCAACATGTACAGCCATCGCTTCAACTGAGAGTCAAGATGGCCGCTGGTGCTCCAGCCTGTATATTTAGGAGCCTTAGTCAATAAGAAGCAAGAGAACTCTGCATTGCTAAATTTTCGCGTAAACGAAATTTCATCACAACCTTTTGCTTATACTGCAAGTTTTGTACTCTTTTGAAAATTATGCTTTAATATTAAGTACCAGTGTATAAGAAATAGTGAACTAACAAAAAAAAAAGAATAGCAATATTGAAATATCTTTTTAAAAAATCTTACTAATATATGAGATTTTAATATGTAATTTTAAGTATAGCAACGATGGGTGCATATTAGATGTATACTTCAAAGAGCTATATCTATATTGGCATAGAAGTAATTAGACACCGAATATGTGAAATAAATAAATACATGACTTAAAAACACCTTCTTTGTATTCATTCACAATTAATATATTCTATAAATAGCAACATTATAAATAGTTTTTCTGCTAAAGCATTTTTTTTTTCTTAAGTTATACAAAAATAAAGCTATTTCATATTTTACATATTGTGGTTTAAAAAGAAATAGCTGCTTTTAGTATAGTGCAAATGAAATTAAAATTCTTCATAAAACAAAATAATATTGCATATCATTTACATATTTTAACGAAAATAAAAAAAATGAAGTCTCAAAATAAGCATTCCTAAAAAATAAGAGTTTCAAGTGGTACCAAATAAAATATTTAAAAATAATGCTTAATTATGTTATAAAAATGAATTCTAAATTACTGCAAAATTAGTGCTTTCCAAAACAATTTTTAAAAATTCACTAATACATAAAAGAGCAGGAATGAAACTAAATAACTCTGAACAATATGCGTTTAATAATAATTACACTGGTAAAAAAAAATATGTGTGGAAAAGTTTTATTTTTCATGCCTCAAGAAGAATGAACAATAAATTGGCTACCATTTTTATATTATTAAAAGTTAGTTAATATATAAGATTCAGCATCATCTTGAGGCTTTGAGGGAGGTTCATTCTTTTGATGATAGAAAAATTGTTTGAGATTAACTGAAATTTTGCGTTAACCAATTCGCGTAAAACGAATAAGTATGAGTTAAAACGCATAGACATCGGTTTATGGTCTAAAAGCCCTTTTACATGATTCAAGAAGCTGACTCAACAACCTCAGACTAGGCTTATTTGATAAATGCAGAAATAGTAATAGCAGATATTCCACAGTAGACGAAGACTTGCAGATGAAGGATGAGCAATTCTTTGAAAGAACGGCTGCTCCTGTAAAGAATGCCAACACTGTTATATCTCTCTGAAAGATTGCTTTTAATTCTACTATTGAGAATTGCTTTGCTGTGTAAATGCAAATTTCAAATACCTTTTACTTTATTTCGGTTTCAAAATGCTGTTCAAGTTGTAACGTAATAGTGACGACAAATACGCAGCAGATCTCCATTAGACATTGTGTAAAGACTTAAAAGACTCTTCGTGCGAAAGAGATTAAAAGTAAGTAAGTTAAACCGTAAACAAAATAATGTTAAAAGATTGGGAAAACAATTCGCTTAATAAATCGTCTTGTGTGAAGAAAATTTTTATGATTCAAAAATTTAACAGCACATTCGACCAGTAATCTGTATGCCAAAATTTAAGGTTATTTAGATGAACAATTTGGATTTAAAAGGTAGGAGGAAAGGCTCGTTAATAGAGTTACTCTTTTTTTAACTTCGGAAACCTAATTATATATGCCATGATGTCTGCAAATAGCGTTATAAATACTCTTGCTTAAGACTAACTACTTAAAAAAGTGTATGACCTTAATTTTTTGTGATTCAAAACTTTAACATCAAATTCGACCAGAAATTTGCATATCAAATTTCAAAGTTATTGGATGCACAATTTGAATTTAAAAGGTAGAAGGAAAAGCTCGTTAATAGAGTTACTGTTTTTTAACTTCAGAAACTTAATTATATATGCCGTGATGTCTGCAAATAGCGTAATAAATACTCTTGCTTGAAACTAACTACTTTAAAAACTTCTAATAATCACCATTAATAATACTTAGTTATGGACTTCATACCTTATATTAATAAATTTACGATTATTTTCATGCTAAATACCATTTACATTCTATTAAACAGAAATGGAAATCACTATTATTGCAACAATAACCTTCAAAATACATCATTATTTTACTAATGAGTATTTATAGATTAATGTAGTATTTTATTCAAAGTATTTTAATCGCTTATTTCCACACCTTAATTTCCATTTAGTCTATATTCTCTAAAACGTTCTATTTAACTTAATATATCAGAGGGAAAAAATGGCGACACGTGTTTTTAATTGTCTTTGTTTCAAAAAATTTTGTTCTCTTCATGCCTCTTCACTCAACGTTCTTTTACGACGCTCTAATTATCAGTTAAGGGTGCATATCTTTAGTTTTTACGGCAAAATTTTATAATAGGTTCATTATCTTTATATGCTCTTTTGGGTAAAAGGAAAATAATGAATTTTTCTGGAAAACTAAAGATTGAATATAGTTTTATTACCAAAGAAATTTTAATTGAAGCCGCTTCGCTTTTGCAACAATTCTTGTTCCGTAATACACTTTTAAGAACAATTAATGTGTTTAATTATGATATAAGAATATTTCTATAATTCCTAAATGGATGTAAGATATTAACTATTATTTTGATATGTGTTTTCGAATTAAAATTTCTGGAGGATGGATTGTTTCTTGTTTGCCATACATTAAAATAAAGTGCGCTTAAAAATCACTATTTCTCACTGCATGATAAATTATATTTTATTGCATAAAAGTAAAAATTTATTACATTAAATGTTTCTTTATTAATATGATAATAAAATAGGTGATAACAAGAAAGACCGGAAAGATTAAAAAAATTCCCACATAAGAGCATATTGTAATTTTCATCTGCGATTTTTTCTAAAATTAGTTGCCTTCAGGAATATATTTCGTCAGTAAAATTAGCTCAAATAGCCACAAAGTGGATCAAATCGCAAAATGTTTCAATAAAGAACCAGAAACGATATACCTAGTTAGTTTATCGATCACTGGAGTAAATGTTCAACAAACACTCTTTCACATGGTAGTAAAAAGATGTTGCAATCGGTTGGCATTACTGGCCACTGCAGATTGTATCAAATATGAGTAAATAAAGTATTTCTCGTTCCATTGTATTTTATCTTCCACAGTAGAAAACAAGTAACAGGCAATACATGTTAACGTTAAATGCAGTCTTAGGGCGTGTTTATGAGATGCAGTAAATCCAACTGCGATCTTGCATCGCCGTTTCCGAACTTGCATCGTGTAAAAGGAAAATGGAGCTGTCAGTAATTTCCATTAGCAGTATCGCATGTACTTTTGCATCTGCAAAAGATTACTAAATTTCGTGAATGTAACTGACTAATCAGAATGCTTGACGATTACACATTTTTTACTGTGACAGATAAAAAGAAACACGGGGCTCTTTTACCATTGTTTGTGTTTATAGACCAGATTATAAATATTTTTATTTGTGGCATCTGAATAATTATTCACAAAACATATTTTCAATTATAATAATAATTCCAAACATTTCTTGATTTGTTATAGATCCCTTGACGTAATCCATAAAAAGTTTCTCACGACTTAAAGTTAAGTATACCGCTGGTGAATTTTCTAGAATTTTTCATGGAGACCACACTATTTCTATAGTTTCGACTACGAACAGTAAATTTTGCGTTTCAATTTGGTTGAAAAAATGTTAGAAATTATTAAAACTCGTACATGATTGCAGTAAAGCGACTTTTGTCATAACAGGGCATTGCATGGAAGTAAAAAAGTCCTCAATTGATTTTTCATCGCCACTTGAGAACTTGCGCGATCATTGCTACTTGTTAGCACCAAGGTTCTTTAATACACTCGTATAAGGTTGGGTCTGGGAACGAATCAAAAAATTATCAGCTAGGTTCCATAGGGATTAATTTTCGTCATTCGTGATGTCACGGTTCAGAGTAAATTTTTAGAAAAGTTGCCAAAACACAAAAAGTTTTAGCATTATTACAGTTCAAAATTGTTTGTTAAATTTGAAATGGCACTATCCAAGCACACACAACTTGCGCAAAGATTTTAAATTATGCTGTGCACACAGGACCTCGTGACGTATAAGGACATTTAGTGACGTGTGATCAGTGGAATAAGATGACAGTCGCAGTTAACAAATTCGTTTCTTCTTGAGAGCCTGAGAATAAAATACGCATGTTTTTAATCCCCATGACATCATATGTGAAAAGCCAGATAAAAATAATTCAGTCATTCCCGCTACAAGCACCCTTTGGTTAGCATAGTGCAAGCAATAAGATGACTAATGAACACAAATTTCTTAAATCGAATTAACTATACAATGGCATTATATTAGCCTCACCCACCGTTATGTACCATTCTGAAGGCTCGATATTGCAATAAAGCGACTTCCGTCCTGTAACAAGACGTTGCATAAATGAAAGTTGCTCAAGTGATCATCCATCACTACCCGTGGATGATCTGACTAGTGGCGATGACCGCTAAACCATGGGCTATGTTCAATCTTTTATAGCCCATGGGCAGTTCATGTTCAATATTTACAAATCTATGTCACATATCAAGTTTAAATGCTACAACTCATGTGGCAGCTATTCGGCTTTGAAAAGTTTTTGCTAGAGAAATAGGTCTGTAAAGTGTTTTGAAAAAATACCTTATCGGTTTTGTGACCAAGAACCTTTTAATTCCGGTCCCTTTCAGTTCATGATCAATGTTCGGAGAATTTGATATCTATTACGATTCGATAGTGACTTAATATCTATTTAACACGTTGAGCTCCCACCGGTGACTGCGTTCTCCGAATAAGTAAAATGGCTACTGGTGAACACATGGCTGGCTCGCAAAGTATTGAATATTGAAAACCCAGGCCGCACGACTAGGACATGAGCAGCTTGCTGAGCGGACGGAGACTCTCGTGCTGAGCGGACGGGGGGAGCGTGTTGAAGGCCCAGACTACTCGACTGATACATGGGTTTATAGTAGCCGTTTGAATGGGAATCTCAGCGTGTTGCTGTTGAGACCCAGACCTACCAGAAAGGTGTAAGGTAACTATTTGGACGGCCGGGAAGAGCCACCCAATTTAGATCGGAACCCAGTGGGGGGAGGCATCCACATGGACAGTGCCCTCCTTCCCCTACCATCAACCTCTCGGAATGACCCACATGTTTAACATGATCATACTCCGCGTGAAGACGGCGACAGTTTTGGCAGTGGCGGGAATCGAACCCGGGCCTACCGAGTGCAATTCCCGCGCGCTAACCACTGGGCTACCGCGCCCGGCTCTCAGCGTGTTGTTGTTGAAACCCAGACCGTCCGACCTACCAGAAAGGTGTAAGGTAACTGTTTGGAGGCTCTCAGCGTGTGTAATTTCATTGCAAATTGGTGTCACATATTAAGGTTGGAGGCTCTCAGCGTGTGAAAGCCCCAGGCCGTCCCCAGGCTCAGCGTGTTGTTGTTGTTGAAACCCAGACCGTCCGACCTACCAGAAAGGTGTAAGGTAACTGTTTGGACGGTCGGGAAGTGCCACCCAATTTAGACCGGAACCCAGTGGGGGAGGCATCCACAGGGACCGTACCCTCCTTCCCCTACCACCAACCTCTCGGAAGGACTTTCGGACCCACATGTTTAACGTGATCGTACTCCGCATGAACACGGCGGCAGTTTTGGCAGTGGCTGGAATCGAACCCGGGCCTACCGAGTGCAACTCCAGCGCGCTAACCAATGGGCTACCGCGCCCTGGGAGGCTCAGCGTGTGTAATTTCATTGCAAATTGGTGTCACATATTAAGTCCGAACGTTATAACTCCCTTAACAACAATTTGATGCTTATGAGTTTTTGAGCTTATGCGTTCATTTGGTGCTTATGAGCTTTTGAAGTTTATGAGTTTTGAAAAGGCTTCATCTGTGCTGATTAATGCTGTGGTACCATTCCAAGTTTTTCCTATTGATAGGCCTTGAAATTCTGAACCATTAAAAGGCTTTTGTTCGGGAACCACTGTATGGATTAAATGAAATGGACTATGTATTTTAATATCCCTGCACGTTATCCATATTTTTAATGGAACGTTTAAAGTTGTATGGCAATAATTGTTCCTGATTTTGAAGATTTCAAAATTTAAATTGATGTCGTGAAAGTCTGAGGTTATTTGTGCTCGTGCAAGTTGAATAGACCGATGGTTTAAAGGAAATTGCGAACCCATTTGGTTTTATATTACTTACTCTTTCATCACTTAAAATTAATAAAAAATTAACCGATAAAAATATTCGAAACATACCATATAATCAGTATTTTATATTTACTTAAATATTAATTTATTATTTCAAATTAAAACTGATTACAAATTAATGAGACTTAATATAAAATAAACACGTAAAATTATCATAACAGATAAGAATAATGACCTACCGCAACCTAAAATTACGATAAGTCACTGCTATATTCTAAAGATGTTTATCCTTTATTTATAAAATATCACTTCGAAAAAATGCAGAATATAATGAGCGCAAGATACATTTTCTATGTAAAATTCGTCTACAATTTTTCATTGTCTATTATTAGACGAAGAAAAAATGAATGGCATTTAATACGCTCAAACAAATTTTTTAGTGAAGGACAATTTTGATCAAAGGTTATATACATACTTCGTTACTAAATAACTTTCATAATATTTTAACGACTACATGGAAATTAAGTGAAGACAAAGCAGATGGAAAAATATGTGTACTTGAGAATTCTGTATTAATTACTCTTTCTTCACATTAAATGCATATAAATTACTCATAAAAACGTTCCAAACATACACGAGTATTTTACATTTATTGTTCCAAATTAAAACTGAATAACGAGACTCAATATATAATAAACACGTAAAAATACTATAACAGAAAATAATGACTTACTGCTACCTAAAATTTCAACAAATTACAGATATAATCTTAATATGTTTGACCTTTATTTATAGAATATCACTTCGAAAAAATGGCTGAATATAATGAGGGCATGATACATTTTCTATTTAAAAAAATCGTCTGCAATTTTTCATCGTTTATTATTAGACGAAGAACAAATGAATAGCGCTTAATGGGCTCAAAAAGAAATTCTTTAGTGAAGGACAATTTGGAACATGTGTCGTAGGTTATGCAGATACTTCGTTACAAAATGACTTTCATAATTTTTCAACAACTAAATGGAAATTAAGTGCAAGACAAAGCGGAGGGGAAAGTTACGAAGAAAAATAACAATTGTAATCACAATGTAAAAACGATGAATGGCTTTTAATCACTACTTAAAGTGTTATTAAAAGATTTGAACAGTAGAAAAATCATTAAAGCAGTAATAAGCATTTGCAATTAATCAATTGTTTGTTTGGAATTTCCAAGCTTTAAATAAGAAATTTAGATGTTATTTGTTTCAAAGAATGTCTTCCAATCATGCCTTCATTTGGAAACTTTTTTTTTTTACAGTCTGGCACAGATGCTTACATTCATTTCATTTAAACTTGAATACAATGTGAGCTCATTACAAATTAGAAATATTCATTATTGAAACAATGTAAAAATGCCTGTATATATTGCACATACCATAGTCGAATCACTTTGCTTGGATTGGAGAGAATTGGGGGGAAAAAAACATAGGAACAATTGTAAATTACTTGACTTGCTTTTGACTGTTATTGTTTGTATGTTGTCGTAAAAATTATTTACAAAAATATACGTAACTCTTTTTAAAAGGGAGTAAATTAATTCCTTTTCTTCGGTGAAGAGTATCTGAATATTTTGATAAGAAAAATTGTTTTAAAAATTTACTTTTCTTGTATATTTTTAGTAAGCGATTAAAATTTTAAATGTTGCCAAATTAATAAAAATCTCGCCAAATGGATAAAAATGACGCCAAATCAATGAAAATGACGACTAATTGACGAAAATTCAATATCTTGGGAAGAATATAACATCTAACTATAAAAATAACATATTTTTTTTAACTGTAAAAGTAGTAAATTCATTGCATTATATAAGGAAAGTCATGTGTTGCCCACATCAGATTTTTTACAAAGATTTCAGGGATTTTCTTGGAACCTGTGCAAAAACAGAAATAGAAATATATTTTTCACACATATTTTAATACTGTCGCGAACGTGTAAAAGGTCCTCACTAGAATCTCTCCCCAATGCTGTAATTCTAGGTTTGCCATATGCTGAAGTTCAACGTGGTGTTGCGAGATTTGGTTACTTATCACTATCACCAATTTGTTAACATTTGGCGACATTTTGAAAGTTTGAGAAGTACCTCGAAATAGTAAACACTCTACGAGATATAAGAGATTTAAAGAAGTTTCTACAGAGAGAGTCCATAAAAGGTGTCATGTCGCCATTCTGTGCGCCATGAACTTTTGTGTTTTCCGAGAGAAAAACTCTCTTTTCTCTCTTGTGCCTGTATTGAAAGTTTGCTAAGCCTTGTCTGGATTGCCGTTTCACTGAAAACGGAGTTTTGTTCGGAACGGTTGGTTTGGAGGAAGAATTCTGTCTCGGTTGGAGTGACGTAACGTCTCGAGGAGAAGCTCTGTTGCCGTGCGCTCGCTTTCCTGCCAATCAGGAAGCGGCTTTTTGGAGAAGTTAAAATCTTTTCGCTCTCGCTCTGGGCTGTTCTCTCCTGGACGCTCATGCAGTGAAGACGCATTGAATTTTTGTCTTAAAACCTTAAGACAAAGCCTTGGCCGAAATGGCTAAAATTCGATGGCTGTACCGTTGTTTCTGTTAAGGAACCATTTCAAGATCCTTGAAGATGAAGCTGCGGATCCTGTAGAATTTCAAATTTCTTTTTATAAATTTCTAAATTTTATTTTAGGAAATTCCGGTTGTTCCTTTTTTGTGCTGGCGGAAGGCTTTGTTCTTCTCATGGCAGACATTTTTCTGATGATTCCGAATCGTGCGTTTCTGGTTGAACTTATGGAACATTATTCGGTTTGGATGAACAATCCTGTTTTCCTCTTGTGAAGCTTTGTTCGGACATTCGGATATATTTGAGTGAAATTCCTTTAAGTTCATCTCCTGGTACAAGGTAACATTATGATATAAATTCTGGAACTAGAGTTCCAAGTAAAGATTAAATTTAAAGGATTCAAAACAGGCACACCTATTGTTTAAGTAAATATTATAATATCTATAATTTGAATTGAGCTGTATGTTTAATAATCTTCACAATGATGAGCATATATTAAAATTGTTGATTGTGATATTGAGAAAAATGCTCTTAATGAAAGATGATACTGAATATTAAAGGTGAATTACATGCTAAGTAATTTGAATAAATATATATTTTATTTGATTGATAAATGTGTTTTCAATCTCGTATCCCTTCATTTTTCCTTCTTCTCACTGTTTACCATCTAGAATACAATTCTTCTAGACTGGGAAAGTTTTGCACAAATAACAATACCTGGGTTACAATTAGTACTAACCACTTTGATTTTTCTTGTGATGTTTACGATCACTTTGGTTTTGTGTGTGGCGGAATCTGCTCCCACAAGTTGGTTCTGAAACCGCTACCACAAAGGAGTCATCACACAATTGGAGAGCAGCTGACGTGATACGAGCTAGATTGAACTGTGATGTTTGTTAATGTTTTGGAAATAGCTGTTGTTTTGTGAAATAAAATACGTCAATGTTTCGAGAGTAGTTCCGGTTGTTCTATGAAATTAGTGGAGCACTTAAGTGCTATTTTACTGTATATTGTTCCTGTTTACGCTGTGCTTGTGGATAAACGTGTTATTTATCCAGAAATTTGGACTCAATCTTGTATCCTGAAAGTCCACCGACGACTTCAGGGGATAATTTGTAGCATTACTCAGTTTTATATTTTTGTTATGAGTAGCTAACAAACAGCAGCACACAATTCCACGTACACTCTCCAGTTTTTAAAATAAACATGAGCAAAACTAAACATCTGTTTGAAAGTTAATCTACTTGTTACAACAACATGGAAACTGTTTCTTGAATATTTGAATATATTACCGTCGAATCATAGCTCGCGCTTTCTTGTTTTACTGTTCTGAATGTGAATATGCCATATATCTTCTGACCAGCAAACATTTAAATCTCAGGAATGAAATGTACAGATAGGCTAAATTATCATGTCTACTTACTATTTCTGTTTTTGCAAAGGTTCCAAGAAAATCCCTTAAATCTTTGTAAAAAATCTGATGTGGGCAACACATGACTTTCCTTATATAATGCAATGAATTTACTACTTTTACAGTAAAAAAAGTAGGTTATTCTTATAGTTAGATGTTATATTCTTCCCAAGATATTGAATTTTCGTCAATTAGTCGTCATTTTCATTGATTTGGCGTCATTTTCATCCATTTGGCGAGATTTTTATTAATTTGGCAACATTTAAAAAAGTCGCCAAGTTGGCGACACTTCGCCAAATTCGTCGCCAAAATCACCAAGCGTTATGGACGGAGAAATAAGTTATTCTTATAGCAGATAAATGATTATTGACGTTCAAATACAAAAGTATTACTCAAAGTATCTATCTCATGAATGGAACGAGCTAGATCCACGAGAATGTCGTCACCAAATTTATCGCATGATATTACATATGGAAAGTGACACATGTTTCACAACAGTTAATATTTTTTTTTAATTTATGGGATATTTTGATAAATTTATTTGAAAAATGTGCAATATCTCGAGAACGGTTCGTGCTAGCGTTCTTTTATGTTAATCCTTTTCTAAAGAAACACTACATAAGCAATGTCTATTTGCGTAACTTTATTAAAGGTTTTAATTTTTTGATGATTTTTTCAAAATTTCACTCGAAAACTTGGGTGGGGGGGAGTCTGGACATCCGATTGCGTTTAAAAATAATAGGCTTCCAGTATGCACGGATTGTAATTTTTCTACCAAACTTCATTCGAATCGGTTCATTCGTTCGTCAGTTATCGTCTCCACAGACTCACTGATACACACACACACACAGAGAGAGAGAGAGAGACATCACCTTATAAACGTCTGATTCGTGTTCAGGGATGCCTAAAACGTGCTCTCCCGCCGAAAACTCAAATTCGAATTTTCGACCCCGCCACAATACTTTCCTTATACATTATGTGTATATAAGGAAAGTAAAAATTCCAAGAAAATCCCTTAAAACTTTGTAAAAAAGAGTGCACGCGTTAGTTCTATACAGGGTGTCCGTATCAGGAGAAATGACTCGAAACTCAATTTTATGCTTCACGATATTATAAATTTTTGGTGACCAGAATGAGTTATATCAAAGGAAATTAGCACAGAAAATAATGTAATGATGATAGCCTGTAGAAATTAAAATATTCCACACGCTTTCAATTCAGTGATTGATAACTTATTTAAATGTAATTTTATATTTGTCAACATACCACACCGTATACATAAGTCTACTAATATACTTTATAATTATGCCATGATTAATTATTAATACTTATGTCAGTTTAATGAACAAACTTTAAAAAAATATATATAAAGATATTTACGAGTAAATTTGTTGGGGCCATCTTCGCCTTATAAAGAAATAATTTACTGGCCGCGGTCATCAACAAATTCGTATTTCCATCTAAAATATCATTTTTTTTTTTTACTTTCCCTGCAATAGATGGTAATGTATAGGGAAAGTATTGGAATCATGTCGAAAATCGCAACTCGAGTTTTCGACGGATCTACACATTTCGAGACCTCTAGAATACGAAAAAAACTATTTTTAGCGTGTCGTCTGTGTGTGTGTCTGTGCAATGTATGTTTCCACTCTAACTCAAAAACTAATAGACCAAATTTCATAAAATTTGGTAGATAAGTCACTTGGATGTGACCCTGGTGCTGATTAGTTTTTGGTACAATTCGTAAAAACAGAACCCACCTTTTTTTGCGAAATGGCCCTTAAAAATTTCATGTATCCACTGTAGCTAAAATACTAATTGACCAAATTTCACAAAATTTGGTAGATAAGTTACTTGTAGGACATTCTGGTGCTAGTTAGATTTTGGTACGATTCGGAAAAGAACAACCTGCCTATTTTTACGAAATGGCCCGCCAAAATCTAAAAGAAAAGACGAAGTAGTGTATGCTCAAATGTATCAATTAAATTCTTGTTTTATACGCAATTTTTGAAGAGTAAAATAAAATAACACACTGCATTATACTTTAGGACTAACCGTTCTCCAGATATTTGAGATTTCTTGCATTTTTGTTACGCCGATTTCGGAAAAATGCCCAATTACCAAATAAAAACATAAATTGAATTAAAAATGCAAATTTAGTGTTATTTGGTTCAATTAAACTCAATTAATTGTATTATTAAAGAAATAAAGAAAATATGAATTTGAGTCTGCAGGGAAAGTCATGTGCTGCCCACATCAGATTTTTGTTGTTGTTGATAAAACAATACTGTTTCTATAATACTTTATATGACAAAATACTGCGGGTTGGGGTGTAAAAATGCAGACACTTCATCATTTATTTGTTCATTATTATTATTTTCCTTTTGAGACGTGCATAACAGAACCCGAAAAACCCCTTTACTAGTTCAATTTTTAACACTTTCTAACATAGTTGAAGAGTGTTAAAAATGAAATCGATTTATATTTCGATGACGTCATTTGAGTAAAGTTCATTTTTTCCCCATGAAGTTTTAAGTTTTCAAATATAATAAATTACTGTAGTACTGCGATAATATAAAATATATTAGCGCTGAACGTATCGCACTTTAGAGATGTTCAAATAAAATTGCATTTCAGTTGGAAAGTGTTTCATAATCGATGCTTTATGCATGATTGATATTTCTTGTTATTTTTGCACCTGTCCTTCAATCCTTCTAAAATACGATCCAAACAAATCGCACAACATCTTTCTCTCTCTCTCTCTCTCTCTCCATTCCTGATCTTTTTTACCTCCCTCTGCGCATTCTTAGGAAAATTTTCAATCTCTCGCGTCAATAAAACGTTACTCAAAAGAGATGGTGGAACAGAAAATAGAAAAAAGGAACGTTAAGAAGAATATAAAAAAAGGGCGGGAAGAACTGGGGCCGCCTGCGACGCAAGAAAAAGGAACCTCGAAAAAGTAGCAGCATCGAAAATTATGTTAGGACTCAAGGCGCACTCGAGTGTGAAATGACAGATATTACAGCTTCCGATAAAAGGTGCGAGTTATCGTAAAAGTTACAGTCAGAGTTAATGTTTATTGAAGGAGAAGGTTTGCTTAGGTTATCGTGTGGGATAAAGTACGGGGGGAAGAGAGAGATTCCTATGAAAAATAGCCGCTTACGTTATTGATATTGGAGATGTGTATGAATTTCTGGGAAAATAATAAAGACAGATTTGGAAAATAAATCTTCTAAGATGGAAAATGTTAAGACTTTTTTTTTTTATATATCTTTATTATTTATTTATATGAAGCAAGTCCAAGGGATATTAAATTTGTTTTTAGTTATTTGCAAAGTACGATCGAGATATTTTGTTTATCGGCCTTCTCTTTCCTCCCAGATGTTTTTGAAGTAATTTTTTCTTTTTTGTTGTTGTTGCAACCTTAATATCTGCGTGTTTGACTTCCGTCGTTGATATGTCACAGAGATGTATATTGAAGCTTCATAAAAGTAGACAATCACTGGGATAAGAAATATTTCCCTTCGCAGGAAATGTCCGCAATTGAGAATATTTGTTATGAAGGACAATGCAGGTAATGGCATTATTCTCGAGCCATAAATGCTAACATGGGGAGAGCTCCGTGATTCGTGTCGATATGACACAATTAGAAATGTATATTGAAAGCTTCCAAAAAGAAGACAATTTCTAGGATAAAAAATATTTTCCTTCGCAGGAAATGTCCGCGATTGAGAATATTTGTTATGAGGAACGATGCAAGTAATGGCATCATTCTCGGGGCATAAATGCTAACATGAGGAGAGCTCCGTGATTCGTGTCGATATGACACAATTAGAAATGTATATTGAAAGCTCCCAACACTTTACCTGCAATACATGGTAATGTATACGGAAAGTAAAAAAGTAGAGTTCGAAAACAGAAAACAGCCTTCCTATACTCTACGAAAAGCGCAACTTCACTTATTCAAGTACGGTTGTCAACTGCGGTAGAATGGCACACGTGGCTGAAGGTTAGAGTGAAGTTGCAATTACCGCTGGGAGAAATGAAAGAGAAAAAAAAACAATGAAGCAGGAAAGTGTGAGACAGGATACCATGAATTAATGATAAAAATCACACATTAAAGAATGAATGCAAAGAAAACAAGGCGGTAAGAGAATGGATAGCAAAGCAAATAGAAACATCTGATAGGGAGTAAACCTACTAAAACAGTAACAAAAGGACATAAGACAATTAAAGTAGCTGCAAAAATAAATAAATAAATAAAATAAATAAATAAAAATAAATAAATAAATAAAAATAAATAAATAAATAAATAATAATAATAATAATAAATATTTTAACAGGACGACAAAAAAATTAGAATAAACTGAAGAAAAGGAAATTCAAACATGAAGGAACTAACTAGTTTCGGGGGGGGGGGGTAATACAAGCTAAATAAAATAGCGGAAAATAACTGAAATCCGGCAAAAGGAAGAAAACCAACCGGAAAATAAAAGAAGCAGACCGGAATGGAAAATTATATCACAGATTTCCTAATGGGAGTGAAGAAGTGACAATGATCCTTAACAAGATAGTTTAATTGAGGAGCAACAATAAAGGAACTTTAAAAAAAGTCCAACTTAAAAATTGGAATTAGGTGTTAAAATGATCTTGGCTTCAGTAAAATTAAAAGCATAATTAAAGTGTCATGAATGTTCAGCTTTTTTTTTTATAAGTTTCAAGAGTTTATTCGTTCTATTAATTAACACGTAAACAGACCATTTCGCTGTGCAATATAGCTATTTAATTAAAAAGCGACAAAATGCGTAATGATACAACAGTAAAATCTCAATCTTTTCTCAGGATTTATATTTCAGCTGAAGTAAGGCTTCGTCGACAATCCGAAAACATTATTTCCCCTAAAGAATTTAATGTTTATTTAGTCCAGAAAGAGTTTAAATCTCTTTCTTTGCTTTGAAACTAAACACTTTTAAGGATTTGGAAAATTATCTTCAGGATTTTACAATCTTTCTTTAAAGGATTCCCTCTATTCAATTGGCACAAATTCTGTTCTTTTTAAATTTACCCACGACCGAATACCACCCAAAGAAATAAAATTCCGAGACATAAAATGACATGTTACACAATAGACATGTAAGAAAGAAAAATTGTTTTCGCAAAGTATATAAACATTTATAGGTTAAAAAAAAAATGTGGTAAGGGAGCGATTTGGATCTGAATGTAAACAAGAAAATGCCCCGAACGATTAAAGGCAGACGACTTTCTAAGACAGCTTCGGGAGATAAGTACTGTAACATCGCTGTCTTTATTTTAGTTTTGACAGTTCCTAATAAAGGCGACCTGACGGAAAATTTGATAAAAGTTGACCCAGTTTTTGAGAAAGCGTTGAAGCGAAAAACGAGGCAAATGATTTATCTCCAACATTCCAGTTTTATAGAAAGAAGCCATTAGTTTTTGAAATATCGTTATCGAATAAATAGTTAAAGCGCAGTCATAAAAATACATATCCCATTGCGATATAAAATGATCATACTGGTACTTGCCAATATAAGTAACATCTAACTATACTGGGGTTGCTAAAAAAAGAATTGAACCCTTTGCGCTATGAAAAAAGAAGTTTTAGATAAAATCCAATATTTTACTTCAATCAGTTTTAATAAGAGTATTCCATTTTACGTTCTCATGCGTAGTATTGAGATAGAATTATTTTCACGAAAATTTTTGATTTCGGGATTTTGATGCCAATTAATAAAGACCTCCTGAACATGTTTTGACTATATTTGGAGTGCACAATAGCAGCAACGAATATTAATGGATTTTTCAAGAAACTTTCTTTGCTAACAAAATTTCGAATTTTTTTTTAATTCGAGCGGAAACTTCGAAATTTATTTTAAACTTTATATTTCTTTAACATGGCAGCAACCATGCGTAAAAGGGTTTATCTATGGTTCAATAATCACAAGACTTCATAGTTTCAATCACTGTTGTGAAAAATAGCTGTGGAACAAATATTTTTGCTCGTGACGTCATTAGCCCCCCTCAGGGGGCAAGTTACCACCTAGGGGAGGTACATTGTCAAGTATAGTATCAATCGAAAATTGTTTTCATGTCCTTTGAAGTAAAGGGTAACAGGCTATAGTTGTAATTATTTAGACCTACGATATCAATTTTTCAAATTTTTTTCTTGTAAAATTTGAAAAAAAAAAAAAGAAAAAAAAAATGGATTCTGGTACGAGAAAAACGAGTTGAGCCACGAGTTAATTTACATGATTATAAATACAAGTTAATTTATATGGCTATAAATACAATCAATATGTAAACGTTCTGACGCCATTTCTGTCCCTAGCGAATTCTCGGAATTTCATGATTTTTATTTTAAACAAAAAATGTTGACCTTGCAAGTGAACCAAAAATGTTTGTCTACATCTGTAACGCACTCAAATATGAATGGTGTATATTTTTCACATTATATCAATAGCTAATGTGTTTTCGTACTCTAACTCGGCCATTTTTCTACTCGTATTTAGAAGAAAATATCTTGCGACTTTGAAGATTTACTCCAAAAAATTTGCCTAAATCGAAAAAACGTTTAAGAGTAATTTCAGTTTTTCTTTGAAGCTATACGTATTTCAAACTGTACATCAATTATGGATACCTAATAATCACATTCCGAGACGCTGCCCGCCAGGGTCAACCGCCCGGAGGGCCCAACTGCGAAGGGCGTGCCGTAGGCGTGCAAAGGCACGCCGGAAGCAGCTATGACTCATATAATGCAATGATTTTTTTTTTCTTACATAATGCAATGAATTCTTTCAAAGTGAAAAAACAATGTATAAGATTCACTGCCCTATATGTTCCGGTGTAATTTTTATCAGAGTTTTGCATCGTAAATCCCGAGCAACGACGGGTAATCGCTGCTAATCATTCATAAAGGTCTGCCTGTTTTAATTGAACATTTTTTGATCCATATTGTATTGTCAAACGAATCTTTTATTTTCTTTTTATTATTTCTTTACAACCGTAAGAATTTCGCAAATGGCGAAAAATAATGAAATTAGAAACTTCAACGTCATATTAAGGACGAATTATTTTGTTAATTTTCTCAGATACTAGGTGTCGCGTTATACTGGATGAAAATTATTTCGATTTTTGTTCGTCGAAGTTGAGCATCCTATCAGTTCCTTGCAATCCAGTAACTAATTATAAAATGAATATTTTTAAATAAACGAATCTTAAATAACTTCTAAAGCTTCTAAAAACACACAAATTTTGTCGAATGTTCTTTTCAGGACAAAGAGCGTTTACAAATAATATACCATCTAAGAAACTGCGAGTTCATACACTTAATAAAAGCCTTCCTTGGATCAGTCGGATGGTCTGGGCTTTCGACTTAATAAAAGCCAATATATCAAACAGTCGATTCGCATGTCTGTCACACTTTGGTGACACACTTTGCGAAATTGACCACAAATTTGGCGTAATATCACCAACTTGGCGATTTCGTTCATATGTCTCCAAGTTGGCGACATTTAAGAAAAACTAAAATCCCTTGTTTTACACATTGACGAAAAGAGTATTTAAGCAGCTTACCGTTAACTATATAACACAGAGTCCTTAAAACGTGCAAACAGAACTTACCTAAAACAGAAAAAAAAGACGTTGTAAATATAATTACATCAAATTCAAGCATTTTGAAAGCATTTTATGATAAAATAAGAAACGTTTTTATAAAATTGAGAACGAATATGAGTATACTCAGAGAAATAAAATCATTATGACCAGCAGGACATTTTATACAAAACAGCTTTCACGTCATATATTGATATGGCGTCAGGTGACTATATTCAGGAAGAAATTTCTGGATTTTGCTTCTCTACTCCTCATGCATTCATACTCCAAAGTACATAGTTCTTATTTGTATCACAATTAGTATTAGACTACAAAAATGCATCTTTTTCAGATTTTGCAAATAAACTACTATTTTAAAATATTCTTCAAAAATTAGTTGATATTTTCTCTCTTCAAATTGGCAACAGTTATGTGGCGACTACAATTAGTTTGATTTATCTGTGTTAATATAAACTATTTTCGTACAATCAACATCCATAAAGAAGTTCAAATTATCATTTCTTACCATCTATTTTAGTACCGTCATATTTCCGGGAATTACCATTGTTTTCTGTAGGAAATAATGCTACGAAAATCTTAAGCTTTAAAATCCTGAGAATTGCTAAAAATTCCATTTAGTTTTAGTTTTTCACGTAATGTATCTACACATAAAATTTTATAGCTGTATTATACCTCACACACATATACAGACGCACATCTTTTCAAAAGTGCTCAAAATGCGTACAGGAGACTTAAATTGTGCTTATAAGTCAAAATCTCTAATTCCAGAAAAACAGTACTTCCTCAATACAATAATATACTATGTACTGAATTTTTTTTTATAAAAATTTGATTGCTATTGCTATGATTTCTGATCTCTAAAAGCTTCTTAAAAGAAAAGAACCATGATTTTATATAGCAGGTGACTGTCTGCTATTCCTAGGTTATTATTTGCTGTAAGGTTAGACTAGAAATGAGTATCGGCACTACGTTATAGGTTAAGTAAAAAACAAATAAAACAAACTAATAACTACGTCACTCAATAAACTTCATAAAATTCGCCTTAGTCAGGCGTTTCCATCAATTAGCTTCAACTCACAATGATTGCTGTGCCACTTCTGAAATCCCATGAAATATTGCACATAACAACAATTTATAGTACCGAACAAACTTTACTCTGTGCTAGAGATGCAGTGACCAATGAAATTAGAAGACCTGGTTCGAATTGAGTTTGTCAGCAATATTGCTCGTGACAACAATTTGTAGTACTGAATAAACTTTACTCTGTGCGAGAAACGCAGTGACCAATGAAATTAGAAGACCTGGTTCGAATTGGGTTTGTCAGAAATATTGTTCATAACAACAATGTATAGTAGTACTGAATAAACTTTGTGCTAGAGATGTAGTGACCAATGAAATTAGAAGATCTGGTTCGAATTGGGTTTGTCAGCAATATTGCTCATGACAACAATTTGTAGTACTGAATAAACTTTACTCTGTGCGAGAAATGCAGTGACCAATGAAATTAGAAGACCTGGTTCGAATTGGGTTTGTCAGAAATATTGTTCATAACAACAATGTATAGTAGTACTGAATAAACTTTGTGCTAGAGATGCAGTGACCAATGAAATTAGAAGATCTGGTTCGAATTGGGTTTGTCAGCAATATTGCTCATGACAACAATTTGTAGTACTGAATAAACTTTACTCTGTGCGAGAAACGCAGTGACCAATGAAATTAGAAGACCTGGTTCGAATTGGGTTTGTCAGAAATATTGTTCATAACAACAATGTATAGTAGTACTGAATAAACTTTATGCTAGCGATGCAGTGACCAATGAAATTCGAAGACCTGGTTCGAACTGGGTTTGTCAAAATCAGGTCCACTACTGTACTTGTGATAGGAATGCACTATAAAATAGCTGTTATAAGCTTGTGTTTATTGTTGGAATATATTTTGCATCTTATTGGTAAAAAGCTTACCGTAAGTCTCTAGGTCAACCTCAGCACTCTTTTTAAGTGATTGAATTATCGCCAACTTGCAAACAAATCTCAAAAGTTGCCAATTAGCGATATTGTGCAAATTTGACACCATGATCGCTAAACATGGCAGACAAACTGACTTTCCTAATTCTTAATGTTTTCACGCATTCAAAATAACCGAAATGTATATCACGCTGACTTTCATGCGGGCGAAATGACTTTTTGACTAAAATTAAAATAAAAATTAAAATAAATTCCCTTCTTGTGAAGTAGCATTAAAATTTTTAAATAATTAATCGCACGCCAAAGGTTGTATAAGAAGCAATTTTTTATTTACGATTTGAAAGAACATAAATCAATTAGCACATTTGTAAGTCAAACCTTTTAAAATCAAATCAACAAGAAATCTGTTTTTCAGCTTAGAAAAATTCTACAAAAACAACAAAAAAAAAACTGTATTTAAAGGAACATTTTTTAGCAATTTTACTTTATTTTTTTAATGTAAACCGATCTTGTACTTAAAACAAAATGTGCTTATCATCAATATTACATCGATCAATTAATACGCACGGAGCTGCAAACCTTTTAAATTCAAATCAATGGGGAAATTATTTGTTTTTTTGTAGCTGGGAAGCACAGAAAGTTTGTAGTGCAAGAAGGGGGGGGGGGGGGGGGATCTCACCTCTGTGCACTTAAATTGACGGACATGTTTATCATAATGGAATTTTCTAACAATCAATTCCTCTGAAAAGCAGATGGAAATATAATGGTTAAAATTCTAATTAGCAAATAATTTCTCCCCTTCAAAAATATGTTTTTGATTTTTATGCATAATTTTTAATTAAATTATTTCGCTAAGGCAAAAAAGTGTGTTAATAGTTCTTCTTTTGACATTTTAATGTTGTTCAAATTATTGTACTTAGCATATGAATAGGCTGTGAATACATTTGAATATAGGCTGTGAATAAATTTGAAGTTTTATAGAGAGCAGTGAATTCCGCATATCCATTTTGCTCATTTGAGCTTTGTTCATAGTGGATTTTAGGAATAAACGACAAATATATATATATATACAGGGTGTATCATATTGAATGGGACAAAAAGAATAGCATAGTACAAATTCTGTAATTGATTTATTTAGCCGAAACAAATTAATTCTGAAAGTACAATTATACAACTTTTATCTGGCAACAGCGAAAAATCTTCCGGTTACGAAATCGCCGCTAGAGGCACTGTTAATCAAAATGGCGCCATCCATACAGGAGGAAGAATACTGTGTTTTGGAATACGCCAAAACATCATCGTTTATCGTCGTTCAAAGACATTTTTGCACGAAATTTGGTAAGGAACCACCGCATCGTCACAACATCGAACAGTGCGTGAAGCAGTTTGAGGACACGGGCTGCTTGTGTAAGAAAACCAGCCCAGGACGCCCAGGAGCCAAAACCGAAGTGGTTGAAAAAATTCGTGAAATGTTTTTACGAAGTCCCACAAAATCAACGCGTCGTGCGAGTGACACATAGAACAACTATAGAAACTTGGATAACTATAGTTTCACTGTAAATTTGATTTATCAAAATAAAGTAATTACAGAGTTCACAGGTATTCTTTCTTTTTGTCCCATCCAATATGATACACGCTGTATACATAATGCAAAAATTTTAAGCCCTTTTCAATAACGCACCCTTTTCTTCCATAATTATTATTCCAAATTCCTATTTCATATCCAGCACGTATTGCAACTACATTAAATTTTATCTCACGCCACTAATATTAACAAAGTCTGCCAGTACTTCATTTTTTCCTCGACCATACCATATATGGTCGCTAAACTTAACCTTTGCATAAACTTATGAAAACATATTAAACTGCATCCCAACCACATTTTTAAAGCCTAAAGAACTGGAAAGACAACATCTTTCCCATACCACCATATCCCTCCCCCTCCGATGTAACTCTGTACATTATGTGTACAACCGCAGACGGCATTGAGATTTGAGAGAGAGAACTGGTTGTCCGGAGCTCGGCCGGCCTATGTAACTATATCTGTTCCAGTATCATATAATAAAGTAGATTTTGATAACGTGAAATGTCTCTTTCCTAGATTATTGTAGCTTATATCACACACACACACACGTGTGTGTGTGTTTGATACAGAAATTTTAATCTTCCCCAATTAAAGTACCCTTTCCTTTCATAATTCTAATTCTAAATTCCTATCTCATGTCACGCGCTTATTCAACCCCCACGACAAATTCTATCCCCATATTTCCCTCTTCAACAGCATAGTTGGCCACCAATCCTAACGACTACGTAAACTTTCGCATCTGAAATTGCATCCCCATCACATTTCTGGAAGTGTGGAAACCGCGAAGACAGCATGTTTCCCATGCCGTCATCAGATCCCACCCTCCGGCATAATATGAAACCATGACAGACAGCACTGAGATTTCTTGCGAGATGGAGGTCGACGGAAAGCTCGGCCGATGTAAAATGTTGCGTTTTAAGACGGCAAGCGTAATAAATTAGATTTTTATGCGACTGAATCTCTATCTGAATTTTTATATTTACTGAATAACTTCTACGATCATTTATTGTTGCATTTGAGGTTCTTATTCGATGGCAACTACAAAAATATTCATTTACTGGAGAACAAACAGTGGGGTCTATAGTTTCGAGAATAGGGAGTAGAATTCGAGTTAGAGAGTCTATAGGTTCTATTCACTTGAGATGTAACCTATGTTCCTGTTGTTGTTGTTGAAACCCAGACCGTCCGACCTACCAGAAAGGTGTAAGGTAACTGATTGGACGGTCGGGAAGTGCCACCCAATTTAGACCGGAACCCAGTGGGGGAGGCATCCAAAGGGACCGTACCCTCCTTCCCCTACCACCAACCTCTCGGAAGGACTTTCGGACCCACATGTTTAACGTGATCGTACTCCGCATGAACACGGCGGCAGTTTTGGCAGTGGCTGGAATCGAACCCGGGCCTACCGAGTGCAACTCCAGCGCGCTAACCAATGGGCTACCGCGCCCCTACCTATGTTCCTGTAGAATTTTTGATAAATAGCGAGGCAAATAAAGCTATTTGTATCTTTAAATATTTTCCTAACATACTCCAGTTTGATGATCCTCAAACGGCAACAATATCAACATGCATTTGTATTTTATTTTACGAATTTTGTTTGATGAAAATACTGCTTGCTCTAAAGCACTAAAATTTGAGCTACAGAACAGAGAATTTACTTAATAAGGTTTAAAAAATATCAGTCTTAAACGCAGAGCATTGCAACACGAAGGGATTATCTTTAAAATAAATAATTGCACGCAAAATGTTCAAATAAAGAAAACTTGCAATACGAAAAGAAAAAAGAAAATAAAGAAAAGCCATTTCCAATGTGTTAATGAGAACTTTGCAAACATTTTACGGACATAAGCTTAAAAGTCATCAATAATGAAACATTTTTTCGTTATAAAAAATCTTAATACCCACAAAATGATTCAATGGGGGATCCCCATATGACTCAGCAAAAGAACATTCTCTTTACACACCCTTACTTCATCCTTGAAATCAATTAGCCAACCAAGGAAATCTTAAAAGTAAACCTCTCAAAATCAAATCAACGTGAAATGGGTGCCCCCCTCCCCCCTCCCTCAGGAAAACTCTTCAACAAAATAAAAAATGGAATATGAGTAGAAAAACTTTGCGTGCTGCACGTCACCACACGACAGCTTTCCATCAATCTGATTGGCTAGAGACGGCACGTTCCCAATCCCCCCCCCCCCCTTCAATTCCCGCCATGTGGTCGTTAAGGTGGATCGATTTTTTTCGAAAACGTGGTTGAGTTTTGGGGAGATAATTGGCGGGAGTTAGGGCAATATGCTGTATGCTGGCAATGGTCATCATCAAGATGGATGAAGGCTAGAGGAACCGTGATAAAAAAAAAAGTCTTAAAAAAGTTTAATTCCTGGTACTTCTTTGTGCGGTGTAATAAGTTAAAATCCTCACAGGCCACAAAGTGTACCACACACGTAAGAAGCCACACATTACAGTAATAATAAACTTTTCACACTACTATGCTTCTGAAGTAAGTAGTATACATTTCTGTAGGAAGTAGTATTAATATAGATAAACACTATAGGAATAGTAGAAAAAGTTCTACAACTAGTAGTTATTTTCTTTGCGTGGTATAATAAGTTATACGAAAACGTGATTGAGTTTTGGGGAGGTAATTGGCGAGAGTTAAGACAATATGCCGTATGCTGGCAGTGCTCATCATCGAGATGGATGAAAGCTAAAGAAACCGTGATAGAAACAGTCCTAGACGTTTAATTCCTGGTACTTCTTTGTGCGGTGTAATAAGTTAAAATCCTCAAGGACCACAAAGTGTACCACACACGTAAGAGACCGCACATTTTACAGTAATAACAACCTTTTCATACTACTATGCTTTTGAAACAAGTAGTATAAATTTCTATAAGAGATAGTATCATTATAGATGAACACTATAGGGATAGTAGAAAAAGTTCTAGAACTGGTAATTCTTTTTTTTTTTTTTTTGCGTGGTGTAATAAGTTAAAATATTCAGGTAGCATGATGGGCTTCATATGCAAAATGCCATACAGTACAGAAATATTAGATATTTCATACTACTATTAAAAAATATATATATCGTCTGAAGTTCCAAAACAATTATTATTAGTGACGAAAATAAGAGAAACAATTATAAAAATCTCATAAGTATTGATAGTTCTTTCTGTGGTTCTTCGTGTCAGTCAAAATTGTCAAATATAGCAAAGTTTACCGTAAATCACCAAAATAATAATAGCTTTTCTATAATGGTATGTTTCTGAAGCAGAAGTAATAAAATACTTGTGTGTTTAGGATATTTTCTAAACACATAATTGTGAGATGACATGTTTAGTTAGTCAGATGATTTTGACATTGTGAGATGCCAGTTATGTTACGGATTTGATTCCCAATAAAGCCATGTGTAACAACAGCAACAGAATATTTTCATTACTTGGTAGAATCTAAAGCTGGCCTCTTAAAGTTAGCCATTTCGAAAAGCGTTAATATAATATCTTCTTTTGTCAAAAGGCGTTAACCTAATTTCTTGTTCTGTCAACAGGCGTTGTCGGGACAGATACATTTTGAGATTCTGCAAACTCTGGCAAACCAGACAACTTGAAGCAAAAAATGGTGATACATATTTGCATTATTAAAGAAAAAATAAATATGCATTTGGTTTCATATAAGTAGAATTTAAATTTATGTTTATTGAGCAGTCTCAATGAAAATAATCAATCTAGTTTAAATAAAATAGTGAGTAGCTCTGTTACTCGTTACAGATTGATGTGAAATATATCCCTTTTCGCATATTTCGAATGGGAAAATGTTGATGGGTATTGTGTGGGATGATGGTACAAGGCATCTAGAAAAATGTTTTAATTTTTTTTTTTTCTAAAACAAAAGTATTTTTTCTCATTTATTTATATATTTATTTAATTACAGTTTTGACAGACTAGTAGAATGAAGTTTATTAAAGGGTCACAAACGACGAATAAATAAATGTCGTTGTCGACAATGTTATTGACATTGAAGAGTTTGGATGTAACATTTTCACCCACTCCGCCGGCAGTTGGTACAATCGATAAGTGCATACTGGCGTATAGAGCAAATGTCGTAGATCTAAAATTAACATTTTTACACTTTTTTACGACAATTCTTTTTATAATACAGCTTAAAAGGTGTGAAAAACCCAGACCACACGACAGACCCGAAGGCTTACTGTAGCTAAGTGTGTGGCCGGAGCTTAAAAGGTGTATAGAATCAGAAGAAAAATTGCATATTAGATTATATATCGAGTTCGGCAGATACTTTTGCACGTATCTGATCAACAACCAAACTGAACAATGGCGAGCCATACCCTCTGTGTTCTGAGAAAAGCACATAAGTCGTGAAATTCTTAGCCAATCTATAAAATTCGAGGTTTTTAGAACTCGCCAAAAGTCACCACGTTAGCAATATTTGGCGGAATCCGTCGCCAAGATAACCGAATTTGTTGCCAATACTACATGACCCGGACCTTCAAATAATAACCATGGCTTCCTGTTGGGTATTGGCAACAATATGGTGGCGCCTCCGTTTCATCCCCGTCATGTTTATTTCATAATTTACTCAGTACACTGCGCTCCAAGACGTGTCACAGCAAAAAGCATAACCTCGCAACCTAAGACTTTTCACATCGAAAAGGATAAATTTGTTCACATCCACCATTGCTGAAAATTTTTCGTCCACGATCTCAACCATCATTTCGAGTACCTCAAGTTGGGAAACGTTATACTGCAGTGAAGATATCTCCAGGTAATAACAGATAAATAAAGCGAGAACACATCCCATCCGGAAGTTATACAAATATTCTCGATTTCAATGATTTCCTAGGAGAGCAACGGATTTGTTCGTTCCCCGCGCACGGATCGAAAAGGGTTCAAGTTCGGCGGCATCGTTCGTTCTCTAATCTGAAGCGAATTAATTCATCTTTTACTATTGGAGTATTTTCCTGACAACTGAAGCATAAGAGAAGTTACAAATTTCTATTGAGGAAAAATTATTTAGAAAAGACGTTATTTTTTTCTTTTGCTGCAACAAATATCCAAAATAAGTTTTGAAAATTTATTGAAGTATAACGTAGTAAAGTGAGAGTATTGAGTTTATTGAGAACGGTAGGTTGACAATTGTGGTTTTAATTGAAAATGTCATTTCTTTGTTGAGATAAAATTTTATGCGAGTCAATTTAGTTCTTAAAAAATACAATTTTGTTTATTACACCTAATCCAACGTTTTCTTGCATTTCATACAATTCTATATATTAGCCACTTGTGTATCTGTTCTTTGCAACGTTTCGACTACAACCTTTTTATCGAATTGTAGTTGAGCATATTGTGGTTATAATACTATAATCCCCAAGGTCCTAACCATTGGGACAAGGTAGGTTTTGGCCAGGGTACATTTTTAAATCATAAACAAAGGTCCCCAAAGTGTTAATCTAGGGACAAAAATTATATGTCTAAAGTTGCAAAGTCCACTTCGACAATAAGAGCTTGCAATTTCGTCCCAGTAGCTCAACGGTAGAGTGTCGGCTGCCCAGTTTGAAGATCCAGGATTCGATTCCCGGTTGGGGAAGCAAGACTCTTTATAATGGCGCCCGAACAAATCAACCCTGTAGGTTAGTGCAAAGATGTCGGAGGTCTGAAGACCCCAGACCGTGTCACTCACATAGTGGGTTTAGAGTAGCTAGCTGCACGACCGGGAAAGGATACTTCCTGCACTCAGGAGGCACCCAAGGTCTACCATCCCGCCAAACGAGGATGTCGGAGGTCTGAAAGTGACCCTAGTATGACTAGTACGGATTCATTGGACTCTGGAAGATTTAGCGGCGATTTGAAATTGAGAGGGTAACGACCACACAGGATACTAACCTGGGTAAAAATAGTAGTAGCAGGAGGCTAACCTGGGTAAAAATAGTAGTAGCAGGAGGCTAACCTGAGTTAAAAATAGCAGGAAGTGGTCAGTCAGATAGTCAGTGGCCCACCAATCTGACATTAGAGGATGGAGAATGCAGACTCTTCGTCCCAATAGTTCAGTGGTAGAGCATTGGCTGACCAGTTCGAAGATCCAGGGATCGACTCCCGGTTGGGGCAACAAGGCTCTTTACAAAGTGAGAAAAATCTGATATGGGCAACACATGACTGTCCTTATATAATGTAATGAATTTACTACTTTTACAGTAAAAAAATAGGTTTTTCTTATAGTAGAATTAATATTCTTTATAATTAGAAACTAATATTATTTCCAAGATATTGAATTTTCGACAATTAGTCGTCATTTTCATTGATTTAGCATCATTTTTATCCATTTGGCGAGATTTTCATTAATTTGGCAACATTTCAAAAAAGTTGCCAAGTTGGCGACATTCCGCCAAATTCGTCGCCAAAATCTCGCCAAGCGTTATGCACTAAGAAAAAAGTTATTCTTACAGCAGATAAATGACTATTGGCGTTCAAATACAAAAGTATTATTCAAAGTATATTTTTTCATGAATGGAACGAGCTAGATCCACGAGAATGATGTCACTCAATTTATCGCATGATATTACATATGAAAAGTGAGCATGTTTCTCAATAGGAATTTTTTTTTATGTGACTTTTTCATAATTTTTTTGAAAAATGTACAATATCTCGAGAATGGTTCATGTTAGCGTTCTAAAATTTATGCCAATCGTTTTCTAATGAAAAATTACATAAGAAATGTCTATTTGCGTAACTTTATTAGCGGTTTTGATTTTTTAACGATTTTTTCAAAATTTCATTCGAAAATTTAGGGGGGGGGGGGGGGTTCTGAACATTCGATTACGTATAAAAACAATAGGCTTCCAGTGTTTACGGATTGTGATTTTTGTACCAAATTTGGTTCGAATCGGTCCATTCGTTCGTCAGTTATCGTCTCCACAGACTCACTGACACACACACACACACATACTTTCACACAGACATCACTTCAAAAATGTTTGATTCGTGATCAGGGATGCTTGAAACGTGCTCTCCCGTCGAAAACTCGAATTCGAATTTTCGACCCCGTCACAATACTTTCCTTATATATTATGTATATAAGGAAAGTAATACTAACGTACATGTTAGTATTTCGATGAATCTGTATTTACTTTTGAACTTGTAATAACAACATAAATAAATTGCCGAACAATAAATTTTTCGGATAACTAAATTTTGGAGTTGTGACGCTTTACTGCACAGGTGGGACCTTTCATGACAGCTGGCGTGGGACCTCTAAAAACCTCGAGAGACTACTGGTTCAAAAAATCAACTTATTGAAAAGTTACAACTCAAATTTTGAGTGTTATTTTACCCGTATTTGTAAGGCATTAATACTATTATCTTATAAAATTGTATAATTATTAGAGGCATAAATAGTTATATAAGATAGATATGTGCTTGATGTCATCGATTTCCCGAAAGTGCAAAAGTTTCCGTCAAATGCATTGAAAAGAAATGCGTTTGGCGACAAGGTTATTTACCAATCGAAACACATTGTTCCCTGTCTTCACATCGGAGTATCTTTCTGGTGAATGAGGCAAAAGAGAAGACATGAATTTCTGAAGAGAAAGAAGAAGTCATAACGATATTTTCTCTTCTACTTTTCCCGATAACATATATACGTTATAACACCTTTTGAAATATATTGAAGGTAAGGTATAGGAGGAAAGTATTGCCATCTTCCAAGAAGTTAGGTCACCAAGATTTGGTGTTCTTTGCAGTTTTTCACGTCAAACTAATACAGCAAATTATAAATCTGGTAAGAAAATTTATATTTTGAATGATGGTCGTATAAAACAGATTTATTTTTTTTATTTCTAAAATGTTGAAAATATATTAATGATATGAATAATAAAGAAGTTTGTCGAATTTAAATGGAATAAACATGATATCAGTTAGATTCTAGAAACTTGGTAACAATGAAAGGAAAATGTTTTAAGCTATATCAATGATTATAACTGTCGAGGTAGCAGCAGGTCATGAAGGAAATATGGTATTTGTTATACATTTGCCCCAACTTGAAGCACACATTTATACATATGAAATTGAAACTTTTATTAGTTTGTTGACGGATTTCAAATGTAGTATGATTATTCTTTATATCACTGCAGATAACCCCGTCTATGTTTCGAGTTTATCGAGATAATAATAAAAATAACGAAAAATTAAAACTTCCATCATGCCGACGATTTTTTTTTTTTCGGAAAATTATTAGCAGCGGAATAAATTCAAATTTGCTTATACGCTAAAAGATTTTTATTCAACTTATACGGTTGAAATAATAAAGAAATTTATATAAAAATAAATTTAATAAATGAACGGTATTATATATATGTATTTAATCTTATTACATACCATCAAAAGCACCTAGTTGGCAATTTTGCTCCAAATTTATCTTCACTTCCCCCCCTCCCCAAATTTTTTACGTTTGTTTTTCCAAATTTATCGTCAAATTTGTCGGCCCGACAGGCAAGAGGTTTTCTTACATAGTATGCATGCAAAACGTTATAACACCAGAAAATTTCTTTTAAAAATTAAAATATTGATCACAGCCCAGATTATGAGCTGATAAATAAAACCTGAGTTCTTCTCAACCGTTATAGTAGAAATATTCTCAATTCCATCAATCTGCCGGGAGAGTGAGGGATTTGCTCGTCCCTGTAGCACGGATTGAAAAGAAATATACTTTTGGCGACATGGCCGTTCTTCAATCTAAAACGCATTTGTATGTCTCTTCATATCAAAGCAGCTGCCCGACGACTGAAGCAGAAGAGAAGACACACATTTCTCCTGAGGAAAAAATATTCGGATAGCATTTTTCTTTTTTCCCCCATGACAAATACTTTACAAAACTCCTTGAAATATATTGAGTGTAATGAAGTTTGGGAAAATTCTTCAGCTTTCTTTAGTATGGTACATTGCCAAAGTGGGTGGTTTCATTTCTAATTAAAAAACCAAATATCAGTATCTGGACTGCCATCAGTCGGCATCTGATATATTTATAGTCCGTATATTTTAAGTCTTTTTGAATTGCAGTCAACACCAGAATGAAAAATGCTTTGTTTTAAGCTTTCAATCACTAGTTAATATTTAAGAATATATTTTTAAAGAAAATATGTTTTTCAGAGTTGGCAGCAATTCAGTTAAATTTGATTGTTGCAGCCTCTTGCAGTCTGAGCTCAATTTTGAAGAAATTCCAAGCGTGCTATTTGGTATGCATCAATTTGTCATTCCTCGTAGAAATTAGTAAAATCATTTTTTCCCCCATGACAAATACTTTACAAAACTCCTTGAAATATATTGAGTGTAATGAAGTTTGGGAAAATTCTTCAGCTTTCTTTAGTATGGTACATTGCCAAAGTGGGTGGTTTCATTTCTAATTAAAAAACCAAATATCAGTATCTGGACTGCCATCAGTCGGCATCTGATATATATTTATAGTCCGTATATTTTAAGTCTTTTTGAATTGCAGTCAACACCAGAATGAAAAATGCTTTGTTTTAAGCTTTCAATCACTAGTTAATATTTAAGAATATATTTTTAAAGAAAATATGTTTTTCAGAGTTGGCAGCAATTCAGTTAAATTTGATTGTTGCAGCCTCTTGCAGTCTGAGCTCAATTTTGAAGAAATTCCAAGCGTGCTATTTGGTATGCATCAATTTGTCATTCCTCGTAGAAATTAGTAAAATCATGGTGCGTGGCAAGATATATTTTTGTTGTTACATGTATCGGCTATACCTTGTCGACATCGCACAACAAAAGCGAAACCGGTCCATGGATTCTGCAATCCACAAGAGAGACAAGTTCCTATCTTTGAAGATATCCCATATAGGTGGGTTCTGTGAGGGGTACCTTACTGAAATACCACGAAATAGTGATATGAAACAATAATCAAATTTCTGAAAAATGAAGAATATTCATCAGAGTCGGGATTATAAACTGATAAATAAAATATTAAATAAAACGATAAAGTTTGGAGAAATTATTCAGCTTTTTTTAGTATGATACGTTTCCAAAGTGGATGGTTTCATTCATTTTTAATCAAAAAACCAAATAACAGTATCTGGACTGCCATCAGTCGGCATCTGATATATTTATAGTCCGTATATTTTAAGTCTTTTTGAATTGCAGTCAACACCAGAATGAAAAATGAAGTTGCAGTCTCATGCAGCCTGAGCTCAATTTTAAAGAAATTTCAAGCTTGCTATTTGGTATGCATGAATTTGTCATTCCTCATAGAAATTAGTAAAATCATGGTACGTGGCAAGATACATTTTTGCCGTTACATGTATCGGCTATACCTTGTCAACATCGCACAACGAAAGCGAAACCGATCCATGGATGCTGCAATCCACAAGAGAGACACGTTCCTATCTTTGAAGATATCCCATATAGGTGGGTTCTGTGGGAGTACCTTACTGAAATACCACCAAATAGTGATATGAAACAATAATCAAATTTCTTAAAAATGCAGAATATTCATCAGAGTCGGGATTATAAACTGATAAATAAAATATTAAATAAAACGATAAATAATTCTTCCCAACCGAAAGTTATAGAAATATTCTCGATTTCATTGATTTCCTTGGGGAGCAAAGGATTTTCTCATCCCTGTCACATGTATTGAAAAGAAATATACTTTTGGCGACATGGCCATTCTTCAATCTAAAACGCATTTGTATGCCCTTTCATATCGAAGCACCTTCCTGACAACTGGAGCAAAAGAGAAGACACACATTTATTTCTCTAGAGGAAGAAGTATTCAGATCGGATATTTTCCCTATAACAAATACTTTAAAAAATTTCCTTGAAATATACTGAGCATATTGCACTTAGGGGAAAGTATTGACTTCTCTTAGGATGGTAAGTTGCCAAAGTGGATGATTTCATTTCTACCCAAAAACAAAATAACGGTATCTGGAATAAGTTTCCAATCGGCATCTCCTTTATTTATATTGGCATATATTTTTACTTTCCCTGCAATACAAGGTGATGTATAAGGAAAGTATTGTAATCATGCCGAAAATTCACGCCTTTTCTTACAAAATGGCCCGAAAAGGACTGTATCCACTCTAGCTGAAAAACTAATGGACAGAATTTCACAAAATTCGGTAGATAGATTACTTGTGGGTCACCCTAGTGCTGATTAGATTTTGGTACGATTAAAAAAATAACCTTCCTCTTTTTGCAAAATGGCCCGCAAAAATCGTCAAAATCCAAAATAAAAACTACATATGCTCAAATATATGCATTAAATGCTAGTTTTGTACGTAATTTTTAACGATGAATAGAATAAGATAAACCCCATTACACTAAGACTAGCCGTTCTCGAGATATTTTAGTTTATTCGTATTTTCTCTACGCCATCTTAGAAAATAAGTCAAGTTACCAAATGAGAACGAAAATTGAATTAAAAGTGAATATAATTTAATTGAGATAAAAAGAACGTGGATATATTAGTCTTCAGGGAAAGTCATATACTGACCACATCAGATTTTTTACATTTTGTATTACGATCCATATCAGAGTCAAAATTGAGTTTTCGATCACGATCGCTATTATTCTTAAAATTTTTCTTTAATATTTTTGAAATTTATTTTTCAAGATAGCAACAACTCAGACACACAATAAATTTGATACATCCTGCTGGATTTCTAATACTTTCCAACATAGCTGAAAAGTGTTTATTACTTTGTGTCATTCTGTCTGTCTGTCTGTTCGTTCGCACGATAATTGCCGTAAAAATGACTTTATCAAAATCAAATTTTAGTATGTTGTTGAGACGGTCAGTGGGACATATGGGAATGAAAATTAATAATATCCCCCAATTAGTTTTGGACTAATTAATCCTTACTTTATTAAAAGCGACTAATATAAGCAAGCCCAAATCGTCAAAAATGTGCATATGCTTGTGGCCCAACTGAGCTCATCTTCAAATGTTAAGTTTATATACCTCATACTTCTTGGTCAGCGTTATTTTCAACTGGATTATCTAAGAGAAGAAATAGAAAATTCCAAATCTGAACATTTTCCTTGGAGACAATACAATCTGTTTAACGCTGATTAACAAATTATAAAAACAACTTTTAGCGACAAGTTTGATTTCTAATCTAGATTTCTCTTTCATGTCATGTCAGTCTTTCAGCTAAAAAGTATGTTGCAAATGTAATAGAATTTTTTTTAATTAAAAAAAAAGGCCATGTTTATTTTTGTAGAGTTAAAAGATATTACGTGACGAGCAAAATAAGTCGATGTTTGAAATTTTATGAAGTTTTCTGTTTGATTAGTCTTTTGGAAGTTTAGCGATCATTAGTGAAGGTCAAAAACGTATGTGGTTTTGAATACAAATATTAAAAATATTTATCTAACATAATAAATGGCGATGTCTGGTTGCTTGTTTGTCTGATGGTCGTATAGCGAAAAAATCTTACCGATCCAAAGCTATGAAATTCGGTAAAAATGTACTTCAGGTCATATATGAAGACACCGCCGAGCGATTTTTTTTTTTTTCGAATTGGTATTTCAGATATTTTATTCTGAAGCGCAATTTTGAACGGTTTTCACATAAATTGGTTCTTTAGTGATTGAAAATATCATCACAAAGTTTCAATCTTGATAATATTGGAAAGATATGAGAATGATCTTTTAAAAGGGTTGTAATCCTAATCTGTAGGATAAAATTATTTATTTATTTATTTTATTTTTATTTTTTTGAAAATTCATCGAAATATACATGGTTTATGCAGTTTCATTTCTATACTGTTGCATCTAAAAAATTGAAGATTTGCATAATTCCACTTATTGACATGAATATGATGCAATATATTCATATTCTAATTGTTTTAATCACTCCACTTTTTAATTTTCTATTAATTTTTAAAGTTGATCCATAGTAGTTGGGATTTTCAATTTCAATGGCTATTGGAGAAAGCGAGCGGGACAAGCTTTTTCTTCCTGACGTCACAATTAGAGCTTAACCCGTTGCTACGGATTTCATCCAAAAAGGGGGAAAACACGTTCTCCGAAGTCTTGACATCCCAATGTGAGTTTTATTGTTATTGTTGTAAGTTCGGACATACTTTTACAGCTTTCACTGGTTTTTCAAAATTAGCTCTAAGTTTCGGTCGAATTTTATCAGAGGTTTGTATCTTAAATCAGGGGCAAACCTGTGTATTCGTTAATTTGTCATATATGTGAGGCTGAGGTGTTTCATTCCGTCTTTCATTTCATATGACGATGGAATATAAATGTGACAATTAATTAATTTTCCCATTAAAATCTCGATTTGAAAATATCTCAGGAAAACAAATACTCAGAATATAAAAAGTAAGTATCAGAAAAATAGTTGAGAATTTACCGATTTAGCAACTTAATGATTAACGACCACGTACCGAAAATAATTTAAGCAAATATTTAAGTACGGATAAATATTTGATCAGGAAATATTTCATCCCCCTTAAAATTTATCGATAAAATCTGAAACTGCGAAAAACCGAGAAATTTCATTACGCAGTATATAAATTGATTCCGTCCGGGTCTTAAATTATTGCGATAACCATTTTCTTCTTCATATATACTAATTAGGAGAAACGGCGTGCTCTCCTAATAAATTTAGAACCGAAATTATAGAGAAAAAAAAATACATGTTGCCGCGGGTACATAATTAACAAAGTTTTCTAAAACCCAATCGTTTTTCAAAAGAGTATAATTTTACCAAAAGTATTTTTTCCCAACCCTGAGTTACCGATTTTTTTTTCTCTCTTCGTTTCTACCTCATTCACAACGGAAATTCTTAATGAGATTTTCTTCAGTGGAGACTAAGAAAATAGTCTCCCCCAAAATAAAAAAAATAAAAAGTAATTGAGAAAAAAAAAAATACATCTCTGTCTCTCTCAAAAGACTGACTAATTGCTAAAAATGGAAATATCTTTAACAACCGAAAGTGCGACGTGAAATATTCATCAGCGCCATTTTTTTTTTTTTTTCCTAATATTTCACTCATCAATATCACGTCTCAAATGAGGATGGTAAAAATAAAAAAAAATAATAAAAATAATATATTTATGCAAATTTCTGTGGCATCAGCGGAGATACGAGTAATGCAATTTGTCCTATTTTATCTCAGAGCAATTGTTATTAAAATCGATCGGTGAAGAGAGAGAGCAAGCAAGCACATTGCAAATAAAGGGAGCTTCAATTTCCTTTCTGAGCTAATTTTCAAAATTAAACAGAAGTGGTTAGTGAATTGAAGATAGCTTTGGCAATGCAGTGATTTCTTTTTACGTCCATTTTAATTATTTCAACGGAAAGCGCAATTGATACGATATTTGTTTCGGTGATGAAATTAAAATGGAATGTATTTTGATATGTACTAAGTTGTAAGCGCGGACTGGAGAGGATTGCTTTATTAAATATATACTCTTTTGTTATTAAAACAACTGGTTTTGAAGGAGTCTTTAGTTGCACGAGATGATTACCGTGGTTCTATAAAATAATTTTAAATATGATTAAAAATGGAAAGTAAATTCAGTTGATGCAGAAACAGTTTTGATACAAATTTCGTTTAACTATTTTAATGTAGTAGATTTTTTATTCTTATACTGCAAAGAATACGATATAGAAAAAAATTAACGTCACATTAATAATTCAAACCATGGTTAGAAACCTTCATAAAAAATGTTTTAATTTCAAATTCATTTCGTTTCAACTCATATACGAAGAAAAATAAATCAAACACGCTTATTATTCCATTATCCATATAATATGTCGGGAAATTATTGTAATGAGATCAAAAATCCAAATCTTCAAATTTGATGGTTTGCACGTTTTTAACAGCTATGCATTAGAATTATATGTTTTTGTCTGTGTGTCTATTGATATGACATTTAAAACAAGAAAGATCAATCATGCGTAAAGCATTGATTATGAAAAACTTTCCAACTTCAATGCAATTTTATATAAACATCTCTAAAATGCGATACATTCCTCGGTAATATTTTTTAAATTATCACAATACTACATTAATTCATTATGTTTGAAAACTTAAAACTTGAAAAAAATGAACTTCATTCAAATGACGGCATTGAAATATAAATTGCCTGGTTTAAACATCTCTAAAATGCGATACATTTCTCGGTAATATTTTTAAAATTACCATAATACTAAAATTATTTATTATATTTGAAAACTTCATCGAAAACAAATGAACTTTATTCAAATGACATCATTGAAATATAACACGCCTCTCTATAAAAGCAGCATTTCATTCATCACAATACTATAATAATTTATTTTATTTAAAACATTAAGACCATGGAGGTACAAGTAATTAAACTCTATGCTTAAAACTTCATCGAAAAAATCGTCTGCTTCTCTGTGTAAAATCAATGAACATTTCATTCCTATCAGCTATATTGCAGACTCCATGAGCTAAATAATTTTGCGTTAAAGAAATGCAGCAATTCTTATACAACTAATTCTACATCTTTTGGTATTTACATTCTCCATAAGTGAAAATTAGGCTTCGTTATAGAAATAATCAAAGTTAGATGATCATTTAAACTCAAATATATTATAATTGCGTTGTTTCAGGATGTAGATGCACAGAATTTAAGCAAAAATAAAGCTGTTTTAGGACGGATACAACACTAAATATTAATTAAAAAGAACTTTAAAAATCACAAGTTTGACAAAAGATGGATGCCATATTTTATTTTGAAGTGGGTCACGTGATCTATTCATATAATGTTTGCGTAATTATTATTTTAATTTTTATTTAAAAAAATACCGACCATATTTTGCTAAAAAAAATTTATATTTTTTATGGCACAATTTGAATATTTCCTAAAATTTTCGAAACAATTTGTGAATTTTAACTTCGTTTAAAAAATGTTTGAAAAATTGGGTCTCATGGGGTTAAATGTATTTCACTTTTTCAACCCGGGTTCAATTTAAAACTAATTAGGTGATATTATTCATTTACATTCCCATATGTTCCACGAACCGTCTCAACAACATACTAAAATTTCATTTTGATAAAGTCATTTTTACGGCAGTTATCGTGCTAATAGACAGACAGAATGAACAAAGTCATAAACACTTTCCAACTATATTGTAAAGTGTTAAAAAGCGAAGCCGAATAATTCGTTTTAGTATAATAACACAGGGTTTCCTCTGGATTTTTGATTACTTCTACCAACCTGTACGTCAAATTAAATTTTTTTTGTCATATTTTATTTTGACTTTTCATTTGTAAAATATAAATTGATGTATATATTACCAAATTTCAAAGGTCATCATTTTGGAAATGACACACAGTATAGCTTACATTACGATTATTAGCATACCAAGATTTTTGATTTTGACAACGCCAGAAAACATCATCGCCAAAATTTTCGCCAATTTCTTTTCTTACAATCGCCAAATTAAATTCCCTTTCACAAAATGCGACAATGGCGATCGACACAGCGGCCCTGTGATATGTTTCAACAATTAGAATATCGATTTGACTGAAAATTCAAATTTGGTAAATGTGCAGTGCAATTTGCCATGTTTCACCTGAGTGCAATATAAATATTAAACCGATCAGTGAAAAGCAGCTCATTGCAAATAAAGAGACTATCTAAATTCCCCTTCTCAACTAATTTTCTAAATGAAAGAGGAGTTCAAGTGAATTGGAGAAGCATTTCGGGGCGCGGTAGATATTTATTTTACTTCGTTTTAATCATTTCTATGGAAAACGTAATCGATACTGAATTGAAAGAGCAGACTAAAGAGAAGATCGATTCATTAAATACATTATTATCTAATATTAACACTAATAATTCTGAAAGAATCAGTCACTGCAAAACATGGGGATCAGTCACTGCAAAACGTCAGTCATTGCAAAACATGGGGATCAGTCACTGTAAAACATCAGCCACTGCAAAAATCACTCACTGCAAAACATATACATAGATTTAACCTTTATACTTTCCTCGTACTGAGCTAGAAGATAGTATGGTGATAGTATTTTTGACTTGGACCACTTTTCTTGATAGATATACTACGAAAACAGTAGCATTTTTGCATTAACCTATGTAGCCTAAGATGATTATGATGATCCAAGTCGCGTTTTTACCGAAAGCGCACAGACCGACAAATATCATGTTTTATATCCACAAGAAATGAGATTTGTCGGTGTCTGTGGGGTGGGGGTGTCAAATCGTTTGCCCTTCGTAATCTCAAAAACCGCTGAATCGATTACGACCATATTTGGGTGGCACACTGCGTACATTGTCTAGATGCGAACGCAGAAAGAAATACAAAAAATGTAATATAGTTAAAAAATGCTATATGGCCCAAAATTGAGATTTTATCGAAATCAGTGGCTCTTCGTAACCTCAAAAACCATTGAATCTATTAGGGCGGAATTCGAGTGGTATACTGCTTATATTATTTAAATATGAAACCAGGAAATACATTTTTAACAGTGTATATAATTTGGCTTAGAGGTCTAATGCCCACTTGTTTCGCGTAGAAACTCTCGGGATTGTTCAAATCCTCTAGCTTTAAAAATATATTTAATATTATAAACATGGTATCTTTCGGATTAGATTTTTTACCGAACATACAATTTTGTGTTCCCTGTTCAAGATTTCACATGCAGACATAAGTAAAGAAATAAGACCATATATTAATAGATTTATCTATAAGTATTATACTATAGATTTTATATTAGACTTAATATAGACAAATCTGAAATGTAATTGTAGGTTCTTTGATATTAAAGATTTACATTGATTACCCAATTATAGATTTTACCTTAAATCTAAAACGAGTTTTTAATTTTCGCGGCACACAGAATTTAATAGGGGTTTTTATATGAGTTATATAGTTGTTTGAGTACGATAATATTTTTAAGCTTTAATGTGAAGAACGCACAAAATAAAAAAAAATATATACATATATAAATTTAACTATAATAGAAATAATACCTAATATCATTATATTTTATATTATATATTTAATACAGTACATATTATATTATAGATTTAGATATTAGATACGCATTTATGTAAATTAAGTTATTATTATAAATTCACCTAGTATATTATATAAATCTATGAATGAGACAGAGATGGACAATTGAAAGTGCAGAAAAATCGCGCAGCGATCAACAACCAGCAGAAACAGCTGCGCCTTCTGCTGCATCGTCCAAACGTGGCCCTTTGACATTTGAACCCATCGCCACAGAGAAGTCTGCCAGATACAACTACATATTTTAAACGTCCCCCTCTGACCTTTCACCTTCAACAAAGGGCCGACAAGTCCGGGGAAGGACTTCCTGTCAATGAGGGGCCCCGATGCTTATCCCTTCTAAAAAGATCATGACTGGAAAGAAAGAAAAGTTTGAAGGACCACCATTTTCATGTAGGGCTGGCTCTCACAAGCCTACTTCTATAACCCTGAACTTCGGGCAAGGTGAGATCGCTTTGAAATGAATAGAAATGGCGCAAAAAATTCTAAATTGTTAATACTTGAAATTTCAGCCTGTGTACAACACCGATACGAAATCTTCTGTGGGAGGGTGTCCTTCCTGGATGTATCGAAAAGTTCCTATATTATCGTCTAACCTGAATAAACCACCCTGAGATTCTGAAAACATCTCATATTCTATAAAAATCTCGCTAATTAATTGAGGCGATATTGAGTTATAAACAGTGGCGTCGTCAAGGGGGTGGTTTTAAAGATAACTCACCTACAGACCCAATCTGTTATAGTGCTAAAATTGGATATACTGGTAGATACTAATGTGCAATGTTTATTTAAAAACTTATTCTCTACATATGCTGCACTGAAATGCGAGAGTGAGAGGCGATGCATTAAAATTATCGAGTAATTCCACTATAACTAGAATCTTGGCTTCAATGCAATTCGTCTCACCACCCAGATCAACAACAACAACAAAAATGGAATTAGGGGTGGCAATAAAAGGGATTTTCAAAAACATACACCATTTTGCTACATACCTATTCAAGACCGCCATTTAAGTACACTTTTTTAAATCCAAAGGAAAGGACTAAAATATCAAAAATTTGAATTTGGAGTGACGGTGCAAAATGTATTAAAAAACAAACAAACAAAAACTGCTAAATTGTCGAGCACTTCCACTTTAGCTAGAATTTTGTTTTAGTGCCATTCGATTCATTTAAACTTCCGGGTCAACGAAGAAATTCAATATTTTGAAATTTTAAATTACGGGTGACGATGCGAAGGAATTGTTAAAAAATTTGAAACCACGTTTAAAAAGGATCAAGCACTTTCATTCAAGCCGGAATCTCTGTTTCGGTTTCATTTGATGTGTTTCAGCTTTCAAATCAACGAAAAAAAAAAATCTAAAATTGCAAATATTCGAATTAGGGGTGACGATACAAGGGATTTTTAAAAACTACTTTGCCTTTCAAAAACAATAAATGCACAATTTGATATCCTTTTTGCTGCCAACAATTAAACTTGGCTATCAACAACTTTTGTTACAGAAGTAGCCATTGAGAACACACGGAGGGCGAGTAAAATTACTAGTAATAAAATATCCCTAATGGACACTCCAAATAGCAGACACCTCCATTTAACAAGCATTTTCGTAATTTTCGGTCCCAAAAATATATCCTGGTTAGTTCATTTATCTTCAAATTGTAGGCCATTCGATCCGAATAATGATTATTTTGACTGTTAAAAATATTTTCTTTCATCACAACTATATTACTAAAGAAAAATACATTTATATATATTTTAATGGTGATTTTGAGAATAGTTACGAAATGTTTTTGAATTAATAATAAATATAACGAGGTGTATTTCTTTTTAAAAATCTTAAAATCTGAGTCTGCTTAAATGTGAGTTCATATGAATTTTTACAGCATAACCTGTCATAAATTTTTTGTCTGTATGTTTATCAAATAAAAATTATAGATGTCATTTTTCACACATAAGAACACTTATTAAAGTTTTCATATAATGGAAGAACATTAAAAAAATCTGTCTGTTATAACTACTTTTAAGTCGAAAACTGCTCAATCAATTTACATGCGTTTTAACTCGATTGTTAACCTTAAAAAAAAAAAAAAAAGTAGGTTTATGACTAAAAATATTTCTAATTTTGTACCGCATTAACATCAAAATAATATCATGCGTTAATTTGAAAATATTCTTTCATGCTAAGTTTCTCTTAAGATGCGAGATCGATTTTGAGGAAATTTTTATGCAATAACAGAGACTCCATCAAAATATATCTTTAGTTTAAGTTTTATTCTTCTACACATACCCCGGGAAAATAGGGAATTAAAATATATTTTTACTTGGACAACAATGACTGTTTGTAACTCAAATGCGGTTTAAATGATATACATATTATTTTACTATTTTGTTATGCTTATTGGGAGCAAACTCTAGAGTCGGGTCCACTTTGAAGAGAATAAGTTGGGATCTTGTGACAATAGATAAAAGCAAAAGCAGCCTCTAGCCAAGTCGAAGATCCACTGTCGGATTCCTGACTGTGACAGTGAAGCCCTCCCTGACTGTGACAATGGCGCCCAAAGGATTAACCCTATAGATTAGGTACAATAATGATGAGGGTTTAAAAAACCCCAGCTACGAATTTTCAGAAGACCCTGTGCATTATGGCGCCAGCAGTTTCAGCTTCATGACCACACAGGGTGCTAGCTGGGGGGGAGGGGGGGGGACGGCAGACCAGGGCGGCAGCCAGGCAGAGCCCAGAGGGGGCTAAGACCCCACAAAGAGGTATACTCATCCCCCCTGATAAAAATATTAGTGATAAGAAATAAGTTTTAGTAGTGTTAACAAATTTCACCCAATATGTCATCCAAATTTTGCATAAAAAAATATTTATGAGATTTTTTTTAATAAATTACTTTGTTTTAAAGATTTCTTTCAATTTAGCTGAATTTCTTGTTATACTGAAGTTCAATGTATTTACATATTTAATTTAAAAATTTTAAAAATAAGACAATAGTATTTGGATACTTCTGTATTATTGCGGGGTTCACTGTTTTACATTATCGTGTCAAAATCAGCTGCTAGGTAGTTAAGAGTTAAATATTAAGTGTTAACATGTTTTAACTTTCAGATTTTTTTTCGATTAATTAACAGCTTTGCTACTAGTTAATGTAATCCATTGTAATTATTATATATTATAATATTGATGTATAGTAACTATATGGATTTTCCTAATCAACTCTTAGCTTACAAATATAAATATGCAATTATTTGCTAATAATTTATGTGGATTAAAATATATAATAGTAACTATTATGGTTAATAAATGCTAATGATTAACTGTGTTTTGGGTGAGCCCCCTACTTCAAGAATGTTAAACCCCCCTTGGATTTCATTTCAGTCCCTCTTGAATTTTATCATTGGCTACGGCCCTGAGACAATACAAAGTTGGTCCACTTCTGCAGATGCACGCCGATTGGACCATAGACGAGAAGAAGTTGAAATCTTGCCCCAGTCAATGGTTGGTCAGTTCAAAAATTCGTAGTTCAATTTCCGGCTGGGACAGTGACATTTGCAAAAGTTATAGTTAAAATATTTACCATTTTATACCACGTTAATTTAATTTCAATATTATCCCGGGCAACGTCGGATATTTCTGCTAGTCCACTATATATTTAATATATCTTTTTACAAATTTCCATTTTATACAAGAGAAAAATCCGTAAAGCGAGGATGAAAATTCAATTACGCTAGTCAAAGTTAACAAAGACCATGAAACAATAACAACAACAAAATCTTTCAACAGTAGGCTAAAATACTCGAGCTAATCTGAAGCATATAACTTCTTAATACTTTAACACCGGCTGAAAGTTTTGAAACGTATTTGCCGCTCGCTCTCACTCTAGAAGAAAAAGGAACATCCTTTGTTCATGCCAGGAACATCCCCCCCCCCCTCTTCCTTCATTTAAATTCTGGAAAACCTGACCATTATTTGGAGTGCATTAGTACACAGCTGCATTCCTATCACGTGCCCGGCATCATGCAAAAAAAGTCAAAACTATACATGTTGCCATTTGGGAGAAGTCAAATTTCTCTGCTTTTCGCGTGTGCCCGTTACCTAATTTGCATGCCAAAGTGGGAGATTCACGTGATGGAGAACTGTGTGCTATGCCCTAATTTTCATAATCACGAAATTTTTCTTTCGTGCTATCTCCCGTTATCTTAACGAAATTAGTTAAGAGCGTTTAAGGAGAATTTCGCCTGAAGGAACAGTCGAGAACAGTTTTAATAATTGCGGAAATTATACATCAGTAAAGGTGCAGAAGCGGTGCAATATGTTGGGAAATATGTGTTATTTGATGAATGTATTTATCTAACAGTTAAATCTCATCCTTGTTTCCTTTATAAACATTAAATGAATGTTATCCCAAAAACAACATATGAAAAGTATGCTTATTGGGGACAAATATTTTACAATACTATTGTTTATACTGAAATACTTTTTAACACATTTATTACTCAAAATCTGCTATAGGTAAAGCATAGATGATCACTGATATGTATTCAACATCAAACTATGAAAAAGGTAGGGGGTATATAAGGATTCCGATCACTTCTATATTTGTTTTCTATTTCTCGCTCAATTTTTAAAAATGTTTTTTGAAACGTGTATTTCTCAAGATTGGCTATAAATATATAGGAGGTCGGATATATAGGAGGTCGGATACTTCACAAATAATTTTCACTTGCGGTACAAGAATTTCCCTTGGAACATTTATTTTGAATTCAGAATCAAATTTTGGCGAGGGTTTTGTAGTTAACTAAGGATTTACAATTCCGGCTCTAGAGATGTCACTAACAATTAAAAAAATTACTTTTTTCTTGCAACATCTGCTTTTCAAGATTGGCTATAGATAGATCTTAGATGATGACTGATATGGATTAAACATCAAATTTTGGAGGGGGTTAGGAGATTCACTAAGAATTTCCAACTTTGGTTCTGGGGATGCCGCCTCCTGTTTTTATAAATATGCGTATGCCTGTACCAAAACAATCATAAAACAATATAAACATATTTAATTCCGTCGAAAATGAAGTATACACACTCATGTGAAGGCTCCTTTTAAAATTTCTTGGCTGAAATTATAGTAACGGATAAAAAAACTGTATCACTTGTGATGGTGTTTTTTATTCAAGTCGTAAATATATTCAATTGTAGCCGCATTGGATGCGCTATATAATTTTTTTACCACGAAATTAAGCTACAGTATATCCAAAAGTTAACTTACTCTAAAAAATTGTAATTGTAGCTACCGAAAGCTGTAATTGTAGCTAGAGGAGGATCAACTAAATATTGAGGACTTATTTTGTTTCTTTATAGTACATGATACCATTACGTTAACTTGTCAACGTTTAACTTACGTTTACTTGACAACTTTACTTACGTTTACAAACTTTCAGTTTGTAAAATTAAATGTCATAAAATGTGTAAATGATTGAAATTTGCATGATTTCTCATATTTATATTAATTACGCATTTCACATTCTGGGAAATATATTTGAGGAATTATGTATATCGGGTACTTATATTTTATAGATATTTGAGGTACTGTGTATATGAAATGGAGATATACTATATCCCATAAACGCATCAAAACATTTCTGCTATCCCCAATATAGCTTAAACACTTTTTTTTTCCAAATTAAAATTAACAAAGAATGCAGTTTTAATTATTGTTGTTGTTCAGTACTGTATACCGAATTTGTAGTTTTAAAATACTTTCCTTTAACTCTATGAAACTTAAATATCAAAATAAAGGTTAATCCTACAGTAACGAGTGTAGTTTTATTCAATCTGTTATCAAAAATAGTCAAGTGCCTGGTCATTTGATAAAAAAAAAAACAATTATCAAAAATTATGTATAAAATAAACAATTAATTTGTATATTTAAGAATTAAAAAAAAAAAATCTCTTATAGCTACCACAAAAAATCTGAAAATAAATTTTACTTTAAAATATAACATGTAACAGTTGACCAAAGTAGCAATCTGTTGTAAAACCAAATATTCTTTATCACGATATACAGAGCATTAGTACCAACAAGGGCACAGATATAGACTTGCTTTTTAGGTACTGCTATTTTGTCTCACATATTCTAAATAAGGTGCTTTATTGCCTTTGAAACCGGTGAATATATATTTTTTACCTTTATACTATACTGTGTTGAAATGTCTTTCATTTCAGGGGTTATTTTTTTGTTTGTCTGTTATTACTTTCCCTGCAATATATGGTAATGTATAGGGAAAGTATTGGAATCATGCCGAAAATCGCAACTCGAGCTTTCGACGGATCTACACGTTTCCAGACCTCTAGAATACGAAAGAAATTTTTTTAGCGTGACGTCTATGTGTGTGTCTATGTGTGCGTGTCTGTATGTCTGTCTCTCTGTGTATGTGTGTGTCTGTATATCTGTCTGTGTGTGTGTCTGTCTGTCTGTGCAGATTTTGTATCCACTCTAACTAAAAAACTAATTGACCGAATTTCATAAAATTTGGTAGGTAAGCCATTTGTGGGCGAATCTGGTGTTGATAAGTTTTGGGTTCGATTCGGGATAAAAAAAACCCGCCTTTTTCCGTGAAATGGCCTGCAAAAGCTTGTATCCACTCTAGCTAAAAAACTAATGCACCGAATTTCACAAAATTCGGTAGATAAGTCGCTTGTAGGTCACCCTGGTGCTGATTAGATTTTCGTACGATTCTGAAAAAAATAACCTGCCTTGTTTTGCGAAATGGTCCGCAAAATCGTCAAAATCTAAATTAAAAAACTACGTATGCTCAAATATAACCATTAAATGTTTGTTTTATACGTAAATTTTAACGAAGAAAAGAATAAGAACAATCCCATTACACTAGGACTAGCCGTTCTCGAGATATTTCAGTTTTTTCGTATTTTCTCTACGCCACCTTTAAAAATAAGTCTAGTTACCAAATGAGTACGAAAATTGAAATTAAAGTGAATTAAATTTAATTAAAATAAAGAGAACGTGGATATAAATCTGCAGGAAAAGTCATGTGCTGCCCACATCAGATTTTTTTATACTAGCATGCAAATTTCATAAAATTTGGTCAAATAGATTTTTTAATAATAAATGCATGCATTAAGAAATATTACGCTAGAAAATAGTTAAATTATTTTCTAGTGTTCCGAAACGTTTAAATCTACTAAACATTTTTATTCGGATTTTTGAACTATCATAACTATTTTCCCTATGCATATGCTATACATTGTATGGAGAAAAAAAAAAAACGTACGATAGACGTGGTTACACTGACAGAGAATAACACTATAGTTTGTGGTTATATAGCAATGAATAAATAGATCGCATTACATGGTGGGAAAAGCATGCTGTTCTTCAGGAAAACTGCAGTTGTCGTATTTCGTGCGTGTACTTTTGCTTAATTTGCATGCATAAATGATGCTTAAAAATGATGAAAGCATCCTGTGGTGCTTTAATTTCCATAATCACGTTCATTTACGTCAGATATCTCTTGTTTTCTTGGCGAAATTAGTGAAGGGGACGGTGGACGTTGAAATAAGCAAAAATCGACTAAAAACAGTTTTAATATATAACATTATTTTACACATTTAACATTTGTTTACGTGTGAGACAGCGTCCATTCCAAACGAAGAACCGCCCGAAAAGGCAGGTATTTGACGTACCCTATCCCAAGCAGTTCGATCCCCCTTTGCAGGCATTGGCGCCCATGGAAATCGCCGACAGAAACATTGCACCTGCTTGCAACATCTGGAAACATTGCAATTGCTGCAGCAGGTGCAATGTTTCTGTCGGCGATTTCCATGGACGCCAATGCTTGCAAAGGGGGTCGAACTGTTTGGGATAGGGTACGTCAAATACCTGTCTTTTCGGGAGGTTCTTCGTTTGGAACAGACGCTGTCACACTCGTAAGCAAAAATTTGAATGAATTTTTTTCGAAACGGAATTTTCAAAGGTTTTACATTTTTAAAATGCTCCATGATTCTTACTTTTTATCTGAGATGCATCAAATTTGGCAAGAAGACACCTCTCATACTTTTTAATGAAACTGAGTATGCATTTTATAATTGGACTTTATTAAGGTAATTAAAAGTGAATAAGAACCTAATTAAATGATGAAAATTAAATCTTAATGCAGAAAAATATTTAAAAAAAATTGACTTTTTAAGGGATTTAAATATGAATACCCAAATTTGTTCATAACGTGTTTTTGAGTGATCATAATGTAAAATTAATCAAAAATGTGAACAAATGGTACGCAAGGACCATTTTCAAATTTTTGTTAAAAAAAATTAGATTAAATAAAAATACAAAATTATAAAAAAATTGAAAAAAAAATTAATGGTATTGTATATAGTAATGTTAAGAGGAATATTTATACAAATTTTCACGTTTCTAAGTCAATAAATAAATTAAAAAAAATTGCAATGTCCACCGTCCCCTTAAGGGCATTTAAAACGTAAAACTAGGAAGTTATAGTTCAGATCAGTGTTGATAATTTGCGAGGTAAATGACAAGTACAAGGCGATTAAGGTTAAGGATGTGATTAAGTAGAGTGAAAAACTGATATCTTTAATCGCGCCCATATTGCAGACTAGAAAATATACACGGTGCTGCGCGGAATTTATGAATAAAACCTCCGATTAAAATTATAAAAAAACTTCAAATAATTTTCTATGCGGATATAATACTCGTATGCTTTATTATTGCTTATTGCTCGCGAGATTCATAGAATTCGGATACACGCCCTCCCTTAGATAAAGCTAAAAATAAACTTTAGCATAATTAGAAGATAAGATTCAGAATTATGAGACTAATAAATTTCATGTTGATTTCTGAACACCTTATGTGACATTAGCACGACATAAATCACACATTGCATGAAAATCCGACGAACAGCTTTTGACGAGTAGATTAAAGATTCCGCGCCTGCGCAAAGCATAGCTATGCAAATAATTTATTCTGTTTCCGGCATATTAAAAAGCGCAAATTCTCTGAACATACTTACTGATTTTTGACCCCAACGTAAAACTTTTCCGTACATAATTTTCTATAGCAAAGAAGGTTGAAATCAAGTACACACTCTAGATATGTGTTCAAAATATTTTCTATAAACAAATCATGAAAACTATTAAATTTTATTTACCAAAGATCGAACACGGCTAATTAATACGCACAGACAAAACTGCTGCTAAAACAATAAAACGAAAACCTCCTAAAAAGCAACATTACAGTACAAAAACTTATTGTCAAAATTAATTAATTAGAGATTAATAATAATTTTCTGGTATATGTTACTTTTAAGGAAGTTAATTTAGTTTTACGATAAATTAAATCACACAAAAAAAAAGTCGACAAAATTGTACAACAACCATAACTTTTTACTTTCATAGTAATGTATAAGGAAAGTATATTGGAATCATGCCGAAAATCGCAACTCGAGTTTTCGAAGGATCTACACGTTTTGACACCTCTAGAGCACGATAAAACATTTTGAGCGCGAAGTCTGTGTGTGTGTCTGTCTGCCTGTCTGTGCAGATTTTGTATCCACTCTAACAAAAAAACTAATTGACCGAATTTCATAAAATTTAGTAGGTAAGTCACTTGTGGGCGACTCTGGTGCTGATTAGATTTGGTACAATTCGAGATAAAAGAACCCACTTTTTACTTTCCTTATATACATAATGTATAAGGAAAGTATTGTGACGGGGTCGAAAATTCGAATTCGAGTTTTCGACGGGAGAGCACGTTTCAAGCATCCCTGATCACGAATCAAACATTTTTGAAGTGATGTCTGTGTGTGTGTGTGTCAGTGGGTCTGTGGAGACGATAACTGACGAACGAATGGACCGATTCGAACTAAATTTGGCAAAAAATCACAATCCGTGAACACTGGAAGCCTATTGTTTTTATACGCAATCGAATGTTCAGAACCCCCCTAAATTTTCGAATGAAATTTTGAAAAAATCGTCAAAAAATTAAAACCCCTAATAAAGTTACGCAAATAGACATTTCTTATGTAATTTTTCATTAGAAAACGATTGACATAAATTTTAGAACGCTAACATGAACCGTTCTCGAGATATTGCACATTTTTCAAAAAAATTATCAAAAAATCATATAAAATAGAAAAAAAAATCCTATTGAGAAACATGTTCACTTTTCATATGTAATACCATGCGATAAATTGGGTGACATCATTCTCGTGGATCTAGCTCGTTCCATTCATGAGAAAATATGCTTTGAGTAATACTTTTGTATTTGAACACTAATAGTCATCTATCTACTATAAGAATAACCTATTTCTCCGTCCGTAATGCTTGGCGAAATTTTGGCGACGAATTTGGCGGATTATCGCCAACTTGGCGACTTTTTTAAATGTTGCCAAATTAACGAAAATCTTGCCAAATGGATAGAAATGACGCGAAATCAATGAAAATGACCACTAATTGTCGAAAATTCAATATCTTGGAAAGAATATTAGTATCTACTATAAGGAAAACCTATTTTTGTTACTGTAAAAGTAGTAAATTCATTACATTATATAAGGAAAGTCATGTGTTGCCCACATCAGATTTTTTTTTTTGCGAAAGGGCCGGCAAAAATTGCCTGTATCCACTCTAACTGAAACACTAATACATCGAATTTTACAAAATTTGGTAGATAAGTCACTTGTGGGTTACTCTGGTGCTGATTAAATTTTGGTACGAATCGATTTGGAAGACAGAACCTGCCCTTTTTTGCGAAATGGTCCACAAAAATCGTTAAAATCTAAAATAAAAAAACTACGAATGCTCAAATATAGCAATTAAATGTTTGCTTTATACGTAATTTTTAACAATAAAAAAAAATAAGACCAACCCCATTAAACTAGGGATATCCATTCTCGAGATATTTTAGTTTTTTCGCTACACCACTTTTGAAAATAAGCCCAGTTACCAAATGAGAACGAAAATTGCATAAAAAGTGCAAATTCAGTGAAATTTTAAATAATTATGGGTGTTATTTTATCCAATTAAGCTCAATAAAATGAATTATTGAAGAAATAAAGAGAACGCGAATATGAGTCTGCAGGGAAAGTCATGTGCTACCCACATCAGATTTTTTACTTTCCCTGCAATACATGGTAATGTATAGGGAAAGTGTTAAATCATGCCGAAAATCGCAACTCGAGTTTTCAACGGATCTACACGTTTTGGGACCTCTAGAGTACGAAAACACTATTTTTAGCGTGACGTCTGTGTGTGTGTGTGTCTGCCTGTCTATGTGTCTGTCTGTCTGTACAATGTATGTATCAACTCAACTTAAAAACTAATGGACCGAATTTCATAAAATTTGGTAGGTTAGTCACTTGGGTGTGAACCTGGTGCTGATTAGTTTTGGGTACGATTCGGGAGAAAAGAACCCGACTTTCTTGCGAAATGGCCCGCAAAAATCTCATGTATCCACTCTAACCGATACTAAATGACCAAACTTCACAAAATTCGGTAGATAAGTCACGTGTAGGATACCCTGATGCGACTTAGATTTTGGTACAATTAGGAAAAGAACACCTGCCTTTTTTTACGAAATGATCCGCAAAAATCGCTAAAAAAAATAAATAAATAATAAATAAATTAAATAGGACTACGTATACTAAAATGTATCAATTAAATGCTTGTTTTACACGTAATTTTTGACGAGGAAAATAATAAGATGAACTCCAGTACTCTAGAACTAACAGTTCTCGAAATATTTGTGATTTTTCGCATTTTTAATACGCCGCCTTTGGAAAAATCTCCAATTACCAAATAAAAACAAAAATTGAATTAAAAATGCAAATTTAGCGTTATTATGCGCAGTTAATCTCAATTTAATGATTTATTAAGGAAATAAAGAAAAAATTAATTTGAGGCTGCAGGGAAAGTCATGTGCTGCCCACAGAATTTTAATTACCTAAACATAAGAGAAAGTCATAAAACGTATTTACCGCTTACCTTAAAATAAGAAAAGTGTAGTCTTTGTGCACGCCGCCAACCACCGCCTATCATTTATATTCTCAAAAACCTATTCGTAGTGCATTAGTAATCCCCTACATTCTTGTCACGTGTTTTGGCGAATGCAAAAAGTCAAAACCATACATGTTGCTGCCATTTGGGAGAAGTCGGATTTTGCCGCTTTTCTGCGTGCGCTCTTGCATAATTTGGATGCAAAAGTTGGGGATCCGCATGAAAAGTGATACAAGAATCCCATGATATGCTTTAATTTCATAATCCAAAACATGTGCTAGAGCTATGACTTGCTGTTTTAATGAAGTTTGTTAAGTTCACATGAAACACATTAAGAGGGAACTTTGTTTGAAGGAACATGTAGCGTTTGTTGCACTTGAATATTAAATTGGTAATACAATGCGACAATATTAAGTGACTAATCTCACTGACTATTAAAGTTATATGCATTATATACATTATATATACAGGGTGTCCCAAAAACATTGACCTCGGCATTTATTCCTTAAATATTGATCTTAGACATATATAATAAATTACAAAGTTGCGCAAAAAAGGGTGCAGGATTTTATGAAATCGATAAAAATTTTCAGGGGAATAAATTTGAAGAAATACAAAATTTAAAATTTTTATACGGTCCCCGTACAAAAACATTTCCAATGAGTAAAATGTGCCCCATACACTAATAAGGTGATGTACAAAATTTCAGCAATATTGAATTCATGTCAATATTGTTAAACAGGTCCTTAAAATCATAAGTTTGAAATCCCAATATATTAATAGTGTCTAACTTTTGAATTAAATGATAACTGTTATTAATAATATGAAAATAAGTTATCAATATCATTTTATCAATATTATTAGAAGTAATTTTATTAAGAATGGCCAATAGAGATTCACTAGCAACTGTTGCGTATGATTTATGTCCAATTGTTACAGGTCTAAAAGAAATAGGGTTTATATGAAATTTTGGGATCATAACAATATAAGGGAATCTTAGATTATTGCAAGGTAATTTTAATAGTTTATGAAATGCAATAATTTTCCTAGATATAGTTTTTGCTGAAGAATCAATGCTTTTAAATATATTGTGATTTAGAAAGTCGTTTAAAATTTGTACATAATAGTTTTTGCAAATTATGGTGTAATTATAGGCAGCTTTATCCACATACGTGATGACAAAGCTTGATTTTAGTTCAATTATTGTTCGTTTCAAGTTTGTAAAATTAATTGTAGGTTTAGTTGAAGGCATGTTACCTATGAGATGTTTGACCTCTGTCAGAATGTTAACCTTCCTCATATAGAAAGCTTCAATTGGATTATATATATATATATATATATATATATATATATATATATATATGGTATATATGTATATACACTCTAAGACAAAAAATCGATGCACCAAGAAAGAATTATCCAAATGAGACAACATTTGGCATGTGTAATGTGGATGTTCAGAAAAAGAAATGATTAGAATTTCAGAACAATTGAATGATTTATTGCACTGAAAGATCTACACAAAGTGAACACGTCAATATGGCGTTGGTCCACCTCTGGCCTTGATACAAGCTGTTACCCGAAGTGGCATTGATGCATCGTGGTAAGTTTCTGACTGGTGTTCTGAGGGATGTCGTTCCAAATGACTTCCAATTGACGAACTAATTCTTCTACATTCTGGCATGGTCGCAGGCGACGCCCCATCTTAGCCCAAATGTGCTCAATAGGCGAGAGATCGGGGATCTGGCTGGCCAAGGAAGTGTGTAGTAAACATGCAGACAATCAATATAGATGCGTGCCGTGTGTGGCATGGCATTATCTTGCTGAAAAGTTAGCCCTGGGTATCGCGAAGGGAATGGCAACACAACGGGTCGTAGAATGTCGGTAACGTACCGCTGTGCTGTGATGGTGCTACGGAGGACTATCAAAGGGGTCTGGCTATCAAACGAAATGGCACCCCAGACCATAACTCCCTGTTGTCGGGTCGTGTGACAGTAAGAGCAGGATCCTGACGATGTCCGGGCTGTCTCCAGACACGTCTGCGCTGGTCATCGGGACTCAGTTAGAAACGGGACTCATCACTGAAGACAATTCGTTGCCAATCCGAACAATTCCACGTTGATCGGGTCCGGCACCATTGCAACCGCTATTGGCGGTGCATACTGCTCAGTGGTAGGCGGTGTAATTGGCGCCGCGAATATAGCTTCCGCTCCCGTAGTCTTCTATTAATGGTCCTGGTGGTCACTTCCGTGTTCGTCACACGTTGGATGGTTGATAACGACGAATCTCGTGCTGCCACAGCTGCTCTGACAATCATTCTATCTTCCCGGGCTGACGTCGCTCTAGGCAGTCCACTGCTCGCTTGCAGCTGAAATTTGCCATTCCGGATCCATTCCTGCCAACGTCGTCTAATTGCTGAATAGCTCTTACCCAAATGTCGAGTGATTCGTCGGTATATCCCCCATTCGTTGGTATGTCCCTCATGCAGTCCAATTGCACGCCCTCTTTCAAACTCCTTCAAATGCTCGTAGTGGCTGCGAATTCGCCCGCGAGGCATTGTTACAATCAAGGTACGTAAACGAAATCGAAATCCACTACACGTTTTGTTCCTGAAAGCGAGGTTCGCTCCTTATATACACCACCATGGTGCTATGTTTCAATGCGCTGTAGTTCCGACTATTCATTCATTCATTGGCCTCGAATTTTTGATCATTTGCATATTCGGTCGACAGATGTTTGTATGTACAGTTTCATTACTATAGGATTATTTATGACAAGCTTGTTGACAACTGGGGAGTGAGGTCACAACCCCTTACCGCCATAGTGTAAGCTTTTTGCTAAGCCTTCCTTCCTTTTTTCACTTTTTATAAATTCTCTTTATACATTTTATATATATATATATATATATATATATATATATAAATTGAAAGATTTTAATCGAAAATTATGCATAAACTACTGTATGTACAAAAAAACCCATCTCTAGCATATCTGTTACAAATGAGTAACTATAGACCAAGACTAAGGATAAAAATAGAAGGTAACATATCACTACAATGGAAAGGGGGATGAGAAGAATATTAGGATACAAAATTCACAATTAAAAGTATATAAATATAAATAAAAATAAAAATAAAACACGGCAAAAATGAGAAAAGGCAATAATAATTAGCTCAAGATAAAAGATTAAGACAGAGAACAATCAATTGAAACTACACAAAAAATGGCGGTTAGTTCGAAATTGCATTCTCATCAGGACAGTCATCAGCCAGTTTCTGACAATGGCGATAGTATTTAACTATAGACACCATTGGAACTGTCTACTGGCTAGTGGAAGGAGAAAAATAAATCAATTGAATTACAAAATCAGAAAAATAATACCTCCTCGAACAGAAATATGAACTCATAAGCATTGTTACCACGTGTAAGTTGAATAAGCGACTGAGCATTTCACCTCACTTCGTCAATGCGAGTGGGCACCGGAATGAATACATTTGAACGATACATAATATGTATGGAGACTTTCAAAAATAGTAATCAGTATAGGACTCAGGACAAGTGGAAAATAGTCATTCGAAAATAGTAAACAGTATTAGACTCAGGCCAAGTGGTAAGTTAGGTGATAAGAATGGGTGAATTCTCAAAATTGAGTTATCCAATCAAAGATAAATAATGCATGTGTAAAATTATTACGTGGTATATTTAAAATTATTAATAATATTATTTACAAATACTTCCGGATATTGGTAATTTTGACAAATGCGTTTAAGATTATTGATGTGGAGAAAGTGAAACCGAGGATCAGAAAGTCGATGTATTCGAAATAGCTGGTTTAAAATTATGTTTCTAAATAATTGAATATAATTACAAGATTGATATGATAGCATCTTTATGATAGTGAAGTTGTAAGAATCTTTTTTATCATATAGATAGGTGATTACATGATTATTAAGGGTATCTAAATTTAGGTCTAAAAAATTTACAATTTGACTAACGCTAGGCTCATTAGGAATTAATTCTAGGTTAGATGGGTAAAAATCAATATTAATGGGATAGGAATCATCAATGATAATACAAATTAAGTCGTCAACATATCTATATATAATATATGAATTAGAGTTAAAATGACACATTCATAATAATAAAGATATAAGTTAGCGAGTATACTACTATTTTCATCTGCGATCGTTGTATGTTGCCTTATTTTCAAAGTTTTCAGACAATTTAATCTAAAAATCAGTTAACAACGAAAAATATTTTCAATAGTTTAATTAGATATCATAACCAGCAGACGATTTTGGTACTCGAAGCATAACTATGTGATAATAGTTAGAAATGAAATCGAACACTGTATAAAAATAACATCAACGGCTATAACTTAATTAAATTAGACACTTACAACTTTAATTATCTTACAAATTAGTCTGCCATAATTTAATTAAATTAGAATATGTCAATAGTTGATTGTACACAAATAGTGCTAATAAAATAAAATCATGATATTTTATTTTCTGCGCATGATGAGATAAAAAGAATTTTGTGAGTTTAGACATTCTCGAGTGATGAAAGAATGAATTTTAAATATTCGAGATTTATAAATTTTTTTTAATAAAATTTTAAGATTTTAAATATTTTTCACCACTTATAGGTCCAGTCCCACGTGTATGCAAACTTTTAAGTTTCACATAAAGGAGTTTGGGATGAACATGTGTCACTTAGTCAGTCTCAATCATCTATAATCTGTGTGATATAGATCATTGGTAAAAACAGACGAGTTTTGAATGTGGATTTGAATTTTTTCCGAAAGTAACATTTTATGTCAGTAGTAATCACTAAATTTAAATTAAACAACTCCGAAATAGATTGCAAACCTTATTCCTACTAACAATTTATAAAAATTACGTGCAAACACAGACTAAATGTGACTCTTCTATTTTGAGGATGTAATTAAATTTCAAGTGAGTAAAGTAACAACCATACGGCTAAAAATATGTTTTCATGCTACGAAATGCAAAAATATAAGTTTTTCCCCTAGAAAAAAAAAATAAAAACTCCTAGGAAAATGTTTAAGAGAACTCTATTTCCCAGTTTTATTAAAAGTAAAACTTGTTAGGCAACAAAAAAACACCAGCAAACCAGCATAATAAAAAATTATCCTAAAACATAGTAGAACCGGGAGAAAAAAAAAAAAAGCGCTGAAAAAGAAAATCTCACCGCTTTAATATATAATAACATTCTGTTCACATGCACATAAGTGAATATAAAAAGTCTAGAACTGCCAGTGTTGCCATTAAGGAGAAGCTAAAAGTTTCTGCCGTGAAGGATGATAGTTCATTTGCATCTGTATGTAAAAGATGTAGTCGTGAGGTACAGCTTAATTATCATAATCATACGTTAGTTTACCCTTCTCCCCGTCTTTATTTGCAGTACTTGTTAAAAAGTAAGTACTTAAGAAAGAGAAGATGCATACTTTAACAGTTGATGCTTCGAGTTAGAAACTTTGGAGTTAATTCTTTGCAAAAATAAAAAATGCATTTTATAAAAGATGTGTAATTTTAGAGAGTTGCTGTGAGGGTCTCTGTTGATTTAAAGGGGAGCAACATCAATTAATCTCCGCGCATGGGCAATAAAGTTGAAAACCAACTGGGGCATATATTAAATCTGACGTTGAAAGATTGCTCTCGACTTCTGTTTAATTTTGAAAAGTAATAATAAAAGTTGGTATGTAGCAAGATCACAGAGAAAATATTATGTAAGATATTAAAATATTGAAAAGTTACGCACATCAAATTTTTAATTCATTTAATGTACCGAGAAATTGAAATAGAATTTTTTTTTTCAGTTACGTGGCCCTAATATACTCTCAAAAATATATCAGCAATATCGTCTGTTGCTTTTAATTTGTAAGACGATAATTACATACCTCTTTCTCATCAATCTAAGCACATCGCGTTTTCTCAGTATAAACGAATATTTACTTGACCTACAATACATGGTAATGTATAGGAAAAGTACATTGGAATCGAGTCGAAAATCACAACTATATTTTTCGATGCATTTACACGTTTTGGGACCTCTTGAACACGAAGGAACTATTTTTAGCGTAAGGTTTCTGTGTGTCTGAGCGATGCATTTATATACTCTAACTCAAAAACTAATTGATCAAATTACATAAAATTTTATAGGTAGTACCCTGGTGTTGATCAGATTTTAGTCCGATTCAAGATAAAATAACCTGTCTTTCTTTTTCAAGAAAAAGTCCGCAAAAATCGTATGCATTTACTTAGGTTAAAGTACTAATCGAATGAATTTCACAAAATTTGCTAGATAAGTCAATTTTGGGTTACCCCGCTGATGATTAGATTTCGGTACAATTCGGGAGTGTAAAAACCTGCCTTTTTCTGCGAAATGACCCGTAAAAGTCCTCAAAATCGAAAATAGAAGACTACGTATTCTCAAACGTAATAATTAAATGTTTGTTTTATACGTAATTTTTGACGGTGAAAAGTATAAGACCATTCCCATTACTCCAGAATTAGCCGTTTCCTAGATATATTTCAATTTTCTCGAATTCTTGCTATGGCGTCTTTGCTCAGTTACCAAATGAAAATGAAAATTGAATTAAAAAATCTGATGTGGGCTTCACATGACTTTCCCTGCAGACTTATATCCACGTTCTCTTTATTACTTTCCTTATATACATAATGTATAAGGAAAGTATTGTGACGGGGTCGAAAATTCGAATTCGAGTTTTTGACGGGAGAGCACGTTTCAAGCATCCCTGATTACGAATCGAACAATCTTGAGGTGATGTGTAGTGTGTGTGTGTGTGTGTGTGTGTTAGTGAGACTGTGGAGACGATAACTGACGAACGAATGGACTGATTCGAACGCAATTTGGCACAAAAATCACAAACCGTAAACACTGGAAGCCTATTGTTTTTATACGCAATCGAATGTTCAGAACCCCCCTATATTTTCGAATGAAATTTTGAAAAAATTGTCAAAAAATCAAAACCGCTAAAAAAGTTACGCAAATAGACATTTCTTATGTAATTTTTTTATTAGAAAACGATTGACAAATTTCAGAACGCTAACATGAACCGTTCTCGAGATATTGCACATTTTTCAAAAAAAAATATCAAAAAGTCATATAAAATTAAAAAAAATATTTCCTATTGAGAAAAAAGTTCACTTTTCATATGTAATACCATGCGATAAATTGGGTGACATCATTCTCGTGGATCTAGATCGTTCCATTCATGAAAAAAGATACTTTAAGTAATACTTTTATATTTGAACGCCAATATAGTCATTTATCTGTGTAAAAATAACTTATATCTTCGTCCATAACGCTTGGCGAGATTTTGGCGACGAATTTGGCGGAATGTCGCCAACTTGGCGACTTTTTGAAATGTTGCCAAATTAACGAAAATCTCGCCAAATGGATAAAAATGACGCTAAATCAAAGAAAATGACGACTCATTGTCGAAAATTCAATATCTTGGAAAGAATATTAGTATCTACTTTAAGGAAAACCTATTTTTTTTACTGTAAAAGTAGTAAATTCATTACATTATATAAGGAAAGTCATGTGGTGCCTACATCAGATTTTTTAATTTTGTAACAGTATTTTTTCAGCCATTTTTATGAGAATGTCCTCAAAGTGTTTTAAAAGGAATTGAACAATTGCGAACTTAATAAAGAATCGTCGAGAAACTGAATCAGCTTCAGATAAAGCAAGAATCTATACTGAAAGTCATGTGTGTAGGGAAAGTAATTTCAAATTGCGTTCAAATGTATTATTTAAGCAGAAGGGTTTTGTTTGATTATTTATACGTAGTGGACACTTATTAAAAACCCGGGCAAAGTTGGGTAATTCGTTCTGGTATTCAAATAACCCCAAGTTCTAAATTTTTAAGAACACTTCAAATAAGGGTCTGTCCCAAAAAGATAGAAACACGCTTTAATTCTTTACATGTTGGAAATAAGTGGGCAATGTAAACTGCAAAACTGTTGAAAGTAAGGTAGGGAATAAGACTACGTTAATGAAATAGTCCTCCCATTCATTTTCAAAAAGTTGCACTTTTTAAATTTTTATACGACCCTCTTAAGACAAATTGGGTCAGTCAGAATTTTTTTTATTTTTAATGCAACAAGATCATTAAAAAATACGCATATCTTTATCTTTAAAATCAACTGAATTATGATAAAAGAAAAAAAATCTGACTTTTTTCGTTCTCCACATTTCCGTACCATGTGACTGGCTGTTTCATCAGTGACAATAGGGATCATAAATAAACAAATTGAAGATGAAAATTGTTTAGATCAAAAATACGTTAATATGTGTCAAAATTTTTTATCACAAATGCATCTAAATAAAGCATTACACAGACAGAGCTCATATAAAGCAGTGGTACTCACTACGCGGTTGAGTATCATATATATTATCATCCAGTTTTATCTTTTTTGTGATATGTCACAAATTTGCATTTATAATTTGATATAGAGACAATGTCCACATAATTATATAATAATAATAATATTCACAATGTCCAATTTTCAATTAATTATAACTCGCCCAATTTTAAATATACAAATATGCGGGTATTTTTTTAATGATCTTGTTGCATTAAAAATAAAAATGTTCTGATTGACCAAATTTGTCTAAGGGGGTCGTATAAAAATTAAAAAAGTGTAACTTTTTGAAAATGAGTGGGAGGACTATTTCATTAACGTAGTCTTATTTCCTAACTTACTTTCAACATTTTTGCAATTCACATTGCCCACTTAACTCCAACAGGTAAAGAATTAAAGCGCGTTTCAATCTTTTTTGGGACACCCTGTATAGCTCAAAAAGCATACGTGAAGGAAATTGGTTTCAAAGAAGCATTATACGAGTATATTCTAAGCGAAACAATCTCATCTGTGCTGATATTCACACTTAGCGTTTATAAGGGGACTTAAAAATACTAAGTGGGCTGTGTTTATAAACCCCCCTTATAAACACGAGTTATAGTGTGCATAAGGGGACTTATACACACTATAACTTCTTAATCTTCTTTTCGATAAGGGAATACTAACTTCTTTCGTTCACTGTTATATGTGCTGCAACCGTTCTCAATCGATAGCACGTAGTCGCTTTAATTAGACTATTAATAGACACCCCCTAGGACACTATAATCGAAAGTTAAATGGATGCATAAGGACTTATGAGGGAATACTGTATACTGTAACGAACGTATCGTTTTGAATCGTGGGTGGACAAGCAGGATACAAGAACGAGTCCAAGTTTCTGGATAACTTAACGTTTATTCACAAGTGCAAAGTAAAAAATCTGATGTGGGCAGTACATGACTTTCCTTATATAATGCAATGAATTTACTACTTTTACAGTAAAAAAAAATAGGTTATTATTATAGTAGATATTTATATTCTTTCCAAGATATTGAATTTTCGTCAATGAGTCGCCATTTTCATTGATTTAGCGTCATTTTTATCCATTTGGCGAGTTTTCCGTTAATTTAGCAACATTTAAAAAAGGCGCCAAGTTGGCGACATTCCACCAAATTCGTCTCCAAAATCTCGCCAAGCGTTATGGACGGAGAAATAAGTTATTCTTACAGCAGATAAATGACTATTGGCGTTCAAATACAAAAGTATTACTCAAAGTATCTGTTTTCGTGAATGGAACGAGCTATATCCACGAGAAAGATGCCATCCAATTGATCGCATGGTATTACATATGAAAAGTGAACATGTTTCTCAATAAGAAATATTTTTATTTTATTTTATATGACTTTTGGATAATTTGTTTGAAAAATGTGCAATATCTCGAGAACGGTTCATGTTAGCGTTCTAAAATTTATGCTAATCGTTTTCTAATGAAAAATTACATAAGAAATGTCTATTTGAGTAACTTTATTAGAGGTTTTGATTATTTAACGATTTTTTCAACATTTCAGTCGAATATTTAGGGGGGTTCTGAACATTCGATTGCGTATGAAAACAATAGGCTTCCAGTGTTTACGGATTGTAATTTTTGTACCAAATTTCGTTCGAATCGGTCCATTCGTTCGTCAGTTATCGTCTCCACAGACTCACCGACACACACACACAGACATCACTTCAAAAATCTTCGATTCGTAATGAGGGATGCTTGAAACGTGCTCTCCCGTCGAAAACTCGAATTCGGATTTCCGACCCCGTCACAATACTTTCCTTATACATTATTGTATATAAGGAAAATAACAAGAACAATACACAATCAAACAACACTTAAATACTCAACCAATTTCACAAAATAACTGATATTATTCATAGAATGTTGACGAAGTAATTTCACAAAATCAGCGGCTACTATTCGCAAAATATTGACAAAACTCATAGTCCAACGTAGCTTGTGTCACATCAATTCCAGTACAACGGAGGGATGAGTTCTTCTACAGTCTATGTAGAAATTTCTGAAAATCTCTATATCTAAAAATAATCGCTCTATCGAAATGTTTCCAGAAGATTCGGGAAATTGCCAAATGTCGCCAAATGGGCGATAAATCGCCAAATCTGGAAATCCTTCTTCTAACTGGGAAATCCTGGCAACCCCGAACTGGCGTCATCCTCGCGTCAAGCATGGACTGTGTTTTCTTCGTTTACACTTCGAGACAAACGAAAGAGGAGGCGCCAAAGCGGATATTGCGCGTTTGCAACAATACTAATACAAATAGAGAGGAAATAAAAGGCAGAAGTAATCTATGTCCCTTTTCATTTACGAAATTAGACATAATATTACCCTTGTTAAGCCAATATTGGAATATTGTGCAATGATCTGGGACTCTGTTTACGGTCTGCATTCTCAACGAATAGAAATTGTGCAAAATAAACTTTTACGTACCATGGATTACAGATTGTCTGGGTATTGTCCTTATGATATGCATATGAGTGAACTCAGACGGAAATATAGTTTAATGTCTCTTAAAAAAAGAAGAAAATGGTCCTGCCTTTTGTTTTATTATAAAGTTTTAAATAACACTATCGATTGCCCCATCTTACTTTCTTGTCTGAAATTTCATATACCTGTTAATAATACAAGGAAAAAAAACTTTGTTTCACAATATTACTGTTAAACACAACTACCTTAAATGTTATTCTATCTATAAATTTGTTGATCTATATGATACCTATTGTACTGATATTGATATATTTAATTTGACCTGTTTTAAAAAAGCCTCTTTGAATGCGCTTGACATGTATACGACTTAGTATTCTTGTAACTTATATTCTGTTCTTTTTATTTTTGTCTGGCTACTGTAACTGGATTTCATCTGTAGTTGCCACGTGAATTGAATAAAAAAAAAATAATAATAATGAACACTAACTGATCACAAAGCAACTAACGTTTATACTTCTAAAAATACAAAAATGTACATGTGATTCTTATTCCCAATCGACGTAAACTTAATTCGAGCGAAATTTTTACGATTACGACTTTCCCGTTGCATTGAAAACATACATTCTTTACAAAGACACAAAGTAACTTACTCCTTAAAGACTTTGAAACAAAGTATACCAGAGGTAAAATAAAATCAGAAAAGCATGACCAAACAACCCCCCACCGCTTTAACATAGATCTTACATACCCATTAAAGAGGTAAAATGTATATGCGCTTTAACGTATAATAACATTCTGTTCACACACACGTAAGTGCATTAAAAAGTCGAAAACTGCCAGTGTTGCCATTCGGGTAAAGCTAAATTTCGAAGTTTCTTCCGTGCCTGATGGTTCATTTACATAAGCACGTGGAAAATCTGCAAAATAAGAGAACGTAGACTTGAGGTATGGCTTAATCATGATAATCAGATGTTAGTTCTACCGTTCTTTTCATCTTTCCTTTCGCCGTTTGTTAAAAGGTAGGCAGTTAAGGAACAAAAATGCTTACAGTAAGTAACAGTTGATGCTTTAAGTTGCAAACTTGGAGCTAATGCTTCCAGTAAAGGAGAAAGGGTTAATCAAAAACTGAAAGTTTAGAGAATCGTTTAATATTTCTTTTTGATTAAGAGGAATGCGATATACATGGTGTTTCAGAAATATTGCACAAATATATGCTGAAAGATTGGTCGTGGCTCCGGGGTTCCAATTTGAGAAATGTTCTCCATCATTCTATACCAATTTAAATCATGTGACGTATTTTTGTAATAAAAATACAAAATGTAACTTTTTATTCGGGCCCTCCAGGGAAAATTTTTATCCATAAAATATTTTCCATAGCCAAATTCGTCAAACAAATAAAGTTCCGGTGCCATGCGATCAAAATTACCCGAGATATCATTGACTACAGTTTATGACAGATAATTGGGGATTGTATGAAATATTTGCTTAAAGATGGGTACGCATGCAAGTTTTCGAATGAAATTTTTATCTAACGAAATTTCATTTTTGTACGACCCCTGAAATTTATGTTTCGGCCGTTTCTTTTGATCGAGATTTGATATTTTGTATATTAGGGAACAGTTTTTATTTTTATTTATTTTATTTATCCCCCCCCCTCCTCCTTAAAAAATATGTTTAAATGAATAAGGAACAATTTGTTAACTGGAATTTCCATTGTAGAGGTCCCACGTAAAAAGTTAAATTTTATACGTTTTTACTAAAATGTGTCACGTGACCAAAACGGTCAAAGTCTTATTTGAAACATATACTAAACTGGAATCATGCGTCTGCGATCAATTTTTAAAACATATTTGGTCGTGCAATATTTTTTACGCTGTAAAATTTTCAAAAAGGCATGACTTGAGTGAAATAATTATCTTAGAGATTAGATACGAACACCTGGCGTTAAAAGAAGAGAGAGAGAACTTTTTTCAGTGGGGAGCAAACTCAAGGATATTAAGTACAATATCTAATAACTTCTTACTTTCCATATATACATAATGTATAAGGAAAGTATTGTGACGGGGTCGAAAATTCGAATTCGAGTTTTCGACGGGAGAGCACGTTTCAAGCATCCCTGATCACGAATCAAACATTTTGAAGTGATGTGTGTGTGTGTGTGTGTGTGTCAGTGAGTCTGTGGAGACGATAACTGACGAACGAATGGACCGATTCAAACGAAACTTGGTACAAAAATCACAATTCATAAACACTGGAAGCCTATTGTTTTTGTACGAATTGTTGTCAGTTTTTGCACGAATTGAATGTTCAGAACTCCCCTAAATTTTCGCGTAAAATTTTGAAAAAATCGTCAAAAAATCAAAATCGCTAATAAAGTTACGCAAATAGACATTTCTTATATAATTTTTCATTAGAAAACGATTGACATAAATTTTAGAACGCTAACATGAACCATTCTCGAGATATTGCATATTTTTCAAAAAAATTATCAAAAAGTCATATAAAATAAAAAAAAAATATTTCCTATTGAGAAACATGTTAACTTTTCATATATAATACCATACGATAAATTGGGTGACATCATTCTCGTGGATCTAGCTCGTTCCATTCATGAAAAAGGATACTTTGAGTAATACTTTTGTATTTGAACGCCAATAGTCATTTATCTGCTGTAAGCATAACTTATTTCTCTGTCCATAACGCTTGGCGATATTTTGGCGACGAATTTGGCGAAATGTCGCCAACTTGGCGACTGTTTTAAATGTTGCCAAATTAACGGAAATCTCGCCAAATGGATAAAAATGACGCTACATCAATGGAAATGACGACTAAGAAAAAAATTCAATATCTTGGAAAGAATATAATTATCTACTATAAGAATAACATTTTTTTAAACTGTAAATGTAGTAAATTCATTGTATTATATAAACAAAGTCATGTGTTGCCCACATCAGATTTTTTTTACTGTAAAAGTAGTAAATTCATTGCATTATATAAGGAAAGTCATGTGTTGCCCACATCAGATTCTTCAGTTTTGCGACCTTGAATGTACAGTGGGTGGCACGCGGCCCCTTGCCTTCCCATTTAGTCCACATAACGTTTGCACAGCTTCAGACTCCTATATTTTATGAGTATCATCCTCTCAAATGTTAAATATTCTTTAAATATTCTACTGATTTCTTCATATCATTGTTTCGAATTAAGTAGAGATTAGCTTTAAAGACCATTATCTTAGCTTGAGCTAACAAAAGCCACGCAATGCCCGTGCACCGGTCAAAGGCGTGTTTTGGCGCTTATTTAGAGTGCAGTCATTTGCATAGAGGACATGCGGAAGCCACTGCAAGAAAGATATCTCAAGTTAAGGACTTTGTAAAAATTATCCAATCTACTAGCCGAAAACGATTATAAATAGAAAGAAAAAAAATCTGATGTGGGCAACACATGACTTTCCTTATATAATGCAATGAATTTACTACTTTTACAGTAAAAAAAATGGGTTTTCCTTATAGTAGATACTTATATTCCTTCCAAGATATTGAATGATCGTCAATTAGTCGTCATTTTCATTGATTTAGCGCATTTTTATCCAGTTGGCGAGATTTTCGTTAAATTGGCAACATTTAAAAAAGTCGCCAAGTTGGCGATAATCCGCCAAATTCGTCGCCAAAATTTCGCCAAGCATTACGGACGGAGAAATAGGTTATTCTTATAGTAGATAGATGACTATTAGTGTTCAAATACAAAAGTATTACTCAAAGCATATTTTCTCATGAATGGAACGAGCTAAATCTACGAGAATGAGAACGCCAAATTTGGCGTATGATATTACATATGAAAAGTGAACATCTTTCTCAACAGTTTTATAGTTAATATATTTTTTTTAATTTATGGGATGTTTTGATAAATTTATTTTAAAAATGTGCAATCTCGAGAACGGTTCATGCCAGCGTTCTAAGGCTTATGTCAATCGTTTTCTAAGGAAAAATTACATAACAAATGTCTATTTGCGTAACTTTATTAAAGGTTTTGAAATTTTGATGATTTTTTCAAAATTTCACTCGAAAATTTAGGAGGGATCTGAACATTCGATTACGTTTAAAAACAATAGGCTTCCAGTATTCACGGATTGTGATTTTTGTACTAAATTTCATTCGAATCGCTTCATTCTTTCGTGAGATATCGTCTCCACAGACTCATTGGTATACACACACACACACACACACATTTACTTTCACACACACACAGACATCACCTTAAAAATGTTTGATTCGTGATCAGGGATGCTTGAAACGTGCTCTCCCGTCGAAAACTCGAATTCGAATTTTCAACCCCGTCACAATACTATCCTTATACATTATGTATATAAGGAAAGTAAAAATAATAGCAATCTGTATTCTGGCTAGTATAATATTGTATTCTGGCTAGTATAATAGTATTCTGTATATACGCAAATAAGTGTGTAAAAGAAACTCGAAAACTGCTAGCTTTGCCATTAGGGAGAAGTTACATTTCGAAGTTCCTTCCGTGCAAAACGTTTAGTTCATTTGCATGCGCATGTATAGAATATGAAAAGGAGAGACAGCAGTCGCAAGGTACAACTTGATTACCATAATGAGACGTTCTACCGTTCTCTCCATATTTATTTGTTCCATTTGCAAGCACTTGTTAAAGAAAACTGTGTGTACTGTGAGTAACAGTTGGTGCTTGAAATTAGAAACTTGGAACTAACGTTTAGCAAATAATTTAAAATAAGAAAATAATTTAATGATCAAAAAAGTGTAAATTCGGAGAGGTTTCAGGCCCAGTCTCTCATCAATTTCTTGCAAAAGTGGAATTATACAAACAATATTCGAGCATAAAGTACCACCATATTAAAATTGCAGAGAACTGGACGTACGGTTGGCTATTTGGAACTAACACTTCGCAAATAATTTAGAATAAGGAAATACGTTTAATGATCAAAAAGGTGTAGATTCAGGTAGATTTCAGGCCTAGTCTCTCATCAATTTCTTGCAAAAGTGGAATTATACAATCAAAATTCGAGCATAAAGTACCACCATATTAAAATTGCAGAGAACTTTTTAAGACCCAATGCGACTTTCAATAGTCAAATGCGGTTTGTGATATTCATTAATTTATCAAAACAATTGGTGAATAACTGGAAGATAGCCAGTATAATACCAAAGAATATAAGAATATACGAAGATAGACGCCGGCCTAAAAATTTGGTAGCTAAATAGACAGTTGTACGTCCATTGTTTTAGGACGGATACTGGCTATTTAATTGATTGGTACTCCAATGTAAACTTTTACTTTTCCTAAAAAATATGGCATATTAGAATCGTGTCGGAAATCGCAACTTGAGTTTTTGAGCTTTCTAGAACCCGAAAAATCTAGTTTTAACGTGACGTCTGTGTGTGGAATGTGGAAGACCCAGGCCGTCCGACTCATCCGAGGATTGTGTATTACTTTCCTTATATACATAATGTATAAGGAAAGTATTGTGACGGGGTCGAAAATTCGAATTCGAGTTTTCGACGGGAGAGCACGTTTCAAGCATCCCTGATCACGAATCAAACATTTTTGAAGTGATGTCTGTGTGTGTGTGTGTGTGTGTCAGTGGGTCTGTGGAGACGATAACTGACGAACGAATGGACCGATTCGATCCAAATTTGGTACAAAAATCACAATCTGTAAACACTGGAAGCCTATTGTTTTTATACGCAATCGAATGTTCAGAACCCCCCTAAATTTTCGAATGAAATTTTGAAAAAATCGTCAAAAAATCAAAACCAATAATAAAGTTACGTAAATAGACATTCCTTATGTAATTTTTCATTAGAAAACGATTGACATAAATTTTAGAACGCTAACATGAACCGTTCTCGAGATATTGCACATTTTTCAAAAAAATTATCAAAAAGTCAAATAAAATAGAAGAAAAATATTTCCTATTGAGAAACATGTTCACTTTTCATATATAATATCATGCGATAAATTGGGTGACATCATTCTCGTGGATCTAGCTCGTTCCATTCATGAAAAAATATACTTTGAGTAATACATTTGCATTTGAACGCCAATTTATCTGCTGTAAGAATAACTTATTTCTTCGTTCATAACGCTTGGCGAGATTTTGGCGACGAAATTGGCGGAATGTCGCCAACTTGGCGACTTTTTGAAATGTTGCCAAATTAACGAAAATCTCGCCAAATGGATAAAAATGACGCTAAATCAATGAAAATGACGACTAATTGTGGAAAATTCAATATCTAATAAGTTATATGATATATAAATATATAATAATAGTTATATAATATATGTCGAAAAGTCAATATCTTGGAAAGGATATTAGTATCTACTAGAAGAAAAACCTATTTATTTTACTGTAAAAGTAGTAAATTCATTTCATTATATAAGGAAAGTCATGTGTTGCCCACATCAGATTTTCTTTCTGTGCAATGCATGTATCCACTGTAGCTCAAAAATTAATAGACCAAATTTTACAAAATTTAGCAGATAGATCTCGTGTGGGCAACTCTGGTGCTGATTATATTTTGGTATGTTAAGGAAAAAGGAACCCCACTTTTTTTGCGAAATGGCTTGAAAATATTGTCAAAATTTTAAATAAAAACTACACATGCTCAAGTGAATGTTTTTATTTATGTATTTATTTACTTATCATTATTTATTCATTTATCTGTTTATTGACAACGAAAAGACCAACCCCATTACTCTAGGATTAACAGGTCTCGAGTAATTTCAGTTTTTTCATACTTTACCTTTCTCTATTAAAATATATGTCCAGTCGCTAAATGAAAATTATCATTGAATTAAGATTACAAATTCAGTGTAATTTCAAATACTTATCCATGCTATTTCTACGGAATGAAACTGAATTTAATGATTTGCGAAAGAAAAAAGAGAAAAGGATTTTGAGTACGTAGGAAAAGTCATGTACTGCCCACATCAGATTTTTTGGGTCCAGAACACTTTTTTCTAATTAGCAAATGCATAAGGAGCAGCACTTACTTTTTTGAACTCGTTTAAATCCGAAATTATTTTTTTCTATTCTACAAAAAAAATTATGAAAACTATATACAGGTGATCGAAAAATCACATAAAATTTTAAAATCGTATAATGAACCGAGAAATTGAAATAATAGATTTTTTAGTTAGGTGCACTAATATACCCTCGAAAATATCGTCTGCTGTTTCTAAATATGTCAGTGGAAATTTTCAGGCCTGTTTTGTTAATCGAAGAACATGGCGTTTTCTCAAAGTGACAGAACTTTTATTTTACAATACTTTATTTACATAAAACTATTTAGGCTCCCTCGGACTTGAGTTACCGCCATTGTTTTTATACAGGATACACTATACCCAGCAAAATTACGCAATGACGATTCAAACCTTCAAATTTTCGTCTATCACATAGGTCAGCTTTGTGAGCGCAGATGTGAAAAAACTTTCAAATACCTATAATGTAACAAACTCATCTTACAGTTTATCTTGAAACTGAATTTGTGGTACTATTAGTGGAGTATTTAATATATATATATGTATGTGTGTGTGTGTGTGTGTGTGTGTGGAGGGGGAACATGATTGGAAATTTAATTTACGAAGCCTCCAAGAATACGAATTAAATCATTTGAAAGGGGTTTGCTGAATTAAGCAGAATTTTCTTTACCAATCGCATAATTTCTCCAGAAACATTTTAGACGCGAAGTTCCACATGCAATAAAGTGATTTAGCTGACACACGCAATTCTACAAAAAAAAGTTGATCTCGATAATTGCATCAGTGGGCAACATAGAAGAGGTATACGCATTTGCGCGCGCACACACACACACACACATTAAAACATGAGTCATGCTCCAATGTGGAGCCATCCACAAAAATTGCTTTTTTACGGTAATTATCTATAGAATTAGGTATACAATTCAAACTATATTCCGAATGCGACTTATGGGCAATCTCACGCATATTTTATAGCATTTTTGAAAAGGAAAGTAAGTCTGGCAGTATACTTTGCTAGTTTTTGGAAAGCATTTACCGTAAATCCGTAATTGCTGGCCAGAGGACTCGCTTTATCTCGCATGCCGTACGACTTAAAAGTTTGGAAAAAATATTTAATATAATATCGTAGATAGTTACATTAGATACACAAACTGATCTTCTCTGTCTTTTGAATGTTAGCAGAGCTGTCTTTTTGATATGAATAAGGATATACAGGGTGTCCCAAAAAGATTGAAACGCGCTTTAAATCTTACCTGTTGGAGATAAGTGGGCAATTGCAAAAATGTTAAAAGTAAGGTAGGAAATAAGACTACGTTAATGAAATAGTCCTCCCATTATATTTCAAAAAGTTACACTTTTTAATTTTTATACGACCCCCTTAGACAAATTTGGTCAATCAGAAATTTTTTATTTTTAATGCAACAAGATAATTAAAAAAACCGTCATATCTGTATCTTTAAAATTGAACGAGTTATATTTAATTGAAAATTGAACATTGTGAATGGGGCCATATAACAAATTAGAAATGTAAATTTGTGACATATCACAAAAAAGATAAAACTGGATGATAATACATAGGATATCCAACCGCGTAGTAAGTACCACTGCTTTATATGATCTCTGTGTAATGCTTTATTTAGATGCATTTGTGATAAAAAAATTTAACTCATTAACGTATTTTTGATCTAAACAATTTCCATCATCAATTTGCTTATGATCCCTATTTTCACTGATGAAACATGTTTCCACATGGTACGAAAAAGTGGCATAATTCAGATTTTTTTCCTTTATCATAATTCAGTTGGCTTTAAAGATACAGATATGTGGGGGGGGGGGGGGGGTTAATGATCTTATTGCATTAAAAATAAAAAATTTCTGATTGACCAAATTTGTCTAAGGGGTCGTATATAAATTTAAAAAGTGTAACTTTTTGAAAATTAATGGCAGGACTATTTCATTAACGTAGTCTTATTTCTATCCTACTTTCAACATTTTTGCAATTTACCTCTCCCACTTATCTCCAACAGCTAAAGAATTAAAGCGCGTTTCAATCTTTTCGGGACACCCTGTATGTATACATACATATATTTATTTATATATATATATATATATATATATATATATATATATGGGGTTATAGTGATATGCAATCGCCATTATTAGAAACAGGCATTTATTTAGTTTTAATTTTAAATGTACGCGCTATCCTGATGACGAATGCATTTCTAAATTGACCTCCATTTTTTAAGGATGTCTGCTTTCCTTGTCTTTTGGTTTGGTGCGTATTTTTACACAGTGTAGATACTTTTGTACCAATAAATAGCAAAATTATTTATTTATGTAACCAGTGTTTTCTTTCGTAATTTGTTGTTGTTGAAACCCAGACCGTCCAACCTACCAGAAAGGTGTAAGGTAACTGTTTGGACGGTCGGGAAGTGCCACCCAATTTAGACCGGAATCCAGTGGGGGAGGCATCCACAGGGACCGTACCCTCCTTCCCTTACCACCAACCTCTTGGAAGGACTTTCGGACCCACATGTTTAACGTGATCGTACTCCGCATGAACACGGCGGCAGTTTTGGCAGTGGCTGGAATCGAACCCGGGCCTACCGAGTGCAACTCCAGCGCGCTAACCAATGGGCCTTTCGTAATTTGTGTATGACCTCTGAAAAGTGATCTGCCGTCATGATTTGTTCCCTCTGAGAAAGCATGTCGATGCATCAAAAAGTGGTTTAAGTCAGCATTTTTGTCTTTTCATATCTCTGGGACTTTTTATAATAAAATGCTGAAATTTTGTACATCACCTTATTAGTGTATGGGGCACATTTTACTCATTGAAAATGTTTTTGCACGGGGACCGTATAAATATTTAAATTTTGTATTTCTTAAAATTTAATTGAAAATTTTAATCGATTTTCATTAAATTCTGTACCTTTTATTACGCAACTTTGTAATTTAATATATATTTCAAGATCAATATTTAAGGAATAAAAGCCGAGGTCAATGTTTTTGGGACACCCTGTGTCTGTATATATATAATAATAAAAGTTTGAAAATCCAAAGAAAGAAAAGTGAGAAGCTGTAACTCGAAAAACCTAACTCTCTAACAAGCCTACAAAATAAAAGTATAAATCAGCAAATCATATATATATATATATATATATAATGTATCACTTTTCTTTCATTGGACCTTCAAACCTTTTTTTTTCTTATATATATAAGAAAGCAGCACTTCCAAGAGCAAACTTTCTTCATAAAGTGTATTCTTCAGTAAAACCAGCTTGCACTTTCTAGGTGTGAACACATATTCTCGATAGAAAAACCAATCATACCAGATACCACATTTTAAAATAAAAATTGTGTTTAACCACAAAATAAAGAAAATAGGCGTTTTTCAACACAATACAGCACCAAAAGTAAACATATAATTTTAATTAAAGTGAATTATACTAAGCACATAAAAACGTAATGAAATGTTTGCTAAGTACATTATGTAAAATACAGTTTTGAAAAATTAAAAGGATGTTATAGTTTGCGCAGCGTGTTTGCAATTTATTTTAACACCCAGAAATAAAAAAATCTCGTTTTCATTTAAAATTTAATGATACAAAAGAGAACATAAATTGTTGAGAGTGAAAAAAAGAAAACCCTCGAAATGTTTTGATTGTAGAGTGCTTTTAATTTGGGTGATGAAAATTTTTTATTATCACACCATCAGCTCTAAAAATTTATATAAGAAAAGCAAAATTGAAACTTTTAATGAAGAGGATGTTCGTGCAGAGATGAAAACTTGTATTAAACCTCGCATAGAAATGTCCCAAGTAAATATTTACTTTCCAAAACAAATTAAATGCTCTGCAGTACTATATAAATCTCTTTAATCTATACATCTGCAATAAAAAGTAAACTCAATTCATGCGAACCTGTATATAATGAGTTTACTGCAAATATAAAATTGGATGAGAAAATTGTTTATCCCTTATGTATAAAGGAAATGAAGACCCAATTAACTCGCTCGAACAAAATATTCATTCAATTTGAGTGGCATTTTAACTCTCTCTGCAATACATGGTAATGTATAGGGAAAGTATTGGAATCATGTCGAAAATCGCAACTCGAGTTTTCGACGGATCTACACGTTTCGAGACCTCTAGAATACGAAAAAACTATTTTTAGCGTGACGTCTGTGTGTGTGTTTGTCTGTCTGTACAGATTTTGTATCCACTCTAACAAAAACTAATGGACCAAATTTCATAAAATTTGGTAGGTAAGTCACTTGTGGGCGAATCTGGTGCTAATTAGTTTTGGGTATGATTCGGGATAAAAGAACTCGCCTTTTTTTGCGAAATGGCCCGCAAAAGCTCGTATCCACTCTAGCTGAAAAACTAATGGACCGAATTTCACAAAATTCGGTAGATAAGTCACTTATGGGACACCCTGGTGCTGATTAGATTTTGGTACGATTCGGAAAAAAAATAACCTCCCTTTTTTAGCAGAATGGCCCGCAAAAATCTCCAAAATCTAAAATAAAAAACTACGTATGCTTAAATATCTCCATTAAATGCTTGTTTAATAAGTAATTTTTAACGAAGAAAAGAATAAGACCAATTCCATTACACTAGAACTAGCCGTTCTGGAGATATTTTAGTTTTTTCGTATTTTCTCTGCGTCACCTTTGAAAATAAGTCCAGTTATCAAATGAGAACGAAAATTGAATTAAAAGTGAATTAAATTTAATTAAAATAGAGAGAACGTGAATATAAGCCTGCAAGGAAAATCATGTGCTGCCGACATCAGATTTTTACTCTCCCTACAATACATGACAATGCATAAGGAAAGTATTGGAATCGTGCCGAAAATCGGAACGTGAATTTTTGAGGAATCTACACGTTTCGGGATTTGTAGAACACAAAAATAATACTTTTTACATGACGTCTGTGTGTGTATGTGTGTGTGTGCAATGTATGGGGGGGTATCTTTTACATAATTTTATACACCTTGTTGCTTTGCGAGTTTAATATCTAGTTTATCATATTCTAGACAAAAGCCGCGAGGTTACACATTCAATTCATCAAATCAAATTTGTTTAGAAACCTTACGCGACGTAATAAATTTGTTACAAATCATTTTGATCGGGTTTCTAATGACTCCATACATCATCTCAAAGACTCCTTCCAACAATTTTTCCAGAACTGACTTTTAAAGATTTTTACCGGGAAAAAAAAAAACTGAAGACGGTCGTTAGTGGAAACACTACCCTTCCCAAAAAGAATCTACAAAAACAAGAAAGAAAAAGGAGCAGCACAAAATAGAAAAAGAAAAGAAAAACAAAAGACACAAAATTCGAATGAGCATGGTAATAATTACAGGATGGCTTTAAAAAGGAGAAAAAGGAAGAGCAGGTATTCCCCCCTGGGAGGAGGGGGGGGGGGAGATCACATTTGTTATCCCGTTCCTTTTGTTTTTTATAGTTTATTTTTGGGATACGAATATATATATAGGTCGGTATTGGAGGGATGCGCAATTAGAGTACATTTTTCTATTTTTTAACAGTGGAGGAACATAAGTTGCTATAAAGAATTTAAAGATAAAGGGATGGAAAGCGTTAAAAATAGATAGAAAGGTTTTATTCGGAGGATTTAAAGCTACGTAATAATAACGTGGTTAGATATATTTAGAGATTCAAATTGAATTTTTGCAAGACACTGATATTAATAAGAACATTCCATACAAGAATTTTATGAAGGTGCCAAGCACTCCACTTTCGAATAATCATAATTAGCAATGCTAAACATTTTTATACTCTTTTGCACACTCCTTCGGTAATGTTAATTAAGCTATGACTTCTGACTCAAAAATTGCTAAAGTTTTCATAATTATGTCTCATTTCGATATTTGTTTGAAATAATATGTTTCGCAGTTTCTAAGTTTAGAATCAAAGCCGGCTTATGACAATGTCGCAAACGTGTAATATTCCGTCGCTGGCGTCTTTTCTTTCATCTCTGTCGAAGACCAGACAGAAAACTGCACGATGAGAGCAGTCCATGACGTAACATAACGTGAGCGTAGGGTTGCCAGAATTTCGAATCCGAAGGATAGTTGTTGGATTTGGCGATTTATAGGTAATTTGGCGACATTTGACGGCTTCCCGAACATTCGAGAAGGACCACGAAATAACCAATAGTCTAGGAGATATGGGGAATTCCAGAAGTTTCTATAGAGAGACTATAAATGGAACCATCATTCAGTGGGAGTTCAGTTGACGTAGTACTAGCCTCGTTGTACTGTGATTTTTGTCAATGGTTTGAGACTAGTAGCCGCTGTTTTGTGAAATTATGTACTTTTGTTAATGTTTTGATATTAATATTGGTTATTTTGTGGCATTAGTGAAGTATTTAAGTGTTGCTTTACTGTATACTGTTCCTGTTTACGCTGTGCTTGTGAATTAGCGTGTTTAGTTATCCAGAAATTTCGGCTCGTACCTTGATAGCCCATTCACGATTCCGGAGGATACCCTGTAACAATAATAATAAAGTAAATATAACTTTTAAAGTAAATATAACTCACATCTTTTAAAGTCGTTAACAATCGAGGACGAAGTACATGAGGGGGAATATTTTCTATCAAACACTACAAAGCCTTTAAACTGTATTTAATAACACCATCTTGACGAACAATAAAATATTTCATTTTAAAATGCCATGCTTTTAATGGCACTTTAAAAGTGTAAGAATTTTTCAAGATGGTGTTTTAGTGGCAAGTTAAAATGTAAAAATTTTCCTATAGGCCAAGAAGGTGTTTTTAAATACAGTTTACAGATCTTGTAGTCTTTAATAGAAAATATTTGAAATATTTTAGATGTGTTTTATCATAGTTGTAAATGAGTGGAAATATTTCTAAACACTCCAAAAGCCCCTCCGGTAAGTCAAAATGTTCAATATCTGCACACTTACAGTACCGACTGAGGCACAGAATCAAACGAAGCCGGATTTTCGATTTCATCCGCGGGGGATGAGAAAAATATATTTAACGTCATTATATATTAATACAGTTTATATATAATGACTTTATATTTAACGTCATTCCAGACAACCCCCCCCCCCTTCCCAGAAGTGTCTGGTACTTAGAAAAAGCTTTGCACATTTATATTATCGACCACGGAGCAGAACTTTACAGAACCAGATATTTAATTTTTGTCCAAAGGTACCCTTTTCTGCATAATTATGTCACATTTTATCATTTGCTACCATGCTAAAAAAATATATAATTTCGAAGTTTTCGCTCGAATTTAAATTTTTTAATCTAGTTCTAGATTTTTTGATAACAAAGCCGGGTATAGAGTTTCATGGAAATACATTTATATTTGCGATCTCTAGCATGCACACAAGAAATCGATCACAGACATACAGACAGATGACAGGCATCACTCCAAAAATAGTGCAAAAGTATTCAGAAGATTTTAAAACATATATTGGCCTCAAAATCTCGAATTCGAAAATTTTAGTGAAAACAATGCTTTCTATATCCTATATTACATAGTATGAGAAAGTTAAACATGCTGCAACTTCATTTTTTAACAAGAAAGATCAATCATGCATAAAGCATTGATTATGAAGCACTTTCCAACTTCAATGCAATTTCATTTAAACATCTCTAAAATGCGATACATTCCTCAGTAATATTTTAAAAATTATCACAATACTTCATTAATTTATTATATTTGAAAGCTTAAAACTTCATCGAAAAAAATGAACTTCATTCAAATGACGGCATTGAAATGTAAATTGCCTGGTTTAAACATCTCTAAAATGCGATACATTCCTCGGTAATGTTTTTAAAGTTATCATAATACTACAATAATTTATTATATTTGAAAACTTCATCGAAAACAACTGAAATTTATTCAAATGACGCCATCGAAACATAACACGCCTGGCTCTCTCTATAAAAGCAGCATTTCATTCATCACGATACTATAATAATTTATTTTATTTAAAAATTTAAGACCATGGAGGTGCAAGTAATTAAACTCTATGCTTAAAACTTCATTGAAAGAAATCGTCCTTCTGTCTGTAAAATCAATGAATATTTATTTCATTCATATCAGCTATGCAAACTCCATGAGCTAAATAATTTTGCGTTAAAGAAATGCAGCAATTCTTATACAACTCATTCAACATATTTTGCTGTTTAGATTTTCCATAGTGAAAAATAGGCTTCGTTGTAGAAATAATAAAATTGGATGATCATTTAAACTCAAATATATTGTCATTGCATTATTTCAGTATGTAGATCCACAGAATTTAAGCAAAAATAAAGCGGTTTTAGGACGAATACAACACTAAATATGAATTAAAAAGAACTTTAAAAATCACGATTTTGACACAAGATGGATGCCATATTTTATTTTGAAGTGGGTCACGTGATCTCTTCATATAAGAGATGTAATTATTATTGTAATTTTTATTTAAGAAACTACTGAATATATTTTGCTGAAATTTTTTTTATATATTTTATGGGATAATTTGAATATTTCCTAAAATTTTCGAAGCAATTTGTGAATTTTAAATCCGCTTAAAAAATGTTTGAAAAATTAGGTCCCATAGGGTTCAATGTATTTCATTTTTTCAACCCGGGTTCAATCCAAAACTAATTGGGTGATATTATTCATTTATATCCCCCATAGGTCCCACAGACCGTCTGAGCAACATACTAAAATTTCATTTTGATTAAGTCATTTTTACGGCAGTTATCGGGCTAACGGACAGACAGACAGAATGAACAAAGTCATAAACACTTTTCAACTTTGTTGTAAAGTGTTAAAAAGTGTTAATTTGTCTGTTTTGCATATGCTTAAATACTAGCCCCAAAATAAAATTTTATAATTACAAAATTATCATGTCGCATGCATTCTATTACTAAATCTTTTCTCAGAGACTATAATTGTCGTGTTAAATTCAAATCCAGCATTGTTTTGACTGTTCATTTAATTGCTTGGCTGGTCTGGGGACTCCAACTTTGAATCCTGGCCGATAAGAGCTAAAGATCCTCCCTTCCATAGCCCTTTGGGGACATCAGATTACCCATTAAATAGCGCAAGAGGTGCAAATGCAAGGATTACTCCAACGCTTTGGAATATGGGTAATTTTGCGTGGATCCGCAAATATTTCATTATCTGATTAGGATGTGCTCTAATTAGATCAGTCTCATATTCCAATTTGATATAAAGTATCATTAAAATCAAAACTAGTAATCAATAGAAAGAGGCGTTTTACTTTTATTTATAAGCAAATGTTTCTAATGTTATGTGAAACTCTTCTACCATTATCTTAGCATCGCTATAAGTTTTACTCATATTGTTGATAGAAGCATCTCGTATAACCTCTAAAAATATAGCTTTATATTAGTTCCTTGAAGAAAGTAGACATAGGGAAATTAGATGACTACAATTATTTCGGGGGGCTTTTTGAGCCCTCTTTCTCGCGTACTTTTAAGAGCTGCTGAGAAACAACGACCACAGTTGGAAGATGTTTCTTAGAGATTATTCAGAAAATTCTGTTTATGACACGAAAAAGATGGCTTAAATTGCTTTTGAAACAATTGTAGTCACTATGCCTGTTTTCTCAAATGAAGTATTAGAAAGTTATACTTTCACAAGCAGCAGTTTTATTTGTGACTTTTCTGAAAAACCCTTTCTCTTCCAGCATAAAGCAATTTGGACTTGGAATTTGGTAACTGGAATTAAATCACTATGGGCAAGACCGACACATATTTGCTTCGAAACGTCCTTCCAATGAAGAGACCAATATTCGTGTTCTTCAATACAGAATAGTCAATTACTATACTACAAAAGGATACTTGATAAGTACAGCAATAATTAGCAATTGTTTCATGCTATCTTAATCTTTTTCTATACCCCATTTCACGTTCAAATTTTCTGTCTATTTTAATACTGCTTCTCGCTTTACTTCTTACTTTCCTTATATACATAATGTATAAGGAAAGTATTGTGACGGGGTCGAAAATTCGAATTCGAGTTTTCGACGGGAGAGCATGTTTCGAGCATCCCTGATCACGAATCAAACATTTTTGAGGTGATGTTTGTGTGTGTGTGTGTGTGTGTGTGGGTGGGTGTGAGTGAGTCTGTGGAGACGATATCTCACGAACGAATAGAGCGATTCGAATGAAATTTGGTACAAAAATCACAATCCGTGAATACTGAAAGCCAATTGTTTTTAAACGCAATCAAATGTTCAGAACCCCCCTAAATTTTCGAGTGAAATTTTGAAAAAATCATCAAAAAATCAAAACTTTTAATAAAGTTACGCAAATAGACATTTCTTATGTAATTTTTCCTTAGAAAACGATTGACATAAACTTTAGAACGCTAGCATGAACCGTTCTCGAGATATTGCACATTTTTCAAATAAATTTATAAAAAAATCCCCTAAATTGAAAAAAATATATTAACTGTTGAGAAACATGTTCACTTTTCATATGTAATATCATGCGATAAATTTGTTGACATCATTCTCGTGGATCTAGCTCGTTCCATTCATAAGAAAAGATACTATGAGTAATACATTTGTATTTAAACGCCAATAGTCATTTACCTGCTATAAGAATAACTTATTTCTCCGTCCATAACGCTTGGCGAGATTTTGACGACGAATTTGGCGGAATGTCGCCAACTTGGCGACTTTTTAAATGTTGCCAAATGAACGAAAATCTCGCCAAATGGATAAAAATGACGCTAAATCGATGAAAATAACGACTATTTAACGAAAATTCAATATCTTGGAAAGAATATAAGCATTTACTATAAAAATACAACTTTTACAGCAAAAACAAAATAATTTATATTCATTGTATTATATAAGGAAAGTCATGTGCTGCCCATATCAGATATTTTTTTTTATCGTACTAGGTGACACCACCACTGATATAGTTTAAAATTTTCGCTTTCACATGATTCATTGTTCATTTTACACTAAACTCTTGACTTATTTCGGTTGGATCAAGCATTAATGATCGCCGGCTTTTGCCACTTTGTGAAAGCTGGAACGGAAATTGCTGTTGTTTTATACAATAAATTCCGTTGTAATTTATGTATTTATTTTCAATTTCTCACGAGTTTCCTTTTTATAAATACTCAATATTCGCATAAATCACAAAGCCAGCATTTAATTCTTCGTTCTCTTAAATAAGGTAACTTCTACAAAATAGCCTATACAGATTCCTTAAATACATGTAGCAATAGATCGTAATCTACAACCTATATTTATATACAGATATATAATGTATATCTTTTCCAATCACGTCATATTTTCCTTTTCTTTTGTCCTAGCCGCCTCTGCTTCGTGTTTCTTCGACTAATTGCTTGACACTCCAAGTGCAAAGTTGCAATAACTAGATGGGACAGCATCAAGAGGGAAAACAACAATGCCACTTCTTACATAATGCCCATTCTCTTTATTATTTGCCACACAGGAAGCCAGAAGGGGGCACTAGGCTTCCCATTGTTGTCACTGCTTCTGACTCACCGGGTGTTATTGTCGAAAGACTGCATGGGGGGGGGGGGGGCTCTGCTGATTTTTTGAACAAGTGTGTCCCCCTGTATACAATGTGTATGCGCCTTCTTTCAGTTTTAATAAGGGATACGCGTATTTTTTGTATAAACAGACCTCAGACTATAAATCTAATTGGTAGATTTTATGCAAAGAATTCAAAAACCTGAGGGGGGACATGAGATGCATTTTGCTACACGCTTTGGCTGATTCCATTGATATATATTAGTCAAAAGCTATGTAATGGGAAGTCAATGCTATATTTACTTTCTCGTATTGAGGATCTCGTATTGAGGTATTGTTTCACGAAAATTTTCGATTTCGAGATTTTGATGCCAATATATGTATAAAGACCTCCTAAATACATTTTGATTATTTTTGGAATGATGTGAGTCTGTCTGTGGTCGGCTTCTTGTGTACACGATAGCGGCCACAAATATTAATGGATTTTCATAAAACTTTATATCCTACTTTATTAACGAAAAATCTAGAATTAGATGGATTTTCTTTTAAATCCGAATTAAAATTTCGAAATTATATATTTTTTTTAGCATGATTACGTAGGGCAATATTTAACATAATCGTGCATATAGAGGGTAATTTATGGCTCAATGATTACCAAACTGAATCATTGTAGTGAAAAATAGCCGCGATACAATTTTTGTGCTGATGACGTTATTAACCCCTCGGGGGAGGGGTCAAGTTATCTCCCCCCCCCCCCCCGTTGGAGGATTATATTATCAAACTTGGTATCAAATGAAATATTTTTTCAAGTCTTATAAAATGAAGGATACCGTGCTATAATTGCGATCATTTGGAACAACGATACAGATTAAAAAAAAAAAAATGTATAATTTATAAAAAAAAAAAAGAAAAAAAAAACTTCAAAATGAATTCTGATACGAGAAAGTCTAGTTGAGCCACACTTCAGTTAATTATATATTGACGTTAAACCCGTTATAGGGCACAAAGTTATTTTTAGGGTTCCATCCCGCCCGCCCGCCTGAATGTCTCGCACTTTTAAAATCCCTTGGTCTTATTTTCGGTCCGTTTCAGCTTCCGAGTAAAAAAAAAAGTAAAAAAAAAAAAAAAAAAAAAATCTAATATTTCGAAAATTCGAATTAGGGATGACGATGCAATGGAATAATTAAAAGTGATTATCAACAACTTTGATTAAGTGTTTAGGTTATATAACTACACACTGAAGTCACTATACACTTAAGTTAAGTTACTACAGTTAAGTAGTCACTTAAGTTATGTCACTACACACTTAAGTCACCACAGTTAAGTAGTCACTTTAGTTACCACACACTTAAGCCAAGTCACTGCAATCGCTAGCTTAAGTCATTTAAGCCACTGCAGACTTAAGTTAAGTCACTACATACTTAAGTTACTACACACTTAAGTCACTCCCCGGTCGTCCAAGCAGTTGCTCATGTCCTCGGAGAAGTCAGACGGTCTGGGTCTTCAACACTTAGGGGTGAGCGTCAGTAAATTTTCTGCCCTATCCGCGCTTCGTTAACTTTCGTAGCACACATATTTCGCCGAAATTATGCTCAAACAGTTGCGAAATATTTTCTTATAGATAAAATGCTATGCTTAGATTATTTTAAAACTAAATTTAATACCCAATAAAATACAGAATACATGTTTTATTTTAATTTAAAATATTTTTGGTGCTGCCATCTGTTGTAATTTAATTCATACCGACTATTTTTATTTTTTAATGAACATTTTTAAATGTCTATTCCTTCTAATACGCTATTAAATACAACAACAGATCATATATAATGCCATAATCACGGAAACGTAATTGAACTTGGACTTGAAAGCTTGAAGACAAAACTGCAGTCCTCAGTGATGTACATTCAGATCCCTCATCAAATTTATAGAATGATAAATTACCTTTCCGTGATTGTGGCATTATTATATATGATCTGTTGTTGTATTTAACAATGTATTAGAAGGAATAGATATTTAAAAATGTTCATTAAAAAATAAAAATAATCGGAATGAATTAAATTACGACAACAGATGGCAGCACCAAAAATATTTTGGATTAAAATAAAAAATATATTCTATGTTTTTTGGGGCATTAAATTTAGTTTTAATATAATTTAAGCATTGCATTTTATCTTTCAGAAAATATTTCGCAACTGTTTGAGCAGAATTTCGGCGAAATATGCGTGCCGCGAAAGTTAACAAAGCGCGGATAGGGCCGAAAATTTACTGACGTCACTCCGGCCACTCAAACGACTACTGAAAACCCTTGGGTCAGTCGAGTTGTCTGGGTCTTCAACACTTAAGTCACTGCGTTGAGAACGCGCGAAACAGAACTGAAATGGCTAGTATTAAATAAATAGGCAACATCATTTTTAAGAGTGTTAGTTACCCTGTCTTTGACAGGTTTAAATGCGAAAATAATATAATTTGTACGTGTATATAAGATCGAGGTATATATATCGATTATAACATTTATCTAGACGATTTGTAATATCATTGCAACCGCTAACAAAAAGGCAAAAATTTCAATTCATCATATATTGATTGAATGTAAATAATATTATTTTATGGATCTTTTGCATAGTTAATAGGCCACTGAAGAAATAAAATTATTACGGAGCGCTCACACGCGCTGCTCGCATCAAATTTTCACAGCAGCCAACTTAATAGAAGTCAAATATTTTTATGCACGTATTGAAGAGATATTTCTTAATGAATAATCCTTCTTTCATGAGCTATATCGATTTGATATTCAGAACGCTTATCAGAATCAATAGCGCAAGCATGCTGCACACATGCATCCGTTACAGCAGTATCGGAGATCTTTTGTTGTCGTTAATATTTACACCCAACCTTTAAAACACAATGCCACGACATCTATGAGACATAGTGCAGACAATTTACCTGAAGAAAGAAAGACAATTATTTTGTACGCTTTCCAATTTCAAGGTTTTGCAATTAAACGGTATATCATCAATCTTTAATAGAAAACGTCAGTTTTTAGTATAATTAAAATATCGCAATTATGTTATTAAACGCATAATTCTTTGAGGAATTGCTAAAGAAACCCTGAAAATGTTCGTATTGCAGGATTTTTTTTTATCATCCCGATCTCACGGAAGAGGGAGCTAGGGTCTGAACTATAATAACAGTTCCTCTTAGGGAACTACCCTACCGATGGACTCCAAGTGGTGATGTCTGAAAACGTGGGATAATTTTTCCTTAAAAAGTTTTGGTTTGGGCTGAGTTTCGGGGATAAGTTTGTAAACTTTTGAGCTGGTTGAACGAAGTCCCTGTTTTGTAATATTATAAATAATACAAGGCTGTTTGTTAGGAAGTTTTGATTTGGGGGTGAGTTCTGGAAACGTTTGAGTTTATTGAACGAGGTCTCGGTTTTGTAATGTTATAAATAATACAAGGCTATTTCTTGTGGTATTAAGTTTTGGTTTGGGCTGAGTTTGGAAACGTTTGAGCTGGTTGAACGAGGTCTCTGTTCTGTAATGTCATAAATAATACAAGGCTGTTTCTTAGGAAGTTTTAGATTGGGCTAAGTTTCGGGGATGAGTTTGGAAATTTTTGATCTGGTTGAACGAGGTCCCTGTTTTGTAATGTCATAAATAATGCAAGACTACTTCTTAGGAAGTTTTGGTTTGGGCTGAGTTTGGAAACATTTGAGCTGGTTGAACGACGTCCCTGTTTTGTAATGTCATAAATAATGCAAGGCTATTTCTTAGGAAGTTTTGGTTTGGGCTGAGTTTGGAAACATTTGAGCTGGTTGAACGAGGTCCCTGTTTTGTAATGTCATAAATAAAACAGGGCTATTGCTTAGGAAGTTTTGGTTTGGGCTGAGTTTGGAAACGTTTGAGCTGGTTGAACGAGGTCCCTGTTTTGTAATGTCATAAATAAAACAAGGCTATTGCTTAGGAAGTTTTGGTTTGGGCTGAGTTTGGAAACGTTTGAGCTGGTTGAACGAGGTCCCTGTTTTGTAATGTCATAAATAATGCAAGGTTGTTTCTTAGGAAGTTTTAGTTTGGGCTGAGTTTGGAAAATTTTCAGCTGGTTGAACGAGGTCCCTGTTTTGTAATGTCATAAATAATACAAGGCTGTTTCTTAGGACGTTTTGATTTGGGGATGAGTCTGGAAACTTTTGAGCTGGTTGAACGAAGTCCCAGTTTTGTAATGTTATAAATGATATTAGGCTGTAGTAGTAAAGAAAGGGGCGTTCTGCAACAAAGGCTCAGCGATGCTCAGCGCTCAGCAAAATGGCCGCCATCTTGGATTTTCGTAATCCTGGACGGGGGTGTAAAAGGGGGGGGGTAAATGAAAAAAGGTGGGGGTAAAAATTTTGGAGAAACTTTTTGTCGGGTGGCAACGATGTTGTAGTCTTGTACGAGGGGTTGAGGGGGAAATAAATTTTTGGAATGAGATTTTTCTAAGTATAGGAGAAACTTTTTTCGGGGTGGCAACGCCTAGGGTTCTGCAACGAAGGCTCAGCGACGTTCAGCGCCCCCTAGCGATGAAAATTGGAACTATCAGGGATAGAACTTAGAAATATTTTCTGTTTCGGTTGCCATAGCAACACCTGTGGGGTAGAAACTTTTTTCAGGGTGGCAACAGCTGAGCCTCTGAAATGGAGCCATCAGCGCCCCCTAGCGGCAGAAAGCAGAATTAAAATTGGGAATTTTTCTGATAGTTGAGATTTTTTTCTTATATTTTTTCGCAAATGTAAGTTTTTTACTTTTCAAAAACCACACTTGTGCCGTTTTCTCTATGGGAATTAACATAGGTTTTCGCACTTGTGCTATTTTTTAACGTTTTTTCACAAAAACATACTTTTTACTAACAAAATTTCGTAAATGCAAGTTTTTTTCTTATATTTTTTCGCAAATGTAAGTTTTTTACTTTTCAAAAACCACACTTGTGCCGTTTTCTCTATGGGAATTAACATAGGTTTTCGCACTTGTGCTATTTTTTAACGTTTTTTCACAAAAACATACTTTTTACTAACAAAATTTCGTAAATGCAAGTTTTTTTCTTATATTTTTTCGCAAATGTAAGTTTTTTACTTTTCAAAAACCACACTTGTGCCGTTTTCTCTATGGGAATTAACATAGGTTTTCACACTTGTGCTATTTTTTAACGTTTTTTCACAAAAACATACTTTTTACTAACAAAATTTCGTAAATGCAAGTTTTTTTCTTATATTTTTTCGCAAATGTAAGTTTTTTACTTTTCAAAAACCACACTTGTGCCGTTTTCTCTATGGGAATTAACATAGGTTTTCACACTTGTGCTATTTTTTAACGTTTTTTCACAAAAACATACTTTTTACTAACAAAATTTCGTAAATGCAAGTTTTCTTCTTATATTTTTTCGCAAATGTAAGTTTTCTACTTTTCAAAAACCGCACTTGTGCCGTTTTCTCTATGGGAATTAACATAGGTTTTCACACTTGTGCTATTTTTTAACGTTTTTTCACAAAAACATACTTTTTACTAACAAAATTTCGTAAATGCAAGTTTTTTTCTTATATTTTTTCGCAAATGTAAGTTTTCTACTTTTCAAAAACCGCACTTGTGCCGTTTTCTCTATGGAAATTAACATAGGTTTTCGCACTTGTGCTATTTTTTAACGTTTTTTCACAAAAACATACTTTTTACTAACAAAATTTCGTAAATGCAAGTTTTTTTCTTATATTTTTTCGCAAATGTAAGTTTTTTACTTTTCAAAAACCGCACTTGTGCCGTTTTCTCTATGGAAATTAACATAGGTTTTCACACTTGTGCTATTTTTTAACGTTTTTTCACAAAAACATACTTTTTACTAGCAAAATTTCGTAAATGCAAGTTTTTTTCTTATATTTTTTCGCAAATGAAATTTTTTTACTTTTCAAAAACCACACTTGTGCCGTTTTCTCTATGGAAATTAACATAGGTTTTCGCACTTGTGCTATTTTTTAACGTTTTTTCACAAAAACATACTTTTTACTTGTAAAAAACTAACAAAAACGTGTTTTTAAAGTAGCAGAATCGCGTGAATTGGTATTTTAAAGTAGCAGAATCGCGTGAATTGGTGTTTTAAAGTAGCAGAATCGCGTGAATTGGTGTTTTAAAGTAGCAGAATCGCGTGAATTGGTGTTTTCAAAGTGGCAGAATCGCATGAATTGGGTGTATGAGAGGGGGTGTGTTTTCCCAACCAGTCTTGGGGTTTAAATTAATATGCATGTTATTTTATACATGCGTTATTTCTTTAAACCAGCATAGTTTAATACGTGTACCATTTTACAAGTGTACTACTACCATAGGCTACCATAGGGGTATCTTTTAATCTTAACATGTTTTAAAAAACCGCATAGTGCATTAAATCATGATAACAGATCTACCCCTCCCCACCTCTCGTAAATGTGGATAGTTACATCGTATGGCCAGTGCGGGAAAGATGAGGATACTACTAACAGAGCGTGGTTCTGTACCTGAATATAACTTTAGGCTATATGTCGCATTGGGCTTGGGTTTGGCCGACTGTTCAGAACGGCCCTCGCCGCTGTTGTTAACATCTGTGGTGGGGGGGGGACAGTTTTTCCGGACTGATAGAATGCTTGTGTTGTTAGATTAAAAAGACACTACTAAATATCATTGTATTCTCAGCTGGGAGAGGCTATTTTAAAGAAGTTCTTATTAAATTTTAACATGTTTTAAAAAGAATCTTTCATTCATTAGTGTTATGAATGAAAGGATGTTAATTAAATTACTTGATTAAGTATTAAATGCCTGTATACCAGGAGCATGTCAAAGACATGTCAAGGGGTATGTCAAAGCGTACCAAGGGTGTACCAAAGGAGTATGCTGAAAGCATACCAAGACCATCGTTACTACACTATCCCTCCGCTATATCGGGGTTACGAAGCGAACTGCGAGAATCTTGTAGGGTGGGATACTTGAAAATATCGTATGATGAGGGGTATGCCAAGAGGACCGAACATGAATTTTAAGAATGTGCCGCTTTTTGCGTTTTTTTCACAAAAAGTTTTCAAAACGTTAAAAAAACAACAAAAATGTGTGTTTTTTCAACAAGTTGAAGTTTTGGAGTTGTTGGATTTCTCTATGGGAATTAACATAGGTTTTCACACTTTTGCAATTTTTTGAAAGAAAATGTGCGTTTTTGCAAAAATGCGGCCAAAGAAGCGTGTTTTTTAGAGTAGCAGAATTTCGGGAATTTCGGGAATCTCGGGAATCTCGAGAATCTCGGGAATTGGGTGTATGGGAGGGGGTGTGTTTCCCCAACCATTACGGTCTTAGAGTTTAAAAATAAATATTTTCAATAATCGTGAAAGTGTGCTTATGCCCAAAATACTTGAGTGTTATGAATCTCACGAGTTAATGAAAGGATGATAATTAAATAAAGTCTTAGAGTTTAAATAATAGCAGATACCAATGGCTGTATGCATATGTTTTTACAAGTGTACTACTACTACCATAGGGGGTTTCTTTAAACCAACATGTTTTAATACGTGCGTTATTCTAAGAGGGAGAAACACCTAATATGGTGATACATATGACACACGCGCTCAGCACAAATCGATGGAAATAAATGGTGAGATAGTTTTTAAAGACGAGACTTTTAAATTTTTTTCGATAAATAAGGTATTTGAGGTTATTTAACGTGTGAATGAACGACACATACCAATAAAATGAGGAACTAGGCTAAGTTTACAAGTATGGGACTTTAAAGTTTTGATGTTTTAGGGGTAGAACTTGAATTTATAATTAAACATGATTTATACTAACTACTGCAAAGGGAGAAATGCATAGCGAAAGGGTTATGTGTGTATATATATAATACATATAACCAACACCCACCGGTGGAATGCAGATCTAAGATAGTATTTTTAGGAGAAGACATGAGATTCTTAAGAAAATGGAGTATTTAGAGGCATTTAAAGAGATATAAACATATGATAAGGTAACATCCATAATACACACAACTAATATAGGACAGCGAAAGGAAAACTTTAGTATTGTTTAGAGACCGAACTTCAAATTTTTAAGTAAATGTAGGTGCTTGGAAAATTTTTAATGAACTATGTGCGATACACATGTCTCCGATCACAATGGTGGAAAAGTGATACCGGAGCAGTTTTCAAAGATGTGAGTTTAACTTTTTTTAATTAAGTGAAGAATCTACTAAATATTAGAGTGTGCTAGCGCTTACCGAGGGTTTTATGAATAATACACATAAGCAGCATATAACATTAGGAAGGGGATATTAGAAAAATTTTTAAAGATAGGGCTTTAGATTTTGGAACTAAATGAGATATCAAGAAACATTTAAAGGGGATGAAAACATCTAATGAGGCGGAATGGGGGTGTACTTACCCAAGATACCCAGCACTGAAATTATTCACTAAGATAATTTTTTTTTTTTTTTTTTTTTTAAAGTAAAGACTTTAGAAATTTCACATAAAAGGCAATTTATACTAGTTTTTAAAGAAATGAAAACGCCTAGCGAGATGACTTAGAATGAATACAACGCCGATATATATAACAGTGAAAATAAAACTTAAATATTGTTTAAAGACTGCACTTCAAATTTCAAAGTAAATGTACATACCCAGAAACTTTTAATGGACTAGTATAATACACATACTCGATATAACAGTTAAATGACGAACTAAGAATAATTTATAAGTATGTAACTTTGAATTTTTTTTTTTAGTTAAATAGGGATTTCAGCTAATTTTTAGAGGGATAGAAAGGTATACTAAAGGGTGTACAACAAATTTTTAGAAGGGACTTAGGAAATTTGCTAGCTAAATAGGGATTTCCACTACTTTTTAAAGGGATATAAAGACATACTAAAGGGTATACAGCAAATTTTTAGAGGGGACTTTGAGAATTTTTTAGCTAAATAGGGATTTCTACTAACTTTTAAGGAATAGTAACACGTACTGAAGAGTATAGAGCGTAATCATTACTAACACCTAGTGCTAAAATGAGGAATTAGAGTAATATTTTGGGGATGGGACTTTAGATTTTTAAGTAAATGTTATGTTTAAAAACTTTTAAAGTAGCATAAATACCTACTAAGATGACATATGCGATACACATAGCCAATACATAGTTATTAAATAGGGAAAAGCTAAGATGGCTTTTTAGAATAACACCTAAAATTTTTTCTAACTAAGCGCAATATATCAACACTTAAAGCGGACGAATACGAAGATTCAGACGGCATGTGTGATACACATCGCGGGCACATAATAGTTAAATCTTAATTTAAGTAAGTTTTTAAGGATAGAACTATGAATTTTTTGGGTAAATGAGATGTTTAAGAACATTTAAAGAGTCAAAAACACCTAATAAGGCGGTATGAGATGATTTCATCATCATCAGATAACAGCGAAATGGGGATACTACAAATATTTTAAAGGGGAATCCTTAAAATTTCTAAGTAAATAACCTTTAAAGGGGTGAAAAATATATAGTGAAGTTGTGTAGATAATACAGATCATCGACATTCTAAAACAGACAAGACATGTCTATACAAGATAAAAAATGTTGTACGTTAATATAAACATACATTATTCTATGTAGCAATGTAATACATACCCCAAGATTTATATAAAGTAATTGCGAATACATTATACCAATCCCATCAGAAATCAGCTAAAATAATAAAATTACCAAGCTGAATAATATATCTAGGTACTAAAACCCCAACAAACTACATTAAATTGATAAAAATCTTAACTAAATAAAATAATGAAGCTGTAACATACTATAAAAATACTAAGTTTAATAAAATAATAGAATAAAATCATATTAAAGCAAGTACTTACATGTTCAATCCGACTCAAAATGCTACATTAGGTGTAGGCCGATGAATAATGACAGATATATCATCTCCAGCTTTACCAACTTAAACCGACATATTCCCAGAGCAACTTGAAACGCGTCTTGACAGCACGAAATCCACAGCAGAAGTGATAAAATCGATACTTCAACGACACCCCCTACACGACAAGGTCACATCATGGTTACAGTTAAACCATGGTATAAAATATAATCACATGTTAAAAAATAATAGATTTTAGTAAAATAATTAATGAAAATCCCTCTGTGATTATGAATAACCTGTCTATATTTACCGTGTGTGTGTGTGTGTGTGTGTGTGTGTGTGTGTGCGTGTGCGTGCGTGTGTGTGTGTGTGTGTGTGTGTGGGTGGGTAATTATACCTTAAAAAGCTATATATCTGTAGTATCCCAACAGATACTAATATTTGTTTTTCAAACTTAGAAAAACTTTATTTCAGTTGCACTTATTTTAAGTGTAATTAAAAAAAAGTTTTAACTAAATGTGTAAGACAAATATTAGTATCCGTTGGGATACTACAGATATATAGCTTTTTAAGGTATAATTACCCACCCACACACACACACACACACACACACACGCACACGCACACGCACACGCACACACACACACACACACACACACACACACACGGTAAATATAGACAGGTTATTCATAATCACAGAGGGATTTTCTTTAATTATTTTACTAAAATCTATTATTTTTTAACATGTGATTATATTTTATACCATGGTTTAACTGTAACCATGATGTGACCTTGTCGTGTAGGGGGTGTCGTTGAAGTATCGATTTTATCACTTCTGCTGTGGATTTCGTGCTGTCAAGACGCGTTTCAAGTTGCTCTGGGAATATGTCGGTTTAAGTTGGTAAAGCTGGAGATGATATATCTGTCATTATTCATCGGCCTACACCTAATGTAGCATTTTGAGTCGGATTGAACATGTAAGTACTTGCTTTAATATGATTTTATTCTATTATTTTATTAAACTTAGTATTTTTATAGTATGTTACAGCTTCATTATTTTATTTAGTTAAGATTTTTATCAATTTAATGTAGTTTGTTGGGGTTTTAGTACCTAGATATATTATTCAGCTTGGTAATTTTATTATTTTAGCTGATTTCTGATGGGATTGGTATAATGTATTCGCAATTACTTTATATAAATCTTGGGGTATGTATTACATTGCTACATAGAATAATGTATGTTTATATTAACGTACAACATTTTTTATCTTGTATAGACATGTCTTGTCTGTTTTAGAATGTCGATGATCTGTATTATCTACACAACTTCACTATATATTTTTCACCCCTTTAAAGGTTATTTACTTAGAAATTTTAAGGATTCCCCTTTAAAATATTTGTAGTATCCCCATTTCGCTGTTATCTGATGATGATGAAATCATCTCATACCGCCTTATTAGGTGTTTTTGACTCTTTAAATGTTCTTAAACATCTCATTTACCCAAAAAATTCATAGTTCTATCCTTAAAAACTTACTTAAATTAAGATTTAACTATTATGTGCCCGCGATGTGTATCACACATGCCGTCTGAATCTTCGTATTCGTCCGCTTTAAGTGTTGATATATTGCGCTTAGTTAGAAAAAATTTTAGGTGTTATTCTAAAAAGCCATCTTAGCTTTTCCCTATTTAATAACTATGTATTGGCTATGTGTATCGCATATGTCATCTTAGTAGGTATTTATGCTACTTTAAAAGTTTTTAAACATAACATTTACTTAAAAATCTAAAGTCCCATCCCCAAAATATTACTCTAATTCCTCATTTTAGCACTAGGTGTTAGTAATGATTACGCTCTATACTCTTCAGTACGTGTTACTATTCCTTAAAAGTTAGTAGAAATCCCTATTTAGCTAAAAAATTCTCAAAGTCCCCTCTAAAAATTTGCTGTATACCCTTTAGTATGTCTTTATATCCCTTTAAAAAGTAGTGGAAATCCCTATTTAGCTAGCAAATTTCCTAAGTCCCTTCTAAAAATTTGTTGTACACCCTTTAGTATACCTTTCTATCCCTCTAAAAATTAGCTGAAATCCCTATTTAACTAAAAAAAAAAATTCAAAGTTACATACTTATAAATTATTCTTAGTTCGTCATTTAACTGTTATATCGAGTATGTGTATTATACTAGTCCATTAAAAGTTTCTGGGTATGTACATTTACTTTGAAATTTGAAGTGCAGTCTTTAAACAATATTTAAGTTTTATTTTCACTGTTATATATATCGGCGTTGTATTCATTCTAAGTCATCTCGCTAGGCGTTTTCATTTCTTTAAAAACTAGTATAAATTGCCTTTTATGTGAAATTTCTAAAGTCTTTACTTTAAAAAAAAAAAAAAAAAAAAAAATTATCTTAGTGAATAATTTCAGTGCTGGGTATCTTGGGTAAGTACACCCCCATTCCGCCTCATTAGATGTTTTCATCCCCTTTAAATGTTTCTTGATATCTCATTTAGTTCCAAAATCTAAAGCCCTATCTTTAAAAATTTTTCTAATATCCCCTTCCTAATGTTATATGCTGCTTATGTGTATTATTCATAAAACCCTCGGTAAGCGCTAGCACACTCTAATATTTAGTAGATTCTTCACTTAATTAAAAAAAGTTAAACTCACATCTTTGAAAACTGCTCCGGTATCACTTTTCCACCATTGTGATCGGAGACATGTGTATCGCACATAGTTCATTAAAAATTTTCCAAGCACCTACATTTACTTAAAAATTTGAAGTTCGGTCTCTAAACAATACTAAAGTTTTCCTTTCGCTGTCCTATATTAGTTGTGTGTATTATGGATGTTACCTTATCATATGTTTATATCTCTTTAAATGCCTCTAAATACTCCATTTTCTTAAGAATCTCATGTCTTCTCCTAAAAATACTATCTTAGATCTGCATTCCACCGGTGGGTGTTGGTTATATGTATTATATATATACACACATAACCCTTTCGCTATGCATTTCTCCCTTTGCAGTAGTTAGTATAAATCATGTTTAATTATAAATTCAAGTTCTACCCCTAAAACATCAAAACTTTAAAGTCCCATACTTGTAAACTTAGCCTAGTTCCTCATTTTATTGGTATGTGTCGTTCATTCACACGTTAAATAACCTCAAATACCTTATTTATCGAAAAAAATTTAAAAGTCTCGTCTTTAAAAACTATCTCACCATTTATTTCCATCGATTTGTGCTGAGCGCGTGTGTCATATGTATCACCATATTAGGTGTTTCTCCCTCTTAGAATAACGCACGTATTAAAACATGTTGGTTTAAAGAAACCCCCTATGGTAGTAGTAGTACACTTGTAAAAACATATGCATACAGCCATTGGTATCTGCTATTATTTAAACTCTAAGACTTTATTTAATTATCATCCTTTCATTAACTCGTGAGATTCATAACACTCAAGTATTTTGGGCATAAGCACACTTTCACGATTATTGAAAATATTTATTTTTAAACTCTAAGACCGTAATGGTTGGGGAAACACACCCCCTCCCATACACCCAATTCCCGAGATTCTCGAGATTCCCGAGATTCCCGAAATTCCCGAAATTCTGCTACTCTAAAAAACACGCTTCTTTGGCCGCATTTTTGCAAAAACGCACATTTTCTTTCAAAAAATTGCAAAAGTGTGAAAACCTATGTTAATTCCCATAGAGAAATCCAACAACTCCAAAACTTCAACTTGTTGAAAAAACACACATTTTTGTTGTTTTTTTAACGTTTTGAAAACTTTTTGTGAAAAAAACGCAAAAAGCGGCACATTCTTAAAATTCATGTTCGGTCCTCTTGGCATACCCCTCATCATACGATATTTTCAAGTATCCCACCCTACAAGATTCTCGCAGTTCGCTTCGTAACCCCGATATAGCGGAGGGATAGTGTAGTAACGATGGTCTTGGTATGCTTTCAGCATACTCCTTTGGTACACCCTTGGTACGCTTTGACATACCCCTTGACATGTCTTTGACATGCTCCTGGTATACAGGCATTTAATACTTAATCAAGTAATTTAATTAACATCCTTTCATTCATAACACTAATGAATGAAAGATTCTTTTTAAAACATGTTAAAATTTAATAAGAACTTCTTTAAAATAGCCTCTCCCAGCTGAGAATACAATGATATTTAGTAGTGTCTTTTTAATCTAACAACACAAGCATTCTATCAGTCCGGAAAAACTGTCCCCCCCCCACCACAGATGTTAACAACAGCGGCGAGGGCCGTTCTGAACAGTCGGCCAAACCCAAGCCCAATGCGACATATAGCCTAAAGTTATATTCAGGTACAGAACCACGCTCTGTTAGTAGTATCCTCATCTTTCCCGCACTGGCCATACGATGTAACTATCCACATTTACGAGAGGTGGGGAGGGGTAGATCTGTTATCATGATTTAATGCACTATGCGGTTTTTTAAAACATGTTAAGATTAAAAGATACCCCTATGGTAGCCTATGGTAGTAGTACACTTGTAAAATGGTACACGTATTAAACTATGCTGGTTTAAAGAAATAACGCATGTATAAAATAACATGCATATTAATTTAAACCCCAAGACTGGTTGGGAAAACACACCCCCTCTCATACACCCAATTCATGCGATTCTGCCACTTTGAAAACACCAATTCACGCGATTCTGCTACTTTAAAACACCAATTCACGCGATTCTGCTACTTTAAAACACCAATTCACGCGATTCTGCTACTTTAAAATACCAATTCACGCGATTCTGCTACTTTAAAAACACGTTTTTGTTAGTTTTTTACAAGTAAAAAGTATGTTTTTGTGAAAAAACGTTAAAAAATAGCACAAGTGCGAAAACCTATGTTAATTTCCATAGAGAAAACGGCACAAGTGTGGTTTTTGAAAAGTAAAAAAATTTCATTTGCGAAAAAATATAAGAAAAAAACTTGCATTTACGAAATTTTGCTAGTAAAAAGTATGTTTTTGTGAAAAAACGTTAAAAAATAGCACAAGTGTGAAAACCTATGTTAATTTCCATAGAGAAAACGGCACAAGTGCGGTTTTTGAAAAGTAAAAAACTTACATTTGCGAAAAAATATAAGAAAAAAACTTGCATTTACGAAATTTTGTTAGTAAAAAGTATGTTTTTGTGAAAAAACGTTAAAAAATAGCACAAGTGCGAAAACCTATGTTAATTTCCATAGAGAAAACGGCACAAGTGCGGTTTTTGAAAAGTAGAAAACTTACATTTGCGAAAAAATATAAGAAAAAAACTTGCATTTACGAAATTTTGTTAGTAAAAAGTATGTTTTTGTGAAAAAACGTTAAAAAATAGCACAAGTGTGAAAACCTATGTTAATTCCCATAGAGAAAACGGCACAAGTGCGGTTTTTGAAAAGTAGAAAACTTACATTTGCGAAAAAATATAAGAAGAAAACTTGCATTTACGAAATTTTGTTAGTAAAAAGTATGTTTTTGTGAAAAAACGTTAAAAAATAGCACAAGTGTGAAAACCTATGTTAATTCCCATAGAGAAAACGGCACAAGTGTGGTTTTTGAAAAGTAAAAAACTTACATTTGCGAAAAAATATAAGAAAAAAACTTGCATTTACGAAATTTTGTTAGTAAAAAGTATGTTTTTGTGAAAAAACGTTAAAAAATAGCACAAGTGTGAAAACCTATGTTAATTCCCATAGAGAAAACGGCACAAGTGTGGTTTTTGAAAAGTAAAAAACTTACATTTGCGAAAAAATATAAGAAAAAAACTTGCATTTACGAAATTTTGTTAGTAAAAAGTATGTTTTTGTGAAAAAACGTTAAAAAATAGCACAAGTGCGAAAACCTATGTTAATTCCCATAGAGAAAACGGCACAAGTGTGGTTTTTGAAAAGTAAAAAACTTACATTTGCGAAAAAATATAAGAAAAAAACTTGCATTTACGAAATTTTGTTAGTAAAAAGTATGTTTTTGTGAAAAAACGTTAAAAAATAGCACAAGTGCGAAAACCTATGTTAATTCCCATAGAGAAAACGGCACAAGTGTGGTTTTTGAAAAGTAAAAAACTTACATTTGCGAAAAAATATAAGAAAAAAATCTCAACTATCAGAAAAATTCCCAATTTTAATTCTGCTTTCTGCCGCTAGGGGGCGCTGATGGCTCCATTTCAGAGGCTCAGCTGTTGCCACCCTGAAAAAAGTTTCTACCCCACAGGTGTTGCTATGGCAACCGAAACAGAAAATATTTCTAAGTTCTATCCCTGATAGTTCCAATTTTCATCGCTAGGGGGCGCTGAACGTCGCTGAGCCTTCGTTGCAGAACCCTAGGCGTTGCCACCCCGAAAAAAGTTTCTCCTATACTTAGAAAAATCTCATTCCAAAAATTTATTTCCCCCTCAACCCCTCGTACAAGACTACAACATCGTTGCCACCCGACAAAAAGTTTCTCCAAAATTTTTACCCCCACCTTTTTTCATTTACCCCCCCCCTTTTACACCCCCGTCCAGGATTACGAAAATCCAAGATGGCGGCCATTTTGCTGAGCGCTGAGCATCGCTGAGCCTTTGTTGCAGAACGCCCCTTTCTTTACTACTGGCTGTCTCTTAGGAAGTTTTGGTTTGGGCTGAGTTCGGAAATTTTTCAGCTGGTTGGAAGAAGTCTGTTTTGTAAAATTATAAATCGCACTAGACTATCTCTCATGACCTGAAGATGAAGCAAATCAATGTATCTAACTACATGTTTAACAACTGAGACGTTTTTTCAGGGTCACTATAATTCTGTCCGAGGTTCCCAGGAAAAATCTAATTCTAGAGCCGCTAAAGTCCCTCATGAAAATTTTTTAACGTAAAAGTATACACTGAGCACGAAAGATGTACCCCTAAAGCTTCTTGGGCCCCCAAGCAATTGCCTCCTTTGCCTATCGTCAGAAATGGCCCTACGTTTATTTCAAAAATGTAGTAAAAACTGAAAATATTAAACGCTAAATATAAATTGTACAAAACAGCCTATAATAGGGAATTATTTAATTTTCTTCACATACTTAACATTATCTGATCTTTGACCTCAAAACACAGAACGAAATTAAAAATTCAATCTTCATGATTTAAAACAAAACAAGATTAATTCAAGCAATATGCAAATTTTTTTTCCAAACAGTTGAATTTTATTATGTCAAAGGAATTTTCAAATAATATCAGATTTAAGTCGTTGTTCTTGGAAGCTGCAGTCAGAACTTACTTCAATTAACGTCGTAATTAATAATGTTTGAAAAATTATTATTAATTTCAAAATTTTATTAATGAAAGCTTAAAATATACTTTCATACATAGTTCAGCACAGGTAAATAACTAGAATTTGGGATTTTTGATAAATGTGAAAAAATAATGGTTTGTGTTGGTCCGGACATTTCAGCACTTTTTTTCCAGCACTTTCTTCCCAAAATATATATTTGGCATTCATCAGGTATTAAACTCATTTCAAAACTATCACACTAAAACGCGATATAAAGAAGACCAGTGCCGGATTTCAATAAAGGAGGCTAGATAATATTTTAAGACTTTATGTAGTTATGGGAAATAAAATTTTTAGTTTAACAATTAGTAGGAAAAAAAATAATTTTTAATTTGAGCGGGAAATTAAAATTTAGTGAATGATAAGATTAAGTCTGGCGAATAAAAACTGCGCATTTCAAGTTTAAACTGAAGAAAAAAATACAAATTTAATTATAAAAAAAATATAATTTTCACTTTAAAAGTGAACTTCAAATTTAGAGTTTGAAATAAAATTTACATTTGGCGATTGGGTTGGCGAAAACAAAACCGAAAATGCAAAAAGACCTACCTCTTCTAACAATTCTGAAATCCCCGAGATGCATGTGGATATCATCTTTCGCATTCCCCATCTTTATCTGAAAAAGGGTGAGGATCGGTTAGTCTTCCCTCCCAAATTCCCGAAACTCTCCTGAATGCGGGTTACGCCCTTGATGATAAATTTGCAAGAGAAACCCGCCCCTTTACATGGAGTTCGGGGAAGAACATGACCCCGTTTATGTTCAACAATGAATCGCATGATATCTGCGATTCTTACGACCAGGTTTGAGGAGAATACTTTGAAGAACGTCTGGGAGGTTGTTCTTTAGAATATAACGGCGAAGGAGAAAATCAATAACCAGTCGGATATTTTGCTACAAAGTTATTATTTTCCAGGAAGAAGGGAGCTGCTGTCAAACCCGTTTAATGGAACAACCAGTTTATCGTAAAATATTATTTCACTCGATAAACGGACCTCACTAGTGTGCCTGCCTGCAGAGTTATTCTTTTCCAGAAAGAAGGGAGCTACTGTCAAACCCGTTTAACTGAACAACCAGTTTATCGTAAAATAATATTTCGCTTAAGGGATACTTGATAAACGGGCCTTGCTATAGTGCCCTATAGGAGATATAAAGAGTATGTTAAACGTGATAAAATCTATGTGGTCTGATGCTCAAGTAAAGCCTTTACTCCAGAAGAATAAATTAGATACCTTAGCATTTCGTTTTTTTTTTTTTTCCTGCCATGAACTGGAAAATTTACGTTAAAGCAGTATTTTTCCTATTAGTTGATTTGCATACAGTACTGCTCAAAAAATTACATCACCCACATATTACCATATTTTTGAAGGGGGGAAATGAACAATAACACATTTAAAGTGTTTACTGTTGATGATTACATTAAGGAGGGAGTATGCAGCAATGCATCCAGCATAGACAAACATTATTACTTTCCTTATATACATAATGTATAAGGAAAGTATTGTGACGGGGTCGAAAATTCGAATTCGAGTTTTCGACGGGAGAGCACGTTTCAAGCATCCCTGATCACGAATCAAACATTTTTGAAGTGATGTGTGTGTGTGTGTGTGTGGGTCTGTGGAGACGATAACTGACGAACGAATGGACCGTTTTGAACCAAATTTGGTGCAAAAATCACAATCCGTAAACACTGGAAGCCTATTGTTTTTATACGCAATCGAATGTTCAGAATCCCCTTAAATTTTCGAATGAAATTTTGAAAAAATCGTCAAAAAATCAAAACCACTAATAAAGTTACGCAAATAGACATTTCTTGTGTAATTTTTCATTAGAAAACGATTGACATAAATTTTAGAACGCTAACACCAGCCGTTTTTGAGATATTGTACGTTTTTCAAAAAAATATCAAAAAGTCATATAAAATAAAAAAAAAAAAAATTCCTATTGATAAATATGTTCACTTTTCATATGTAATACCATGCGATAAATTGGGTGACATCATTCTCGTGGATCTAGCTCGTTCCATTCATGAAAAAAGATACTCTGAGTAACACTTTTGTATTTGGAAGCCAATAGTCATTTATCTGCTGTAAGAATAACTTATATCTTAGTGCATAACGCTTGGCGAGATTTTGGCGACGAATTTGGCGGAATGTCGCACTTTTTGAAATGTTGCCAAATTAACGAAAATCTCGCCAAATGGATAAAAAATGACGCTAAATCAATGAAAATGACGACTAATTGTCGAAAATTCAATGTCTTGGAAAGAATATTAGTATCTTCTATGAGAAAAACTTATTTTTTTATTGTAAAAGTAGTAAATTCATTACATTATATAAGGAAAGTCATGTGTTGCCCACATCAGATTTTTTACTTAGGAATGATGGTTACTTAGGAATGAAACTTATGGCCATTGTTCTGTCCCGGTCTACGACCGTACATACTGACTCAGAGCAAACGGATTTGGACCGGGACACCAAAACACACATGGTTAACACTTCTGGCGATTGCTCCTTCCCGCTCCATGACTGTACACTACTGACTCTGTACAAACTGCTTTGAACCGGAACATCCATAACACTACAGGCTAAGCACACTTACCAGACTATATCTAAACTGAAAAATCTTATGAACACAAATATTGAAAAACCACCGTCTTACGAAGAAATATAAAAGCGAAGCAAAACATATCTTGTCCCCACCCTTACAGAAAACACATATATATCCTCCCCCTTCAAACATATACCCATCATAGATCCACAGAATTTAAGTGATCGACAAACACTATAAAAATGAGACAGGTTCTTTTCAAACTGAAAACACGTTTTTCAAGGGATCCTATACCTCTTTTCCAAACTGTTTCTTACACTGGACAGTTGAGACTTATCTATAAGATTGAGTGGCCAGTCGATAAATCTGCTGCTAAACACATATGGATTTTTTTTTTCCAGTCTTTTAAACGTTTTTTCAGCGTCCTGCGTTTATATTTATTTCTATAGATAAGAGAAGAGTTTTATTTGATGGGGTGTGACGGTTTTAGAAGTGGTGGATTGAAATGATTGAAATCGAAGGGATATTCGCGAGGCAGAGTTTTGTGTAAAAGTTGAAGGAATAAATTTTATGCAGTCATCGTGATTTCAGGTTATATTTGGTTAAGGTTAGTAAACGTCGGGACGGTCACCATATTATAATAAAAAATCCTGATGTGGGCAACACATGACTTTCCTTATATAATGTAATGAATTTACTACTTTTACAATGAAAAAATAGGTTTTTCTTAAAGTAGATACTTATATTCTTTCCAAGATATTGAATTTTCGACAATGAGTCGTCATTTTCATTGATTTAGCGTCATTTTTATTCATGTGGAGAGATTTTCATTAATTTGGCAACATTTCAAAAAGTCGCCAAGTTGGCGACATACCGCCAAATTCGTCGCCAAAATCTCGCCAAGCGTTATGGACGAAGAAATAAGTTATTCTTACAGCAGATAAATGACTATTGGCGTTCAAGTACAAAAGTCACCCAATTTATCGCATGGAATTACATATGAAAAGTGAACATGTTTCTCAATAGGAAATATTTTTTTTCATTTTATATGACTTTTTGATAATTTTTTTTTAAATGTGCAATATCTCGAGAACGATTCACGTTAGCGTTCTAAAATTTATGTCAATCGTTTTCTAATGAAAAATTACATAATATATGTCCATTTGCGTAACTTTATTAGCGATTTTGATTTTTTGACGATTTTTTCAAAATTTCACGCAAAAATTTAAGAGGGTTTTGAACATTCGATTGCGTATAAAAACAATAGGCTTCCAGTGTTTACGGATTGTGATTTTTGTACCAAATTTCGTTCGAATCGGTCCATTCGTTCGTCAGTTATCGTCTCCACAGACTCACTGACACTCACTGACACACACACACACAGACATCACTTCAAAAATGTTTGATTCGTGATCAGGGATGCTTGAAACGTGCTCTCCCGTCGAAAACTCGAATTTTCGACCCCGTCACAATACTTTCCTTATACATTATGTATATAAGGAAAGTAAAAATCATACCTGTCATTAAAGATGGTTTACAAGAAATTATTATTAGTATTAACATGTAACAATATGTTGTAAAAATATGGAGACTTCCGATTAAGCAAGCTTTATAGAGACACAGTCAATAAAATAAAGTCTTAATGACACAAGAAAAAATCAATTGCGTATTTTTATACAATGAGTTAAGACCGCCATATGACGGACTACATGAAGTTGTGTAAATGTCCTAAGGTAACTTCCTTTTTACGACACGCCCGGTAAGAGCGCGAAGAAGAATAAGGCCGTGAGTATAACAAACATTAATTTATTTACACTATATAAATATTTACAACATTATTTATTCAAAGTATTTGAAAGACCACTTCTCATATTCAAAAAATTGGAAGTATATCGAATTCAGATAAACCAAACGAAAGTGTATATAGTCTCATAGACTAACATTGAAAGATGGTAAACTAAAATGAAAAACAACTGACTTTTTCTATTAACTAAATAATTTGGAGTTAAACAAGTAGATATTTTAATTAGCGTTAATTTGTTAAATTAAATGGAGAGGGAGAGAGAGACAAAAGTTACAAATCAGGCCCAGGCCCTTAAATGTGGAACTCACCGAACAATCGCCGAATAAACGACATCTCTCTGAACAGCATTTTTCAGAGGACCTTGTTATGAACACTTCTTTACTCACTCCAAACTCAGTTCCTTCTCCTCGCTCCCTTTTTTCAATTCTCAAAACTCTCTCTCCCCAAGATTTTAAAACACGCCCCTGAGGCGCATACAAACATCCCATTGGATTCAGGGTCTTAACCCCTTGACCCCAAAGCACCGCCATTGTCTTTAGGCCTTCCAAAAACAAAAAGCCCCTGCGAAACTGATATTCCTTCGGCCACTAATTCAAAGTCGCCGAGGACCCTATGACCCTTCCGAAAAGGACGTTAAATCTTTCGGTCCGAATCCGAGATCCCAAGCAGCTTCGACATCCTGGTTTTCTATTTCGAGTGCAGATGGCCGAACGAAAAGGCTGACCCCCAAAATAAATAAGAAGACTCTAGGTCGCATTCCCGAAAATATTGGCTCATGGGTTTACCATGCGACATGTAAACATAGTAAACCAGACGGTAAACTAACTGATGACCCACTTCTCTGAACTAACTGATAAGGGGCCATTGATGACAGAAGAGTACTCAAGTCTTGCCAAAAAATAGTACGCTGGTTTCCTTATAGGTCATCATCTGACTAGCAAGGAATTGCCATCAGTTTTAGGTAATACACCGTACGTGGCAAACAGCAACTAATAGCTACCCAAATCTAACTAACAGCTGATGGCAATTAATCAACTGACCACCAGCTTGGAGGTAATGGAATTATGCGACGCTATCACACGACGTGTTGCCTAAGCCAACGGCTCTACCGTGCTGAAAACACCGGTTCTCGTTAGATCACCGAAGTCAAGCAGCATCGGAAGCGGTTAGTACTTGGGTGGGTGACCACCTGGGAACACTGCGTGCTGTTGGCACATTTCGGACGCGGCAGCCCGGTGGTTTGCGCGCTGCCACAACTGCCGCCGTGTTCATGCGGAGTACGATCACGTTAAACATGTGGGTCCGTAAGTCCTTCCGAGAGGTTGGTGGTAGGTGAAGGAGGGTACGGTCCCTGTGGATGCCTGCCCCACTGGGTTCCGGTCTAAATTGGGCGGCACTTCCCGGCCGTCCAAACGGTTACCTTACACCTTTCTGGTAGGTTGGACATTCTGCGTCTCAACAACAATTGAGACATGACGATTTAAAAAATAATAATAATGATAAGTGGCGAAGTAAAAAACAAGCTAAATCAATTTACCATTTCGATTGGAATTTTAATCAAACAATTAAAAATTTTAAAGAAAACATTGAAAATAACATTTAAAAATTTAAAAGACGGTATTTCGCATTTATTTAATAAAAAAACACAGATATATTTTCTAATATCCTTTTCTACTTTTGCCTAAAATTTATATACGATATATGAAATATTACATTTTTAATGCAGTGTATTTTATGTTGCCTTACAACATTACCTTGATTAACAACCATTATATATTTACAAATAACAAACTTGCTGCAATATGAAGTAAAATTATTGATCCTTATTTATTTCGAGCATAAAAACTCCCTATAATAGATATAGATACCGATATCAAGAAAAATAATTTAAATCTTCCAGTAAATGTCACGTTCTGCGTGAATAAGACTTTCTTTTCAATTTCTACATCCCAGCTATTTGCATCTGCATTAACGAAACGAACTGCAAGAAACACCCACAATCAATTATTTACAAATTTTACAGCCCGAAAACCAACCTTGTCACATAAACCTCCCTCAAATGACACATTCGACACACCTTACGACAGAGTGCCTTATTGCAACCATACTTCAACGAAATTATTCCATAAATCAAATTAGCATCGTGGCACGCGATCCTTTAATACGGACCAAAAACTTATTTTATCAACTGACGGGTGACAATTAATCAAGATTTTCAGGCCACAGGCATAAATGATCGCCCATCTCGCGGCCATTAATCTTTTTCAGTCCGCATCTCATTCATAAAAAGGCCATTACTATCATAGTTTGCTTTGACGACTAAAAGGACGTTAAACAAGAATGCAACGTCATAAGATACGACGGGGGGGGGGGGGGGGGGGGGAGAAAAACCTGAGTGTGGTCCGAAAAATGCGGAGAGAGCGGCAATTTAACGGATGTGCGCGATGCGATATTGATGAGTTTTTGTCATGACTGATTAAAAGAAAATTTTTGACATAAGAAAAGTATTTTTAATATCTTACATTATTATGTAGAAAAAGTAATGCTTCTTTCAAAAATATCCGAATTCGAGATTGTGACGGGTAAGACCTCCTGAACCTATTTCGAACACTTTTGAAAAAGTGTCCGTCTAAGGGTGAGGTGGCTGGATCTGTTGAAAATTAATAGGGTAACTTGCCCCTTTGAAAACGTACCCCCCTCGAGGGTTAATGATGTGACGAACACAAAAATTGTATGGCGCCTATTATTCACTACAACGATTGAAACTGATAAGTTTCATGATCTTTGAGCCATAGATTACCTCTTTTATGCGTAATTGTGTCAAATTTTGTCCTATGATGCCATGCTAAGAAAGTATAAAATTTCGAATAAATTTCGAATTTTTGACTCAATTTTCAAAAAATTCTGTCTGATTCGAGATTTTTCGCCAATAAAACCAGATTAAAAGTTCCGTGAAAATATGTAAATATTTGGGCAGCTATCGTGTGTACACAAGAATTCGACCACACACAGACGATAGACATTCAGACGAACCTCACTCTAAAATAGTCAAAACGTATTTAGGAGGTCCTAAAATCATATATTGGAATCAAAATCTCGAATACTTTCTCTATACTATATTATAATAATACAGTATAAGAACTAGTTAAATTCTTACAATTGGAATCTTCCCTGCTAAATGCATGAAAAAATTTCATATACCTATCTCTGATTTACTCTTTTAGCCTGCATATGTCGGAAAAGAATAAATTCTCGATGTCATGTTCTGAAAGGAAATCGGAATTCCAAGGGTGAACAGAGGAGGCGGGGAGGAGAGTTCACAGCAGAAGCTTCCACTTATGCATATTTCCAACAGGACTGGTGTAGTGTAAGAAGTTGACATGGGATCTTTCTTCTTTTTATTCATCTCTTAGAAAAGTTTTAATATTTATTTTTAATCCAAATACCTGAAATGTCTGTCTCTGCTGGCACTTATATTTGGACGAGAGAGATATTTGGGTTATATATTTGGATTCACGTATTATCATGCAACTGAGACTAACTAAATGATAAAATTGAGAGGCCAAACTACTTACTGTATGCAGGGGCTTGAAACTTTGTATACAAGTGGAATTTGACCTACAAGTAATGAAAAAATCTAAAATCTTCTAATTTTGTGCAAAGAAACTTATACTTCTCAAAATTCTTTGTTTTAACACTTTTCCAACTATAACATGAGAAAAGTTAGACAGTAAAGATGCGACGGGCCCAGTTCGAGCTCGAAGCCCCAAACTGGGCCCGATTCGGACTATGTAATTATTTTATGTAATTTTTTTTTCGCTGCATGTATTTGAAAAACGTGAAATATTTCTTAAAAGGTTCATATTAGCGTCTTAAAGTTTGTATTATTCGTTTTCTAATGAAATAATACGTCTGAAATTATTTAAATATAATTATGGAAAATATTGATTTTTTAATGATTTTTGCAAAAATTCTTCAAAATTTAAAACGGGGGGGGGGGGGGGGAGGAGTTGTCTTTAGAACATCTGATTACGTTTAAAACAGTAGAGTTTCAGTCCTCACTGGTTGAAGACCCAGACCGTCCGACTCGTCCGGAGACTTTAGCAGCAGTTTGGACGGTCGGAGTCCTCACTGGTTGAAGACCCAGACCACACGACTGACCCGAAGGCTTTCAGTAGCTGTTTGTGTGGCCGGGAGTCATCCCTGGTTGCAGACCCAGACCTCTCGACTGACCCAGAGAGCTTACACAGAGTGGCCACTCTTTGGACATACTGAAATTCCCTGACTTTTCCAGGTTTTCCAGGTAAATTGAAAAGAAATTCCAGACCAGTAATTTTAACATAAAGCGTGCGCACGCACGTCCCTATTTAGTTACAAATTTGATTAAAGAATCTTAACAATTTAACTCAACTATCCAAAAAAGTTATATTAAATCAGGAGAAAAAAATACACATATTTTTTTTTGTTTTTACAAATAAATTTTGACATTTTTAATAAAAAATTCATGTAAATGCAGTAAAATTGGACTACTGAAATATTTAAAAGAATTTAATGGTTTTCATTGAAGACAATAAAAAGAAATTGTCTAAACTGATGTCTATAAATATGGGCATTGCAAATTGCTCACAATGACAGAGATCATTAAAGATATGCAATAACTACACTACAACAAGCCACAGCCATTGAATAAATGTCAATTCAGCAATGTCGAAAGAATGTCATTAAAATAGAAAAAAATATAGTAAAATGTATATAATATACAGAGATGCCAACCTCTGCAAGGGGTCATCGGTAGAAAAATCAAGAGTTTTCAGTAAAACCGCATTGACCATCAGTCAGATTTTACGTATATTGACAATATATATTTTAAAACCTTAGAATAAGTTCAAAATGTAGTTTTGCTAACTTAACTGAGTTAATTACAACTGAATAGCACTATGTGAAAATAATTAGGAAATTAACCTTTATAATTAACCAAAATATGAAAATAAGCTAGTTTAGTCATGTTAATGTACAACAATAGGGAGATGGAGATCAATGGAAAAGGATAATTTCGTACTCTCGGCAACGTCCGAGGAAGGGGGGGGACTGAATATCACGATCGTACTATTTATATGAAAATAATTAAAATATTAGACTTTATAATCAACCAAAATATGAAAATATGTTAGTTTAGTCAAATTAATGTTCAAAAATAGGGAGATGGAGATCGATGGAAAAGGATAATTGCGTACTCTCGGCAACGCCCGCGGAAAAAAAACTGAATTTCACGATCGTACTATTTATGTGAAAATAATTAAAAAATTAACCTTTATAATCAACCAAAATATGAAAATAATCTTGTTTAGTCAAGTTAATGTGCTACAATAGGGAGATGGAGATCGATGGAAAAGGATAATTGCATACTCTCGGCAACGCCTGGGGTAAAAAAAAGTGAATTTCACGATCGTACTATTTATGTGAAAATAATTAAAAAATTAGCCTTTATAATCAACCAAAATATGGAAAGAAACTAGTTTAGTCAAGTTAATGTGTTACAATAGGGAGATGGAGGCCGATGGAAAAGGATATATGCGTACTCTCGGCAACGCCCGCAAAAAAAAAAACTGAATTTCGCGATCGTACTATTTATGTGAAAATAATTAAAAAATTAGCCTTTATAATCAACCAAAATATGAAAATAAGCTAGTTTAGTCAAGTTAAAGTGCAATAATAAGGGGATGGAGAGGGATGGAAAAAGACAATTGTGTACTCTCAGCAAAGTCCGAAAAGGACTGAATTGCGCAATCCTATAATTTAAGCGAAATATAATTTGTTTAGTAAAATATTTCTTTATTTTTACGGGCACTATAAAAATAAATTAGGTCTATTGTTCTGATATGAAATCATTAGAAGAAAATGGATGCGAACTGATAATTTTGAACTCTTAGCACAGCAGGGAATATGAACTGAATGGCAGGATGCATGGATTTCACGGGATTTTCCGTAGTTTTGGGAGTAATGTCCGTAAAACCGTAAGATAAAGTAAAAATCCGTACAAACTACGGAAAATCCGTAAAAGTTGGCATCTCTGTACTTGGCCACATTTGTCCAAAATGACGCACAAACTCCGCATTTTTGCTTTTATACGGAATTAAATGGACACATGGCAACCTTTATTTAGCGGTTACGAGTACAGCGTAATACTTGGCGAAATTTTTCGAAAATGGCGTACAAACTTGGCAGTTCTGTTTTTATCTGGACAACTAGTAAAAAAAAAATTCCAGAATTTTCACAAAATTCCCTGACTTTTCCCGGTTTTCCCTGACTATTCTAAAATTCCCTGACTTTTCCCGGTTTCCAGGTTGAGTGGCCACCCTGTTACAGCATCTATTTGAGAGGCCGGAGCCCTCAGTGGTTGAAGACCCAGACCGTCCGACTCATCCGAAGACGTGAGCAACCATTTGGACGGCCGGAGAGTCCTCACTGGTTGTTGTTCAGACCCAGACCGTCCGATCTACCAGAAAGGTGTAAGGTAACTGTTAGTCCTCACTGGTTGTAATAATTCTACCAAATTGTTCTTGAAACACTCCATTCGTTCGTGAAATATCGTGACTACACACTCTCTCTTTATCTAATTCTCTCTCTCTCTCTCGTTCTCTTTCTCTTTCACTCATTCTCTTTCGTTCTCTTTCTCTCTCCCCATCTCTCTTTCTCGCTCTCCCCCATCTCTCTCTTTCTCGCTCTCCCCCATCTCCCTCTCCCCCTCCCTCTCTCTCTCTCACACACACACACGCACATATATATACACACACACAGACAGAACTTTAAAAACATACGAACCGAGTTCAGAGACGCTTAAAACGTGTTCCTCTTACCAAAACCGGAATTCAAATTTTCGGCCCCGTCACTTTTTCATTATATTATACTGTGTATGTAGGGAAAGTAACAATTATTGGATTGCCGTGTGGAAATACATTATATTTAAGCAAGTGAATACTTCCAGAACTGGAATTTGAATTTTCAACGCCATCACTATAATTTCCCATTACATTATATGTATGTAGGAAAAGTAACAATTATTAAATTGTTTCGTGGAAATACATTCCGTCCAGGCAAGTGTTTGTCTTTGAGTCAAAAATAACGAAATCTCATCTGAAATTAAAAAGAAACACTTGTGTTTAATCATGTTATACAAAGCAAAAAAAAAATCGTGGTTTATAATCAGTTTGAAATGTTTCTATTCCTCGTATTTTTAAGGTTCTTCGGTAAAATACATGAAAAAATTTCAGATTTCTAGTTCCAGTTTACTCTTTAACCGTGCATATCTATCGAATAAGGAATAAATTCTCGATTTCAAAGCGGAAAAGAAAACCGAAATACAGAGCGTTAGATCCGGAAATCCACCGGTTTATTTTTTCTTCTGTGCTTGTTTGGATATTTTTATCAAAAATGGCGCAGTACAAGAAGTTAACTTGTACATTCTTTGTTCAATTGCTAAAAATAATTTAAGCTTTTAAGAGTCTAAAATGTGTTGTATGATTTTAAAAGTTGACTGCTCTTTTTTTTTCACTAAGTACAAATTGTGATTTCTCGACAAGGATATATTTTGAAGTTTATGTGTATATATAATTTTGTGAAAATCTAAATAACAATTAAAATTTATTGAAAGGTAATTTTTATTTCTCACCGAATAGAACCACAGAATAGTTTGTAAGGTAGCTCAACTAAATTCTTACATGGCCGGTGTTGTACCCCATAGAAAATCTGGGTGCTAATGGAATATCCTAAAGCAGTGGTCTTTAAAGTGGGGTACGCGGGTCGATACATGGGGGCACGCCAAGATAATTTAATATTTTCTCTTTACATATGTTTCCTAAGGGATGTTTAATATTGACATAAAAAATAAGAAATTAATTAAAAATTGACAAATATTTTGTATTTTTAAATTGCATGATTAAGAACATAGTAAAATTATGATTATATCAATATTACTTTAACAGCCAGCCCGTTAATAACAAAAAAACTATTCTTGCCCTATTCTAATGCAGAGCCTCCGTATTTGAACAAACGCCTGTTAAAAGAACCAAAAATAAAAATAAATCCCGCATCTGTATTTTTATCTTCAGGGTATACGATAAAAAAAAAAAATGGAGATCACTGTCCTAGATGACTGAGTTCGATACACAGTTCCGACCAAATACTGTTTTTAACTGTTGTTAGGGGGGAATTTTTTCGTTCGAAATTTCGTCAAGTAACTTACAATTATCGTCAGAGCGGGGATAGTGGGATAGCAGCCGGATGGGTTTTACAATGTTCCCCAGTTCTGTTTCGAACAATAATAACGTAGTAAGTAGATAGATAATGTAATTCTGATTTTCAGTCCAAACATCTTTCCATGGGCGCCCATAGGGGGCAGCAAGGAGGGCCACTTGCTCCCACCTGGACGTTTAAGGTCACGAGGAGGACAATAACAGATGTTGTATGTAATATTCTTGAGTTTGCCCATCCCCCCTTTTAGGAAAAAAGTTCTATAGGCGCCCATGAATCTTTCTAAGTTGAGTTTGGCCCTTGGACTAGCTCTTTGGTTTGGCCTAAACAGAAGGGCTGTTGTGGATGATTTCTACATCCGCGAAGTAATTAAGAGGAGGAAGTGGGTCGGCACCTATGAACGTTCCTACGCGTAATTCCCGCTCAAGTTTAATCTTCTAGAGCAGTGTTTCTCAACCGCCGGGCCGCGACCCGATACCGGGCTCTGTCATCAATTCTACCGGGTCGCGAGAGATTCTCCTGGAATTCGTTGTTTTAGTTTTCTGTGCATTTTTTATGAATAAATATCTTGTACGGGAATATTCTAAGGAGAATAATATTGATGAATGTGTCGAAAAGCTGAGAACTAGAACGCCTAAATAACATATATGTAGCAAATGTCAGTGGCTAAGCCGCATTTAAATTTCAATATGAATAATACTGCTCAGCTAACTCTGTGGTGAATTACATTGGATAAATATTTTTCTCTCTCAATACCGTTTTTTTCCCCCCAAATCAACATCTTAAAATCAATTTCATAATGCAATAATCCATTTTATACTGAATAATATTATAAATTTTTGGGTGATAAGAATGAAATATGCCAATGAATATCAGCACACATTAATTTAAAGAAGTTGGTCTGGGGTATGCTACAATATGCTATACAATTTTACGAGTCCAGTGATTGATAACTTATTTAAATATAATTTTATATTTGTCAACATGCAACACAGTATACATAAATGTGCTAATACGCTTATGCCATGATTTATTATTAATACTTATGTTAGTTTAATGTATAAACTTTGAAAAAAAATTTATTAGTAAATTTGTAGGGTCCTCGTCTTATAGCCAATCAGAGATAGATGTTTGATGCCTTTTTTTCAAAACCAGATGAAAGTTAAAAGGAACATTCTATCCTACTGGTTTCTAGCATCGTAAAAGATAGGAAGACTGCATATTCTACCGTATATATGATTCCGCATGAGGTAAAAAGTGATTCAAGTAATTTCATACATGGCCAATCGTACTGTAGACAATGTTAATGGAACAAATCCGAATGAATTTTAGGAGGACCAGATTCGATTTAATATTTTAGATAAGAGTTATTTTGAGCTTAAAATTAAGTTTCATACGTCACAAGTTTTCAAATTATAATTATAGTTACTAACCATCATTCATTCTAAAAAATTACTGATTATTTTTGTCGTTAGCAACGTGGTTGAAACTTGAGGCGTCACGAAAAATGCATTCACTTGGAGCGGTTAATTCACCGAAACTAATAGAAAAAATGTAAGCAATGTATACTCGTTTTGTCAAAAACAGAGTACCATTTTATTAATATACTAAAATAATTTCAATATTATAATATTATGAACAATTTTTTCTGTCGAGAAAATAAAATGTTTTTCTATGTGAAGTGTTTGTTTGAGCGAATTTTTACAGAACTTTGCTTTCATTCAAATATCTTCTATAAGAGACAGATATACACAGTGAGTGATAAAAATTTTTATTATAAAATCCAGTTTTTACGTCAATAATTTTGTACAAAGCTAGAGCAACAGTCTTGTCAAATTGAAGAACATTTGGAAATTTTAAGTTTTTAAATTTGTAATGTTTATATCTCGAAAACTGCAACTTCTATATAAACAGTAAATGAGTAATTTGTAGCCCTTAAAAAGCCCTACAATTATATATAAGTGGATTTCAGGTGACATTAAGTTTTAATATACAGTTGTTTTAATTTCGATATTTTAATATTTTGAACTATTTTTAAGAAGTTGGTTCTAATTTCTATATTTTAGCTAGCCAGTAATTTGTAGTCATTTATTAGCTAGACAGTAATTTGGAGTCATTAGTAATTTGCAGTCATGAGTAATTTATAGTCATGAATAATTCATGCCAAACTATTTCCGCTATCTTTTATTAACTTGCCATTCATTCTTAAGAATATTATTCATTCTTAAACATGTTATTCATTCTTAAAAATGTTATTCATTCTTAAATGTTATTTATTGTTTTATTGTTAAAATTTTGCAATGCTATGCCAAACCAGTTAACACATTTACACATTTGTTATGGTATTTTGCTAACAATATGTTTTATTTTTGGTTTATTTTTACATCAACTTTAGTGTATTACTGTATATAGGTACGCATTATTTTGTATATTTACTTTATTGCTTTAGTAAATATTGTCATTCTAACGCTATCCTTTGGCCACGGACATACACTTAGCGACAAAAAAATTTAGAACGCGGATTTCTGTTGTTAAGTGTTCACTGCAATATTCGGATACATATCTTAAGTTTAAAAATCAATATGTTAAAATATGATTCCACCTTATACTCGTAAGAAAAAAAAATACAACACACCGTATTTTCAGTTTTTCGTAGAATTAATGGAAGGAGAGAAAAATGATACGAAAATCGTTTTTCTTTCGCAAAAATTCTCTAAGTACACGGTTTTCTCCCGATCTTAGCTTTTAAAACAAAGAAATAAGAAAATTAAGCGGGATAATTTATTTTGCTTTACTTGAACCGATGATAAGAACTGTATTTTTTTTTAATTTAAAAAAAATTCCCAAGAAATGACAATATTGTAACGCTAAAAATTATTAAGTAATTTTCGCTTTCATGGCAATTAAAAGTAATTGAAACGTCAGATGCCTCAAAATATATGACAAGAGAACTTGATTGATTATCTCAGAGACAAATTTGATAAATTAATTTTGGCACCTTTTTCCGCTAAATAGTTGTTAAATAATAGTACTTGCACAGTCCACTTCGTCGTTGAATTTGCTATTCCGTCTCAGTAGCTCAACGGTAGGGTGTCGGCTGGCCAGTACGAAGATCCATGGTTCGATTCCCGGTTGGGACATCAAGGATTTTACAATGGCGCCCAAATAAATCAACCCTGTAGGTCAGTGCAAAGATGTCAGACGTCTGAAAGTGACCCTAGTTCGACTAGCTCGGATTCAGTGGACTCTGGAATATAGAGCGACAATTTCAAATCGGAAGGTCAAAGACCACTCAGGAAGATAACTTGTGTTAAGACAATTTATTCCGATAGCATTAGCATCCATGGTTTAGTTCAAACTAGTATTTTTCTGTATTAACAAATTTATCTACTGTTCAAGGAATTACATTTATCTAAAGAAAATTATGCTACGAAAATTTATACAATAGAACTACCTTTTTAAAATAGTATTTATATTTGGAAATTATAACCAATATATTTCGAAAACAAACAACTCTATCTAAAATCCGATTACCTATCATTTCAGGCCTTTCAAAAGACTACAAATTTTTCCTGAATGTTCATTATATAACTGCCCTTTTAGTTTTCGAGATATACGCATTACAAACTTTAAAAACGTTTTTTTTTTTTCAATTTGACAAACCTATACAAACTTACCCTAAGCAAAAAAAATCTGATGTGGGCAACACATGACTTTCCTTATATAATACAATAAATTTACTACGTTTACAATAAAAAAAATAGGTTTTTCTTATAGTAGATACTTATATTCTTTGCAAGATATTGAATTTTCGACAATGAGTCGTCATTTTCATGGATTTAGCGTCATTTCTATCCAGATGGCAAGATTTTCGTTAATTTGGCGACATTTTAAAAACTCGCCAAGTTGGCGACATTCCGCCAAATTCGTCGCCAAAATCTCGCCAAGCGTTATAGACGAAGAAATAAGTTATTCTTACAGCAGATAAATGACTATTGGCGTTCAAATGCAAAAGTATTACTCAAAGTATCTTTTTTCATGAATGGAAAGAGCTAGATCCACGAGAAAGATGTCACCAAATTTATCGCATGATATTACATGTGAAGAGCGAACATGTTTCTCAAAAGTTAATATTTTTCTTTAATTTATGGAATTTTTTGATAATTTTTTTTGAAAAATGTGAACTATCTCGAGAACGGTTCATGCTAGCGTTCTAAAGTTTATGTCAATCGTTTTCTAAGGAAAAATTACATAAGAAACGTCTATTTGCGTAACTTTATTAAAGGTTTTGATTTTTTGATTATTTTTTCAAAATTTCACTCGAAAAATTAGGGGGGTTCTGAACATTCGATTACGTTTAAAAACAATAGGCTTCCAGTATTCATGGATAGTGATTTTCGTCTCCACACACACACACAACCTCAAAAATGTTTGATTTTGTGATCAGGGATGCTTGAAACGTACTATCCCGTCGAAAACTCGAATTCGAATTTTCGACCCGTCACAATACTTTCCTTATACACTATGTATATAAGGAAAGTAATAAATATTGACCATAAAACTGGGTTGTCGATTAAAAATTTTCTAGCATACTGTATATATCTGTTATCGAAGATATCTCTAGTGTAAATAAACAAAGTGGTGTAAAAGTCACTTGGCCAATGTTTCTTTTTACTTTCCCTGCAATACATGGTAATGTATAGGGAAAGTATTGGAATCAAGTCGAAAATCGCAACTCCAGTTTTCGACGGATCTACACGTTTCAAGACCTCTAGAATACGATAGAAGCCATTTTTAGCGTGACATCTGTCTGTGCAGATTTTGTATCCACTCTAACGAAAAAACTAATAGACCGAATTTCACAAAATTTGGTAGGTAAGTCACTTGTGAGCGAGTTTGGTGCTGATTAGTTTTGGGTACGATTTGGAATAAAAGAACCCGCCTTTTTTTTTGCGAAATGGACCGCAAAAGCTTGTATCCACTCTAACTGAAAAACTACTGGTACCCAAGTGACTCATCTACCGAATTTCACAAAATTCGGTAGATGAGTCACTTGGGGGTTACCCTGGTGCTGATTAGATTTTGGTATGTTTCGGAAAAAAATAACCTGCCTTTTATTGCAAAATGGCCCGCAAAAATCGTCAAAATCTAAACTAAAGAACTAGGTATACTCAAATATATCCATTAAATGCTCGTTTAATACGTAATTTTTAACGACGAAAATAATAAGACCAACCCCATTACACTAGGACTAGCCGTTCTCGAGATATTTTAGTTTTCCATATTTTCTCTATGTCACCTTTGAAAATAAATCCGGTTACCGAATGAGAACAAAAATTGAATTAAAAGTGAAAGAAATTTAATTAAAATAAAGAGAACGTTAATATAAGTCTGCAGGGAAAGTCATGTGCTGCCCACATCAGATTTTTTATTGACCAGTGGGGGGTGGGGAGGCTACCCCTGCTCTCAACGTTGCGCCAACCTCCGTAACTCTCTTCACGAGGTGGGAGTTTCATATTTTTGTATGCTACAGTTTTTGCAATAGGAAGCAGGGAAAATCGAAAGCCGCGCCCGTACGAAAGAAAAAATTCCACTTTAAAAGTGCATAAAATGTAGAATAACTCATAAACTGCATCGAAATTTTAAAAATGCCTTCATCTTGCAAAAATTCACCTATGTAGGATCATGCCTGCAAAAATTCGTGGCCTTGTTAGGACGCGAAGAAACAGCTCAAATATTCTGTATTTGACATTAAATATTTCTTAAACTAGAGCTTAAATCGAAAAACGGTTTATTTCAACGTATTCCTCTAACATATCTCTACAAATGTACCAAATTTTATATTTCTGTATGTTATAGTTTTTACTTTCCCTGCAATACATGATAATGTACAGGAAAAGTATTGGAATCATGCCGAAAATCGCAACTCGAGTTTTCGACGGATCTACACGTTTCGAGACCTCTGGAATACGAAAAAACCATTTTTAGCGTGACGTCTGTGTGTGTGTCTGTCTGTGTGTCTGTGCAATGTATGTATCCACTCTAACTCAAAAACTAATGGACCGCATTTCATAAAATTTGGTAGGTAAGTCACTTGGATGGGACCCTGGTAATAATTAGTTTTTTATAAGATTCGTAAAAACGAAACCCGCCTTTTTTTGCAAAATAGCCCTTAAAAATTTCATTTATCCGCTCTAGCTAAAATACTAATTGACCAAATTTCACAAAATTTGGTAGATAAGTTACTTGTGGGATACTCAGGTGCCGATTAGATTTTGTTACGATTCGGAAAAGAATAACCTGCCATTCTTTACGAAATGGCCCGCCAAAATCTAAAAAAAGGCTAAGTAGTGTATGCCCAAATGTATTAATTAAATTCTTCTTTTATACGCAATTTTTGAAGAGGAAAATAATATAACACACTCCATTAAACTTTAGAACTAACCGTTCTCAAGATATTTGAGATTATCTTGCATTTTTGTTACGCCGAATTCAGAAAAATGTCCAATTACCAAATTAAAACAAAAATTGAATTAAAAATGCAAATTTAGTGTTATTTGGTTCAATTAAATTCAATCTAATGAATATATGAGAAATAATGAAAATATGAATTTGAGTCTGCAGGGAAAGTCATGTGCAGCCCACATCAGATCTTTGCGGTACAAGACACAGAATTTCGAGGAAAGCGAAATGTGACAAACAACAGCCGCGGTGTCAGCAACTTTTAAATAAAATAGTTCAAAATATTTAAATATTGTAATTATTTTTATATATTCATATATAACGCACAATTTTCGATAAAACATGTATAAATGTATTAGATTATTATCTATTAGGTTTGGGGATATAAGCGTCCAACGTGTTTGCATTTTTGGTGACGCTCCGATATTAAGAGGATGATCCAACCATGGGCGTTATTCTCGTCAAAAAACAATCATCTATTCTTCAGTGACGATGAGCTGATCTGATTTTATGAACAGGTGTACAATTATTTGCTTATTCGTTTATATATGCCAGTAATGCTGATCAGATTCATTCACATAAATATGTATATTTTACATACTCTTCTGTTTAATATTGTTTATAATGCTGATATAATTCATTCACATAAATATATATATATATATTACACGCTCTTGCTGCTTTATTTAAAATTGCACCTGCTTAAATCAAATATATGTGTATTTCTCATTTTACAATATTATCCTCTAATGTTTTATCTTTTAAATTTATATTCTCTTTCAATAAAATTACACCACAATTCAAAATGTCAAAACATTAATATTCATATACTTAAAAATTTTATTATTATTATTATTTCCATTTTTTATATTTCTATTTATATTGCACGTAACATAATTCATTTGGTTCAATTATAATGATCGTTTCATCTAATCTATCTTATTAATTCTTGAACAATGGAAATTTCGCTTTTTGCTTTCCTTATATACATAATGTATAACGAAAGTATTGTGATGGGGTCGAAAATTCGAATTCGAGTTTTCGACGGGAGACCACGTTTCAAGCATCTCTGATTACGAATCGAATATTTTTGAAGTGATGTGTGTGTGTGTGTCAGTGAGCCTGTGGAGACGATAACTGACGAACGAATGGACCGATTCGAACGAAATTTGGTACAAAAATCACAATCCGTAAACACTGGAAGCCTATTGTTTTTAAACGTAATCGAATGTTCAGAACCCCCCTAAATTTTCGAGTGAAATTTTGAAAAAATCGTCAAAAAATCAAAACTGCTAATAAAGTTACGCAAATAGACATTTCTTATGTAATTTTTCATTAATAAACGATTAACATAAATTTTAGAACGCTAACGTGAACCGTTCTCGAGATATTGCACATTTTTCAAACAAATTATCAAAAAGTCATATAAAATTTAAAAAAAATATTTCCTATTGAGAAACATGTTCACTTTTCATATGTAATACCATGCGATAAATTGGGTGACATCATTCTCGCGGATCTAGCTCGTTCCATTCACGAGAAAAGATACTTAGAGAAATACTCTTGTATTTGAACGCCAATAGTCATTTATCTGCTATAAGAATAACTTATTTCTCCGTCAGTAAAGCTTGGCGAGATTTTGGCGGAATGTCGCCAACTTGACGACTTTTTGAAATGTCGTCAAATTAACGAAAATATCGCTAAATGGATTAAAATGACGCTAAATCAATAAAATGACGACTAATTGTCGAAAATTCAATATCTTGGAAAGAATATAAGTATCTACTATAAGAAAAACCTATTTTTTTTACTGTAAAAGTAGTAAATTCATTGCATTATATAAGGAAAGTCATGTGTTGCCCACATCAGATTTTTTTTTTATTTTTTTAGAGACGTAATGGTGCAAGTGCGTAAAACGGCATTTTTTTTTTAAACAATGCAAGCAACAAAAATGTTATTTCACTTTCTAAAGAAAACAAAAATAATAGTTTAATTGAAGCATCGTTATCGTTAAAGTTTCAGAATAGTTTTTATTAATTTGTTCACGAGATATCATGCTCAGAACAACAGAAATCCCTAACACGGGCTAAAATTCAAAGCATGGAAATTAGTATTTCAATTTCAAACAACTCACGATTGTATGAAAGTACGATAAAGTAACTGGTATCAATATTTTCAAAAAATATTCTACAAAATAAAGGCAAAATTAGAAAATAGATAATTTGAACATTTTATAGCTATACTGCCCCCTTTAAAATAAATGGCGAAGATGTAATTGTAACAAACTATACAGCAGAAAAAGATAAAAACAAAAATATTAATCATTTGTATTTTCATTTAATATATATTAAACAATGCAAGGTAAATATATGTCACCTTGGGTTATTTTATTATATAGCGTGGCTTTGAAATTTTAACTCATAATCCCATTTTCAGTACTCTGCTGTAATCCCCATAACTGTCTCAACATTGGCAACAGCACATTTATGTCATTCAACCTGCCGAGCTATGTAGTGCATAAACAAAGACATCTTTCGCCTTACCTCTATGGTGTCTAATCCTAGTCTCCCCTGGTGCCCACGGGTACCTGGGGTGATGCCGGTATCCCGCGGCTAGCCCCAGCCAGCAGCATGCTAGCATGACAGTAAGCATGCTTCCGATCCAAATAATCCGCACGGGGAGCCTAAATATCCGTTGATGGTAACATCACTCGCGACCGTCACTCTCAACAGTGATGGAGAAGGGAGAGCGTAGCCACGTTATGTAGCAGAGAGGTGAGATGAGCAGTTGGTAGTGATGGGTCACTAGCGCCATCTATCGGAATTTATGGGAGATGCTGAAGATGAGGAACGGGGGTTTTACTACCGAAGGTATTAAAGGCTGCATAGAAGAAATAAAGGTAAAAGAGTAATGGATGGTTTAATTGCAAAGAGATATGGATTTTAGAATGCAGAAATTTAAAATTTCATGTGAAATAAAAGGCAAGGCAAAATGCTTCGATATATTTTGTTTTTAATTGTTAAAAGAGGAGAATTTTGGTTGAAAACATCGGTAGTTTTAATAGTATCCAAAAATTGATAAATCATATCTAGTTGAGTACCTGAGTATCGATTAGAAACTGCGGCGTTTCTTACAACTGCGGGGATTCGTAATTAAGGAATTCTCAATCAAGGGACTCGGCAAGGTTGGAAATTTTGTTTTAATTTAAGAGCAGGCAATTTATATTTTTACGTTTTGATTAATTTGTTTATAAATACTAGTTAGGCCCGTGTACCGGAGGGGGGGGGGGGGGAGATGATTGGTGCTAAATCACTCTTGGAAAATTGTTAATTTAAATAAAAGCCAATACGACAGAAAAATAATAATTAATGGAATTAGAAGAATCACCACAACTGTGTATTTTCTTCCACGTGTATATTAATAAAAACAATTTAAACTTATACCTAAATGAAAAACTTCGGATTATTGCATCTGGTATGTTTATGAATGCCCAATTTGTTAGTTTACGTGCTCTATCTATAGGAAGGTTATGAAAGGGGAGAATATTTTTTAAAGGTGGTACACATTCATTTTTATAAATTGGTGCATACTAATTTTTAAAAGTGCTATACACACTAATAATTAAAATGTGATGTTCATACCATCTATTCAAATTTACTTTTGCAACAATACAAGGTTGATATTAATTTGATTTGAGTAATTTGGTTGATTTCAAGGTTGATATTAACCTCTAAACTTTGAGTGTAATCAATTTTAGCACAACCCCCTCTGGAAAAAAATCCTACATACGCCTATGGTTCAGTTTCGTTTTCAGTATCTAATGTCATACGCTACGTAGAACTCCAGAATATTGCTCTTTATAAATAGATTACATGCATTTAAACGATAATGTATCGCACTGTAAAAATCTTGGGGTAGAAAGAACTTGCGTATATAATAAATATTTTTAGTAATAGAAGGGGATGCCTATTAGAAATTGTTCGCGTTTGTAGTGAACCCTAACCATGCTCAGAAAAAATAATCATGAATAACTCTGCTACTTGTTACAGAATGATGTTAAAGATTATTTTTCGCCTATTTCGAGTGAGAAAAAGTGGATGTGTGTGTGACGATGGTTTAAGGAACCTCTCGAAAATTATTAATTATTATTATTATTATTTTATTTATTTATTTATTTGAAAATTATAACATTTCGTCAGATTAATAGAATGCAAAATGTGCGTCGGCGCAAGTGATAAGCGTATACTAGCGTATAGCGCGTATGTTGAAGCATAGAAGTCTGAGATCTAACTTTTACTTTTCTTTACACTTTCTACCAGAATTGTTTTAAAGCACAGCTTAAAGGGTATATATAATCAGATTACATATAATGTTTTGTATTGAATTCGGCAAATACTTTTACTTGTATCCCACCAAACAACTCAGTTAAACGATGGTGAGCTTGTATACGATTTATGGAAAGTTCTGGAAAAGGCACGTAACTCGTGTAACTCTTAGCCAATTTACAAATTTAGGGATTTTTCAAGAATTCGCAAAAAATTGTCGCCAAGTTGGAGATATTTCGTCAAATTCGTCACGAACGTTGAATAATTTATCACCAAGGTCAAACGACCGAGATCTTCAAATTGTAACAATAGTTTTCTGTTAGGTATTCGTAACAATAGGACGCCACTTCCGTTACATAGTTCCGTTTCATCTCTGTCACATTTCTTTCATGGTTTACTCCATACCCCGCACTGTAAAATACTTCACATAAAACACGTGGAACAATAATGGACCGCATATAAGTAATATACCCTTAAATTAAGCAATAACTATACATGAAAAAAAAATCTTATTGTCCTACACTAAATACGCATGTGCACTCTGACATATATACCGGAAAATGTAGCTAGATAACAATAAAAATATTGTAGATATAGAAACATGAGTTAATGAGTATGCCACCTAATGTAAATTTTCTTATGAAGAAATTAAAAATATACTTAACGAAACTAAATATTGCTTTTGACTTTTGGTCGATTCAAATCACTTTTTCCTGATAAGAAATGTTTGAGTATTATAGTATTATTTTATCAGTTTTCGCAGTCAATTGTGCCATTATCAATAGAACAGTTTTCGTCATTAAATATATACTGATTACCAATAAGTTTGACGGTAATTGTTTCTTTCTAACTGAGTAACTTTAGCGAGTAACTAACTGAGTAACTTTAGAAAGAAATGATTTACACTGAGACATGACGATTTAAATTTTAAAAAAAAATAATAATAAGTGGCGAAGTAAAAAACAAGCTAAATCAAATTACCATTTCGATTGGAATTTTAATTAAACAATTAAAAATTTTAAAGAAGACATTGAAAATAACATTTAAAAATTTAAAAGACGGTATTTCGCATTTATTTATTAAAAAAAAAAACACAGATATGTTTTCTAATATCCTTTTCTACTTTTGCCTAAAATTTATATAGGATATATAAAATATTATATTTTTAATGCAGTGTATTTTAAAAATTCGATTTTCGATGGGATACTAATTACCAGGAAATGGAAGCAATTAGTTTTATAACAGCCAACAAGTATAGCAACAACGTCCACGTAGCTCATATTTATCTGTAGCAACTTTGCAGCAGCCACACTTTGGAAGCGATCCAAAATAGCTTTAAATTGAAGTAGCAAAAAAAAAAAAAAAATGTAGCTTTTGAAAAATGTTATGGTAGAGTGCGGTAATTCCTTTTAAGAACATTTATGCATTTTTGGATGAATGAAAAAACGTTTTACTTACAATAATAAAAATGCTCATAAAGAAAAAAAAATCGATAAAATTTGAATATGTAATATAATTAGACACTCAATCACTTATAAGTTTTACTTATTTTAAAGGGCAATTGTGCAGAGATGGATGCATTGTAAAAGAAAACGGCTTCTTGGAAAACTTTCTAAAGAGATTAAATAATACCCAAATCAAGATTCTATCAGTTTCAGCTTTGAAACCACGAGAAAACTTTAATATTTTGAAAATTCGGATTTGGTGTGAAGATGCAAAGAAATAATCAAAAAACAAAACCACTTTGCTAAATTATCAATCGCTTCCCCCTTGGTTTTGATATCATTTGATCTGTATCAGTCACCCGATCAACGAAAAAGTCAAACATTTCGTGGATTGGAATTAAAGGTGACGACAATACTATGCGATTTTTAAAAAGACTTACACCACTTTGCCTCTCAGAAAACAAAACATACACAATTTAATATCCTTTAGTTGCCAACAGTAAAAATTAGTTTTGGGAAGTTTTTATTAAGTGTATGGGTAACCACTAGTAGTTTTGAAAGCAGAGAGCAAGGGTCAAATGACTATTGTGTGTGTGTGTGTGTATATATATACAAAGTATGACAATAAAGTTCTTTGATTGTGTTCATAAACGAGAGATTCTTACTTAAATCAAGAAAAACGGTTAACATTCCTTCAAAGTAATGTCCACCGATTGTTATGCACTTTTGACAATGACTGTATAGTTTTTAAAACTGCGAGCAAAGTCCTCTTTCGGTATCGCATGGAGAACCGTAGTCACATGACTTTGAATGTCTGGAATATCCGAAAATCGTTCTCCTTTTAGAACTTTTTCCAAGTGCCGGAACAGAGCGGTCTGCTGGAGCAAGATCAGGTGAGTACGGTGGATGATCGAGGCATACAACCTCTTTACTCTTTTACAATTTTTTCATCGCTACGAAAAGTCGTAGTCTGACCACTTCGAGCAGAGTCTTCAATGGCTACTGTAACGTACTGTTACTTAGCTCTTTTGAATGGCTTCTAAAACAACTGCTTGTGTTTACGAAACTGCATGAGAGGCAAATATATCTTTCTCATGCACGCCCCAGTGTCTTTATGTCCCCAGTAAATTTATGTAGAAGACAATGTTTAAATTTCCACAGCTGTGGTGCTGGAGTTTGTGGCAGATGACACCGGCAGATGAAATTTTGGACGGCGTTTCGTTTTCCTGACTGATGCCCCCGAAGAGCCGTGATCTCTAACCTGCCAACGGAGGGAGGAGAGAAACCCTTTTGCAAAAGTGCTGTTTCTTGAGTGCTCCTCGGCACTACAACACTACTACGTTACACTACACACAAAGATACTAAGTCTGAAAAAAGCCGCACCTGAAAAAAGCTCTAAAAGGAGAACGATTTTCGGATATCTCAGACATTCAAAGCCATTTGAGGACGGTTCTCCATGCGATACCAAAAGAGGACTTATTATTATAATAATAGTACCTATTATTATAATAATAGTACCTATTACTATAATGCCCATTATTATAATACTTATGTCAAATTTTAAACTTCAAATAAAAGATATTTCAAACTGATTCCTACAAATTTGCATTTAATGTACAGTACAAATCCGCTAATCCGGCTCGCTTTAATTCGTCACATTCGCTAATCCGTCATCTCCTTGTTAGACGAGCGAATTTAAGTTTACTCTTCTCCAGTCAATCGCAATCATCCAACAGATGTCGCTTTTACGGTTTTCTCAAGCGCAAATCTTGTGTCATTCATTTGTGCAGAAGAGTTAGAAGTGGTAATGTAGTTTTGTCAGTGTAAATTAAGTTTGTTCAACGACAATGGATGGTGCCAAGATATTCCTTTAACGGTACTGATCATTCAAACAAAAACTATGAAATTAACCAAAAAGATAAATGGGAATGAATCTAGCATTAAAAAAATCTAATGTGGGCAGCACATGACTTTCCCTGCAGATTTATATCCACGTTCTCTTTATTTCAATTAAATTTAATTCACTTTTAATTCAATTTTCGCTCTCATTTGGTAACTGGGCTTATTTTCAAAGGTGGCGTAGTGAAAATACTCAGAAACTAAAATATCTCGAGAACGGCTAGTCCTAGTATAACGGAGTTGGTCTCATTCATTTCATCGTTAAACATTACGTATAAAACAAGCATTTAATGGATATATTTCAGCATACGTAGTTTTTATTTTAGACTCTGACGATTTTTGCCGAGCATTTAGTGAAAAAAGGCAGGTTGTTTTTTTCCGAATCGTAACAAAATCTTATCAGCACCAGAGTGTCCTACAAGTAACTTATCTACCAAATTTTGTGAAATTTGGTCAATTAGTATTTTAGCTAGTGTGGATACATGAAATTTTTTGCGGGCCATTTCGTAAGAAAAGACAGGTTGTTCTTTTCCAAATCTTACCAACATCTAATCAGCACCAGAGTGTCCCACAAGTAACTTATCTACCAAATTTTGTGAAATTTGGTCAATTAGTATTTTAGCTAGAGTGGATACATGAAATTTCAACGGGCCATTTCGCAAAAAAAGGCGGTTTCTCTTAAGAATCCTACCAAAAATTAATCAGCACCAGGGTCTCACCCAAGTGACTTCCATACCAAATTTTTTGAAATTCGGTCAATTAGTTTTTTAGTTAGAGTGGATACATACATTGCACAGACAGACACACACACACACAGACGACAAGCGAAAAATAGTTTTTTCGTATTCTAGAGGTCTCGAAACGTGTAGATCCGTCGAAAACTCCAGTTGTGATTTTCGGTATGATTCCAATACTTTCCCTATACATTACCTTGTATTGCAGGGAAAGTAAAAATCACATGGTGACATAAAAAAAAATCTGATATAGGCAGCACATAACTTTCCCTGCAGACTTATATTAACGTTAAATTTATTTCACTTTTAATTCAATTTTCGTTCTCATTCGGTAACCGGACTTATTTTCAAAGGTGGCGTAGAGAAAATACGGAAAACTAAAATATCTCGAGAACGGCTAGTCCTAGTGTAATGGGGTTGGTCTTATTGTTTTCGTCGTTAAAAATTACGTATTAAACGAGCATTTAATGGATATATTTGAGTATACCTAGTTCTTTAGTTTAGATTTTGACGATTTTTGCTGGCCATTTAAAAAAAAAAAGCAGGTTATTTTTTTTACGAATCGTACCAAAATCTAATCAGCACCAGGGTAACCCACAAGTGACTCACTCATCTACCGAATTTTGTGAAATTCGGTCCAGTAGTTTTTCAGTTAGAGTGGATACAAGCTTTTGCTGGCCATTTCGCAAAAAAAAAAAAAAGCGGGTTTTTTTTATTCCAAATCGTACCCAAAACTAATCAGCACCAGACTCGCTCACAAGTGACTTATCTAGCAAATTTTGTGAAATTCGGTCTATTAGATTTTTAGTTAGAGTGGATACAAAATCTGCACAGACAGACAGACACACAGACGTCACGCTAAAAATGGTTTTTTCGTATTCTAGAGGTCATGAAACGTGTAGATCCGTCGAAAACTCGAGTTGTGATTTTCGACATGATTCCAATACTTTCCCTATACATTACCATGCATTGTAGGGAAAGTAAAAAGTTAAAATTTTTTAAATAAATCATGTTATTTTATTACTATGTAATGATATAAAATACATTTGCGAAATATCTTTTGTGCATGTTCCGTGAAATATTTTTGTGTGACCATGTTTGTAGAAGTATGCAAGCATTTGTGTAATAATAATGATTTTATGTAACACCTTTTGTGTAATTTAATGTACATTCTGCATGTGAAAATAATTTAAAAATAATTTGTGAAATATCTTTTGTGATATATTTTTATCTAATCACATTTGTGTAATTAAGTAATAATTATAATAATAATAATGATTTTATGCAACAACATTTTTGTGTAATTTTTGTGCATTGAGAAGTAGATTTATATACAGACAGTACATGAAAACAATTAAAAATGTTTCCATATATTCCCTGATCCGTCCGTTTCATTCATATGTAAGGAAATGGCAATATGAAGAAAAAAAGTTTCATTTTTAAAATTATTCGTTTCATTATTTTTCTCTTTACAATATTATCAAATTTTATTTTCCGAACCATTTAATCCATTGCGCGGATTCGAAATCTCTGATCCGATTAGTAGACGAACGGTCCAAATAAGAATTTTACTGCATGGAGACTTATACATTTAAACTACTTTTAAAGGAGAACAGCAGTCTAGCTTTAAATATATTAAGTGCTTTAGATATATAATATATAAAGTGAAAATGTGTTATAATATTTGAATCTCTTTTAGCTACATGGCTTTTTACTTTCCCTGCAATACATGGTAATGTATAGGGAAAGTATTGAAATCATGCCGAAAATCACAACTCGAGTTTTCGACGGATCTACACGTTTCGAGACCTGTAGAATACGAAAAAACCATTTTTAGCGTGACGTCTGTGTGTGTGTGGCTGTCTGTGTGTCTGTGCAGATTTTGTATACACTCTAACTAAAAAAGTAATCGACCGAATTTCATAAAAGTTGATAGGTAAGTCACTTGTGGGCGACTCTGCTGATTAGTTTTGGGTACGATTCGGGATAAAAGAACCCGCCTTTTTTTGCGAAATGGCCCGCGAAAGTTTGTATCCACTGTAACTGAAAAACTAATGAACCGAATTTCACAAAATTTGGTAGATGAGTCACTTGTGGGTTACCCTGGTGCTGATTAGATTTTGGTACGATTCGAAAAAAATAACCTGCCTTTTTTTTGCAAAATGGCCCGCAAAAATCTAAACTAATGAACTAGATATACTCAAATATATCCATTAAATGCTCGTTTAATACCTAATTTTTAACGACGAAAAGAAAAAGATCAACCCCCATTACACTAGGACTAGCCGTTCTCGAGATATTTTAATTTTTCGTATTTTCTCTACGCCACCTTTAATAATAAGTCCGGTTACCGAATGAGAACGAAAATTGAATTAAAAGTGAAATAAATTTAAAAATAAATAAAGAGAACGTGAATATAAACGTCTGCAGGGAAAGTCATGTGCTGCCCACATCAGAATTTTACTTTCCCTGCAATGCATGGTAATTCATAGGGAAAGTATTAGTATCACGGAACTACACTTTCGGGACCTCTAGAATATGAGAAAACTATTTTTAACGTGACGTCTGTGTATGTGTCTGTCCACTCTAACTTAAATATGTCTGTCTGTATCCACTCTAACGTGCAATGTATGTATCCACTCTAACTTAAAAACCAATGGACCAAATTTCATAAAATTTGGTAGGTAGGCACATCACTTGCGTATGACACTGGTGCTTAGTTTTTGGTACGATTCGGAATAAAATAACCCGCTTTTTTTTTTTTGGCGAAATGGCCCTAAAAAAATTCTCTGTATCCACTCTAGCTGAAAAAATAAGAGATCAGATTTTACAAAATTTGGTAGATTAGTCACTTGTGGGTTACCCTGGTGCTGATTAGATTTTGGTACGACTCGGAAAAAAATAACCTGCCTTTTCTTGCAAAATAGCCCTCAAAAATCGACAAAATTTAAAATAAAAAACTACGTATGCTCAAATATATCAATTAAATGCTTGTGTTACACGTAATGTTTGACGATGAAAAGAATAAGACCAATCCCATTGCACTAGGACCAGCCGTTCTCGAGATAGTTTAGTTTTTCGCATTTTCGCTACGCCACCTTGGAAAATAAATCAAGTTGCTAAATGAGAACGAAAATTGAATTAACAGTGCACATTCAGTGTCATTTTAAATAATTATGGGTTTTACTTTAGGATATTAAACTCAATATAATCAATTATTGACAACAATTGTCTGCAGGGAAAATCACGTGCTGCCCACATCAGATATTTTATATCCTTGTCAGAGATATATAGTTGGAATCCGTATTGGACCATGCACTCATTTTACTTTCCCTGCAATACATGGTAATGCATAGGGAAAGTATTGGAATCATGTCGAAAATCGCAACTCGAGTTTTCGACGGATCTACACGTTTCAAGATCTCTAGAATACGAAAAAACCATTTTTAGCGTGACGTCTGTGTGTGTGTCTGTGTGTCTGTCTGTCTGTGCAGATTTTGTATGCACTCTAACTAAAAAAGTAATTGACCGAATTTCACAAAATTTTGTAGGTAAGTCACTTGTGGGCGGGGCTGGTGCTGATTAGTTTTGGGTACGATTCGGAATAAAAGAACCCGCCTTTTTTGTGAAATGGCCCGCAAAACTTGTATCCACTGTAGCAGAAAAACTAATGGACCGAATTTCACAAAATTCGGTAGATGAGTCACGTATAGGTCACCCTGGTGCTGATTAGATTTTGGTACGATTCCGAAAAAAATAACCTGCCTTTTTTTGCAAAATGACCCGCAAAAACTGCCAAAATCTAAAATAAAAAACTGGGTATACTCAAATATATCCGTTAAATGCTGATTTAATACGTAATTTTTAACGACGAAAAGAATAAGACCAACCCCATTACACTAGGACTAGCCGTTCTCGAGATATTTTAGTTTTTCGTACTTTCCCTACGCCACCTTTGAAAATAAATCCGGTTATCGAATGAGAACGAAAATTGAATTAAAAGTGAAATAAATTTAAGTAAAATAAAGAGAACGTTAATATAAGTCTGCAGGGAAAGTCATGTGCTGCTCACATCAGATTTTTTACTTTCTCCTATGTAAAATAATATAAAGTATTGTTTTCAGCAAAATTTTTGAATTGGAGATTTTGGTGCCAATATGTGTTTTAAGACTTCCTGAACACGTTTTGACCATTTTTGGAGGGATGTCCGTCTGTCTATATATATGCGGTCGATTTCTTGTGTATACACACGATTGTAGACACATTAATGGATTTTCACGAAACTCTATTATTAAAAGTTTTTTTGGTTTTCTTATTATCAAAAAGTTTTGCTTTGTTGTCAAAAAAATTCCTGAATTATCAAATCTGTGCTTTGTTATCAAAAAATCTAGAACTAGATAGAATTTTTTTTTTCAATTCGAGCGAAAACTTCGAAAATTTACTCGAAATTATATATTTTTTTAACATGGCAGCATAGGGTTTATTTATAATTCATTGAACACGAGCTTTAACAATTTCAATCATTATATAGTGAAAAATAGTCACAATACAATTTGTTTTGTTCATGAAGTCATTAGCCCCTCCTCGGGGGGACAAGTTACAACATTGTCAAGTATGTGTACATTGGGTGCACATTGTCAATTATGGCATCGATCGAAAGATTTTTTCAAGCCCTTCAAGGTAAGGGATAAATACGCGATAATTGTAATCATTCAGACCCACGATATAGAGTTTTCAAATTCTTTTCTTGTAATATTTGAAAAAAAAATGAATTTTTGTACAAGAAAGTCGTGCTCAGCCACAATACAATTAATTTTACAATTGCACTCAAGAAATTTTATACTATGCAACGATACAATGAAATATTAAGGTCACGAAAAGACCGGGTTTCGATTTTCATATGGTCTAACAATTTACGGTATCGATTTTCAGTTTACGAGTATTCCGATTAGCAAGATACTGACCGGTACAGAAATCGTACAGAAATGAGGAGTTCCATTCGATATGAAATCTGAAGAAAAATAAAAAGAAAGGTTAATTCAAATATAGAAGAAAATATTCCCATCTCAGTAACTCAATGGATAGTGAGATTTATCTGGCCAGTCGAAGATCGGTGGTTTCGATGTCGGTTAAGCCGTGAGTCAATTACAGTCGCAAGTTCTTATTACTTCTAACTTATAAATGTATAAAAAAATGTATTTATTAAAATGTATGTAACAAATATATAAAACACAACAACATAGCAAATTTGGACTTTCTAGCTAATCTGGATCTGGAGTTGTCACCCCCTACCCCTCGCCAGAAAAAAAAAAGAAAAAATTAGTACATTCCTATTGTGGGCCAGGACGAGCTGAACCGGTAAGATTTAAAATCCAGAGCATTAACCACGAAAGACAGCGATATTCCACATACGAGTATTGCAGTTGCTCCAAATCTCGACTAATTCCCGAAAAATGAAAACATTACTTATAACGGGCCCAGGATGGGCTAGCCCGATAAGGTCCCAAATCCAAAAATTAAAATATACAAAAGACGGTGACATGCAAAAATTTTGACTTTTTAGTAGTCATAGTTCTTTAGTTATTCCCCAAACACGAGTACATTCCCATGGCGGGCCAAGGACTGGCAAATGTGATAAGGTTAAAAATCCAAAAAACTAAACCGTACCACAAAAATCAACGCCATATCAAATTTCATGCTACAATGATTAATGGAACATGTTTAGTTAAGGCCTTAAAGATTTGAATCACACGGACCAAAGGGAAAAAAAAAACATCAAATCGAGTTAAATAAAAGGATGTAAAAATTCTTTTTGACTTTAACGTTTTTACCGATTTTCTTTTACCTTTAAAAAAAGGAGGGGTTATTATCGTAATACTAAAATAATTAAATAGCTTCATTATGTCTTACAGCCCTGTATACCCTTAAACCACAGAATAACACCAAATTACTCAAATCCCCCCCCCCCCCGCCCGCGCTTCGTGAGTTACAATTTTACATAAATCAAACCCGCGCGCTAATTGGCAAATTACACATTCTCCAACTTTCGAGTAAATAATTCCCCGGCAAAATATATTCTCTAAAATGACAGTTTATGAGAAACATTCTGACCTCAATTTACAAAGTTAATATACACATCACCGCTTGTAAACTAAAGCAGACGATTTAGGGACAGACATTATACACTCATTTTTAATCGCAGGTGGATTTCAGCGAAGTTTCCAAGATTGTGATTCAAAATTGTAAAATATTATTAACGGATTTTACCGAGAAATACATATTATTGAGTAAACGCTAACGAAGTTATTAGCTCCTATGAAATGTTATTCAAAAATTTAGCTGTGATTGTAAATAGTTAATTAGTAGTTAATATGATAGACGCGTTCAGTTTAGAAAGATTAGAGACCTGCTTGTTTACTGGTGCGAATTGAATAAACACGGCAGTTCAGTAATTCCAGTTAAATTGGGATAAATTAGTTAGGTTTATAACAGTTGTTAAGTAACTGGCATGATATGTAATATAATTTATATGCAAAATATCCTAGGATTACGAAAATAATTGGATGTGGCCTATCCTTGGGCTAAATACATTAAGAATAAATACTATTTTATATTTAGGACTTTAATAATTGTTTAATGTGTTTTGTCTGACCAGATATCCCCCCCCCCCCTTTGACTTAAAAGAATATGCGCACATTTATATTATAGAATATGTGCACATTTATAGTATAGAATATGTGCACATTTATAGTATAGATTATGTGCACATTTATAGTATAGAATATATGCATATTTATAGTATAGAATATTTGTATATTAATAGTATAGAATATGTGCCCATTTATAGTATCGACCACAGAACAAAACTTAAGAGAGAAGGATTCTTAATTTACCTTCCCAAGGGCGGAGAAGACTTTCCAGACTCTTCAGAGACCAACGGATGATTTAGAAGACTAAATCTTTGCACACTTATAATATTCAGCACGGGGCAGAACCTAGCTAATCCAATTTTCCACTAAAACGACTGTTTTCCCCCGCTGAGTGCCATAGATTGTTAAAGAAAATAAAACTTCAAAAATGAAGTTAAATATTTCTTGCTATTAAGAGCGTTAGTTTCCCTGTTTAATGGCAGACTTATTTACAGTAAAACACTTTTGACTGAATTTTTTCTATAAAATTTTCACCAAGATTGCTAAACATGACAAACATACGTGTTGTCACAAAAATATATGAGTTGACATTTTTCTTATGATGTAAGGTAAATCTGAGAGAGATAGTTAATTCCCATAAATCCAAAAGGATATTGCTAGGTAGCACGTAGTACGAGCACGCAACTACAGTTCGAGTAGACAACTACCGGTCTACGTACACGTAAGTAGACCAGCATTTGCCCGTAATAGTTTGCACTGTTTTGTATTAGACAGCATTTTTTTAACATCCAAACAATATCTTTCAAATATTAAGGGTTTTTTTGAAAGCAGGCAATAAAATATTTGGAAGCAAGAATATATTTTCCTGAAGGAACATTATTATTAGTGTTAGTATTTAATATTTGCATCTTTAAGATCCTTGATGACTCTGAAACCAAATATTCGTAGTTGTTGCCGAATAATAAAAATGGCGTTGGTCATCTCTCCCGATATACTGGGAATAATTTCGTAATTTGGCTACTCGTTACGTGGGCCAACTTTAAATAATGAGCTTTGAGCATGTTTAAAAAAACAGGCAATTGCTCTTGCTCAGCCTGTCTGTCCTTCTTTATTACTAAAACGTTTTAATCTTCGAAACAAATAGTCTGATCGACAAGAAACTTAAACTTCTTCTCACAGTAAGCATTTCATGTTTTCTTTTAACGGTGACATGGTTTTAACTTCATCTTAGAACATAACAACTGTGAAGGAAGAGAGTGCTAAGGAAAATGTAAAGATTACAAGTGAAAAAATCTGAAGGGAAAAAGAAATCAATGTCAAAGAATTAAAAGAAAGAAGAAACAGTCGATTTAACTAAATTCTGGGATCCATGTAACTCTCCAACAACTTGCTGTCCGTCATATTCCATTTGAGAAGATAGTGATATTTTCATATTCTACTTCTGCTCTGCAGACTTTGACGGGCATCTAGGAGAATACGAGCTCCTGTGTACAGAACTGTAGAAAACTTTCGGGGGGTATTGAGAGAAGAGTTGTTTTTCAATGAGTACCATCTCATTGTGGCCTTCAAGGAAATGAGAAGGCGGATTTTCTAGCAAAAAAGGGAACTGGTATCCTTCAAAGGACTTACAGAGACTTGCCACTCCATTCTGCTAAATTAGAGATTGAAAGAATATTCAAACCATCGTTTCGTAGTGTGGCTTCTCACTCTTCTAGAGACAAACATTGGAGTGCGCTTTGCGGATCTTATTGTGTTCCCGATTCACCTCGTGCTGCAGCAGTGGCACTGTTTAGACTTTTGACCGGACATGACTGTCTTGGTGGCTACTTGTATCGTTTTAATTTAACTACTTCGCCTGACTGCGTTTTGTGTACCTCTGGACAATCCATGACTGATGCTTATCTGGACGAGTGTTCTGCACTAAATAATTTGGACTGTATTATTGAAAAGTATTGGAGAGCTCGTGGCCTAATGACCTAGTGGTCAATGGCTTGGCATTTGTTAAATAAAATAACTAAATTCTGAGTCAACAGCAATACCTTTAGGGAAAAGTTCAAGTAGAGGGGTGGATGAAATCGACAGTAATGAATGTGTAGATTGTGGTGTAAACTATAACTTAGTAAAGAAGGATGAAGATTAGCCCCAATAGCTGCTTAGATTGAATGCTTGAAAACTGTACTGTATATGTAAACTTTTGCTAGAAATGTAGTGAGCGAATTGTAAACATGAAACAATAAAATTTAAAAAGAGAGAAAATAACCATTTAGTTATGATAATGTTGATTTTGAAATAATGGCCATCCCTATCTATCAAGAATCTATCTCCGTATCACTTGGGATAAATAGCCAAATGTTTAAAAGTACTGCTAATTTATATCGTATTGAATGTAGATTTGTTTTCGCTTGGTAATAATAAATGCTTCCTGAACACAATAATTCAATACATGAGTTACTAATATCAAATTTATAAAATAAAAAGTTGTAGTCATATCTCCATCCCCTACACACATACCCTGTTGAGCCAACGGCCCTACCGTGCTGAAAACGCCGGTTCTCATTAGATCACCGAAGTCAGGCAGCATCGGGCGTGGTTAGTACTTGGGTGGGTGACCACCTGGGAACACCGCGTGCTGTTGCACATTTCGGGTGCGGTAGTCCAGTGTTTTGCGCGCTGGATTTGCACGCTGCCACAACTGCCGCCGTGTTCATGCGGAGTACGATTACGTTAAACATGTGGGTCCGTAAGTCCTTCCGAGAGGTTGGTGGTAGGGGAAGGAGGGTACGGTCCCTGGGGATGCCTCCTCCACTGGGTTCCGGTCTAAATTGGGTGGCACTTCCCGGCCGTCCAAATGGTTACCTTACACCTTTCTGGTAGGTCGGACGGTCTGGGTCTCAAACAAACAAACAAACACATACCCTGTTAAAGATTATTTGACCTACATGAGAAATTGAGCGAGTGAAAAATATCACTTAAGAAATGATAATATCGTTTGGGAACATTAGTACCGAACGTACAGTTTACCTGTATATGCACTACGTAAAAATAGTAGGTGATGGATATTTATAATACGCATAATTAAAACATATATTTACCGAAATTTAATATTTTCATAGCATTATTGTATATGGTGAAAAACAATTCCTCGAATGATGAATATTGTATATTCAATACACAAGATAATAGTTTGTAATAGAAAATATTGTATATTCAATACACAAGACAATAGTTTGTAATTCATTATGCATATAAAATATCTGACTGAAAGTATCTCTCATTTTGAATTCAGAAATGTTCAACGCAGTTGCCCTTTCACAAAGTAAATAATTAGGTAACCTCATTGGTCAACCTGTATATACTTAACTTCGAGAATGACATCCCAAAATTACTCGAATGACATCTTGCTCTGCGTTAGTTACAATTTTGCATAAGTCAAACCAACGCGCTAATTACCAAATTACACATTTCCTGGCTTTCCAGGAATTAATCCCTATTAAAATATTTCCAAAAATTAACTCGAGTGCCAAACATTCTGACCTCAATTTGCAAAGCTAATATACACCTCGCCATGACTGTAACGAACTCTGCCAATTGAAAGTCTTTGGTCATTTTTAATCATAACTGGATTTGTGCTAAGGGCACCAGATTGAGATTTAAATTTGCGTAATTTTGTAGAGGAATTAGTGGGAGAAATAACCACTGTTATAGTTAACGTAACGGCAGAGAATTTATTAGACATATGAAATATTATTTAGAAAGTGGATGATAAATTTAAATAATTAGTGTGGAGTTTTATTGGGGAAGTTGAATGGGTTTGGTTGAGTGCTGGGATGCATAAAATCATTGCGTCAGCAACACAGTATAAATTCCTCCAATTTCTAGTAATATTACTACGATTTACAATAGTTGGTGAATAATTAGAATTATTTACAATAATTTAGTTGTGAAAGCGGTATATCTCTGAGTATAGCATTTAAACCTAGTTAATTACCAAAGTACACATTTCCAGATTATTCCAGGAAATAATTACCATTAAAATATTTCCAAATATGAATTCGAGTGCCAAACAATCTGATCAACCGCAATTTATAAAGCTAATATACACATTCATATAACGAACGCTGTCAATTGAAAAGCTGTAGTCATTCATGATTTATTATGATTTAAATTTTCATTATGTTATTATGCAAGATGTTTCAGCATAGTTGACTTCTTTTTTTCGAGATTCGTCAATGTGTTTTAGAGATATAGTTCGAATTTGAAAGATTGTTAAAATTAGATTCCAAATTCTTTCATATAAATTTTTTCCGGTGGGTAGTATTTTCATAAAAACATGGAATCTAAATTTTTATACGGTCCCTTGATAAGAAAAAAGTTCAATTAGCAAACGTTGCGCTGTACAGTAACTAATCAGAAGAAAAAAAAACCCAGTGCAATTATCTGCAATATTTCATGAAAATATTTACAATAGAAATAATGTAAAAAATTACAAAGACAGGCGAAATTGGATATTTAGAATTATTTCCCCGATTCTGAGTCGAACTGCAGGGATTAACTACAAATTGAAACCAGTATTTGCATTAAACGCGTATGCGCAGTTTTATTTGTAACTAACCCCCGATTTTTAGGGGGAATTTCCCGATTCTTTTATTATACGCAATAACTCGCCTAGTATTGCTGATAATTACACCGAGATTTTTTTTCCTTTAAACTATTTACTGTACAAAGCAACTTTTTCTAACAACTTTTTATGTCCAAAGGACCGACCATATACAAATTTAAACCACTCATTTTTGTAAAAACCTCCCCTCGAGAAAAAAAATCATATAAAATAATTTCTAATTTAATTTCAACAAACAAGTACTCGTATGTGTCTAAAACTAATTGTCGAAGTTCGAAGAGTGAGATCGACTATACTGACAAACTCTGTCTCATAAACATAATAAACCCTCAGAGAGAAAAATTGCAACAGCTATTTTATTAAATCGATGCCACAACCGGTATCATTCAAACTACAGGTGATGTAAACATTTTATCTACACAATAGATCGTGTAAAAATATTCTTAAATAAAATCTTTCGAAATTATATCTGGTAGAAGAAATTGATACAGACCAGTGTAATCATATTCACATTTTGTAGAAAATAGTCAACCGCAGCATATAAACAGACGCTCTGAAAATTTCCCCAATTCAGCACTGGACATTGCAATTCTCTCTTTGGCATTGCTAATTATTAAGTAACAGTTCCGACTAATATCATTTTAACAGAACAACAACCCAAAATAACCCAAATAACACTTCTCTAGTGGTTAGTCATAATTCTGCATAAGTCGAGAGTAGCTAATTACGCACATTACTTAGCTTTTAAAGGAGTTAATCCCTATTAAAACATTCCCTAAAATTAACGAAACATTTTGACCTTAATTTAAAGGGCCGGTATACACATCACAATTTGTAACTAGCGCAGTTCCTTAGGAAATTATTCCCATAATATTTTCAACACCTGTACTACTGAACAAAATGCTTGTTATTATGATTCAAATCAGGAAAATATGGTGATGAATCTGTCCCAGAAATTCATATTGATAAGGAAAATTGTAACTAAGTTAATACATCTCTGAAATATTATTTTGCTGCTGGGTAATAACGCTAATTAGTTACTTTTTATTTGATAAGATAGATACGTTTTATTCAGACACATTATAGTTAGTCGGTTGTTTACAAACAGCAAATTAGAAACTTGCCAGTTCGCACATTGAAATATGAATTAGTTTCTATTTTAGTTACTGTTATGTCGTACCCTCCTAATTGGCGAGTGTAGTTTCAAATACATAGGATGAGTAAAGAAATGTCCATAAATCAACTCTAATCAAAACAACAATAAGCGTTAATATGAATGAAATATTAAAATTAACTTTCAAACTATGTGTCCTTCAATTTTATATAAGACACGCTCTAACTTCTTAACATCAAATTTGGCTACAAATGTAGCGACATTTGAGACGAATTTGGAGACATTGGCGCTGGGTTTGATAAAATTTGTCGCAATATTGTCAACTATGCAAGGTTCAGGAAATGTCGCCAAAGTAACGATAATTTAATATCTCTGAAAATTAAATTAAATTTTTATTTTATTGACACCAGTACGTGAAATAATTTGAACATAATTTACAAAGTTAGTGTACATTCTCTAGTTTTTAAAGAAATAATTAACTATTAAAATATTCCATAAACTTGCGTGAGTATATGAAATAATTTGACCCTTATTTACAAAGTTAGTGCACATTACATTCCATAATTTTTAAAGGAATAGTTAACTATTAAAATATTCCATAAATTGAAGCGAATACATGAAATAAATTGGCTTTAATTTACAAAACTAGTGCACATTCCTTAGCATTTAAAGGGAGAATTAACTTTTAAAATATTCCATAAATGAACGCCAGTATCTTACTTAATAAAGAAAGATGTCTATGTGTACAGTCTGTAGCGCGAAATCTGAGCGTCATGCGATCATAAAATTTGGTACACAAGCACCTCTTAACGTACACAGGTGTACCTGGATGTTATTTTTAAATTTTGAATTAATTTTTTAGTTATTTTATGTTTTAGCTCACAACGATTCACAACGATTTTGTCTGGGAATCGCACAATTTGATTCCCTATCGATCAAAAATATTATCATAGAGTTTAAATCTTAAAATATCGAAAACTTCTCTTTCAAACAAACTGTGAACGAAATCTATACGATTATTAGATGATATTTAGTGAAATAAATATATATATAGTATATACTTCTTGCGCGTTTTAAACCTCTCCTATTTTTATATTGCGGCATACAGAAATTGACTTGCCATCCGTCGTTCATTTTTTTTCAGCACTTGCGTAAAATATTGCAGATTACTCCAGAAAAAAATAAATTCATAAACTCATCCGTTGATAATTATAAATGTTTTCCGAGATGTGTCCCTGATGTTATTAGGCCGCTAGAAGGCAAGCAGATCCCGCCATTGCCTCAGTTCTTTTGACAATCCATGCCACTCCCCGCGTGATGGGGGATTTATGATATTTTTCCGGAGCTGTTGTACTTATTGAAGGCAATTCAAACGCACAGGAGGCTTTTCGTACGTTTTAAACCTCTCTTATGCACTTCGAACTAATTGAAGTCCGGAGGTCCTGGCGGCTTTAAGACGCGTCTGCGCATACTTTGAAAGCCTGTCTTTATTCATTTCTGTGCAATCCTTGCTGAGCTTTAAACTAAGCGCGCATTTAGATGTGTTTTCGTGTCATGCACTACGCTGTTTTTTTTTTTTTTTCGCGTTTTCACGAGAGGTCAAAATGGGGTTCGGTGTTCGCATTATTTATTACTGGCGCTTTTTAGGACAAGGACAACGGCGGGTAATCCGTTCTAGTATGAAATATTTAGACCTTAATTTACAAAGCTATTGTACCTTCCGTAGTTTCCAAAGGAATAATTAACTATTGAAATATTCCATACAATTACGCAAGTACATCGAAATAATTTGAGCTTAATTTACAATGCTAGTTTTACACATCACTGTTTGCAACTAATGTAGCTAATTGAGATATGTGTCATACAGTACTTTCAACCGCAACTGCGTTCGAGCAAAGTACTTGAGATTACAATTCAAAATGTGGAAATGGATTAATGAATTCGTTAATAAACGTGTCACAGAAATTCTTATTATTAATGAAAATGGTAATGCAGTTATTACACCTATAAGATAATAACTATATTGTACAGCTGAGTGGGGCCGACTGATTAAAGCACGAATGCCACAGCCCAAACTGATGAAGGTGGAAACTTGAAACTACTACTTGACTTATACTTGAATACACGTGGGACTTGACCTATTTATAAATATTAAGAAAATTTTTATATATTAGTATATTATTTGAAAATCTAATAAATCTCGGAATTTTTTGTTCCAACATTCTTCCATATAACCCAATTCCATATCACTCTCATTCATTCATATAACTCAAAAACGGTTATACAAAGTTCGATTTTATAGCATCATCTGCAAAAATAACATCCTAAATTTTCTTAATTAACTCTATTTATGTACAACCAATCGTTATTGAGATAATTTAATTTGTAGTTGTGTTGTAGAAGATAATTTTTTTTTTATATATATATTTCATAATTCAATGTTTTATTCATAGTTCTTTATTTCATTTGTAACCATAGAAACAGCTTCAAATACTAAAATCGTCTGCTGACTATTCTTCTGATCAAACTTTTGAAAATATATTTTATTAATGATTGATTTTTTTTTATTAAAATGTATTAAAACTTTTTTTTTAAAAATAAAAGGCGGCATACAGTGATCGGAGATGAAATATTAGTTTACATACCAAAATTTCCACATTAACATAATTGTAAAACGTACGCCAATTTTAGGCATTAATTTGAAACGATTTCAGAAATTTTTTTAAGTGTATAGGTGTCACATTCAGTGACTACTAGCCATCTCGCCCGGCCGAAGCGTGAACGGAATTGGCTAGTTTAGGATATATGCGCTTCCAATCTTTGAAAACGCCCCATATCTTCGCACTCTATGAGTCTGAACTTAGATTTTGCAACTTCAAGCAGTCTGGTCGAGGAGTGCGACAGTCCAATGGTTAGCGCGTGGGAATGGTACTCGAACGGCCCGAGTTCGATTACCGGCACTGCCCAAACTGTCCCCATGTTCATCCGAAGTACGGGCGTATTAAATAAGTTGGTCCGTAAATCCATCCGATAGGTTGGTAGTAGGGGAAGGAGAATACGATCCCTGTGGATGCCGATGACTGTATATACATCTTGCATTGCTCAGACAATTGTTCATTAGGATAACAGGTATTAATTGCATTACGCATCATATGATTTAATTTTAATGTGTGTGATATAATTTTATTTTTGTATATATTTAATATGTTACCACTAGGGAGTATTACTCACTTCAGAGTTCTTCTATATGAGTAATGTTAAGTTCTAGTATGTGTATTATGTATATATAGAATGCTCTGAGAATAAGTGATGTTTAAGTTTAATCATGTTTATGCAAATTAGTTTGAGTAGACATATGCCATTTAAAAATATTTAACATACATATATTTTTTTGATAGATCCAAACTTATGAGTAGATGTATGCTTTGTATGTTATTGTATATTGTACTGTGGACATATGGAAGATAGTTAACTGCTATAATTGACAACTTACTTACAGTATCATACATTTTAAAAGTTAGGTTTTAGTTAGTATCGTCTAATTTCAAATTCCGTGGCAAAGCATAGTCAGATTGTAAACCCAATGGGTCCGCTCCTCGCTCACGGTGATTGATTGGGTTCCGGTCTAAATTGGGTGGCACTTCCCGGCTGTCCAAACAGATACCTTATACCTTTCTGGTAGGTCGGAATGTCTAGGCCGATGAAGATGATGTCTGATCTTCTTCACATTTGAAGACAGCTGAGTTATATGAATAATTCCGTCTATCACCGCAGTTGTTCGCAAAATTTCCGCACACAGAAACTTTACTTGCTGCCAGTGCAATTATCGGCAATTCGATGTTGAAAAGCTGAAAAGTGATCACGGATTGTGGACGCTGCACTGGGATTGATATTTCAAGCTTTCATAATGCCCTCTAAAGAAGATTTTGTGACTTTGAAACAAAGTATTTGCAGTCATAATTTGAGTTCTATCTTGAATTCTGAAGCCGGTTTTAGCAAACGAAACTTGATCTACTTTGTTTGTTCAAACAAATGTTAGCAACATAACATTGCATTGCCGACACATAACATTGCATATAGCACAACACCAAATAGTCAAATGCACATAGCCAAATTAGAATATAATTATACCCAAGGGAAAGGGAAAAGACCAACGTTTTTAAGCACAAATAGAATACACATACAGCATACAGCTGTTTCGAGGATACGCTTTATCCCTTTCTTCTGTGCTGACAAACAACTAACAAACCCGAAGTCAAAAAAACGAAATGGGTACAAATAAAAGAAACAGGGGGGTACATATACCCAAATCGTGGATTAAGAGTCCTCCTGAGAGAGCCACTCAGAAAATAGAATGACCAGCCCAGCCAATCCGATACATAGAACTAACACACAAGATTAGAGTGCGCCAAAAACAGAAATGCCCCCAACAAAACGGCACACAAGAGTCACTAAATTTAAAACATGGTCAAAAATGGAACAAACATAAAGAAAAAGGGGAAATATTACAGGACACCCCGCCAAACTATGGACAAAAATTGAGTACTGGACAAGACATTAACTAAATTACTAAAATTTCTCCGAATATGGAAGGCTTCATAAAGTAGCCGTAAAGTAGCTTCATGGAGGCCGATGCAACTGTGCTCTGGTAAAATTGACAAAATAAAAAATAAATAAATTAATTAAATAAAAGTAAAAGAAACCGTTTTGATTTTACATGCAACAAAGTCTGAAACTTTCTATATTGAGCAGTGTATATAAATATATCAATTTCAACTGGATATAATTAGTCCATTCGGGGTGCTTATAATTATACTCTTACCCCTTCTGTATACCCCCTAACCACAGCATGTCAACCCCAAATTAGCCACATCACACTTTGCTCATCGTCAGCTATAAGTTTGCGTAAATCAAAACAGTGAGATAATTATACATCCTCTAACTTTGATGGAAATAATCCCTATTAAAATATCCCTAAAATTAATGCGAGTATGAGACATTCTGGCCTTAATTCTTAAAGCAAATACACACGTGGCCATTTGTAACTGGCTCAGACAATTAAAAGGGGTTTCACTCATTACTTTTAATCACAACTGGCTTTGAAGTGAAGTGCGATTCAATATAGTTGTTAATGAATTCCAGGAGAAATCCCTATTGTTGAGGAAAATCATAGTGAAGATTTTAAAGAGGGGTAAAGTACTACTTGAGAATTGAATTATAATTGTAGATAGTTAATTTGCAATTACTATGATGGATAGTGTAAGAACGAGGAGAAAACTGTTTGTTTGATAGAGTGAACAAGGCAAGCTAAGAACGAATGCACCTATTGCTATCAGATTTCGTGCGTAGATATATTAGAATAGCTAGAACTAGATATATTTTTATAATAATTCTGATGATTAGACCTCTTACTATTTCAATTTAAAGATTTTTGCTACATTATTTCCGTTAGCTGTCAAATAAACGAGAAATACGCAGAAAGACACAGCTAACGAATCTTAGCGTGGATTTATTATAAACTAGCCGCCTTTGGCGACCAGCCTGTTCGCTACCCATGAAAATTCTGACCGTGGCAAACTCGCTGGCGCGACCTACCAGAAAAGTGTAAGGTAACTATTTGGACGGCCAGGAAGTGCCACCAAATTTAGACCGGAACACAGTGGGGAGGCATCCACAGGGACCGTACCCTCCTTCTCCTACCACCAACCTCTCGGAAGGACTTACGGACCCACATGTTTAACGCGATCGTATTCCGCGTGAACATGGCTGCAGTTTTGGCAGTGACGGGAATCGAACTCGGGCCTACCGAGTGCAATTCCTGCGCGCTAACCACTGGGCTACTGCGCCCTCCGCAACAATCTCTATAACTTTCTTTTTATTCACCCAATTTAGACCGCAACCCAGTGGGGGAGGCATCCACAGGGACAGTACCCTCCTTCCCCTACCACCAACCTCTCGTAAAGACTTACGGACCCACATGTTCAACGTGATCGTACTCCGCCTGAACACGGCGGCAGTTTTGGCAGTGGTGGAAATCGAACCCGGGCCAACCGAGTGCAATTCCCGCGAGCTAACTTAAATTTTATAATGACCATAAAAAATTAAGATTTTAATTTGACCATATGCTAAGCTCTTAATTCCATTTAAAATATAACGTAATATCATTTAAAATATCCTTATTCCATCGTTCCATCATTTAAACTATCAATAAAATTAAAATCATTTAAAATAGCTATAAATTAAAATATCCATTTAAAATGACCATATGCTAAGCTCTTAATTCCATCATTTAAAATATCACATAATTTTCTAACACGTCTCCATGGAAACACGTGACGTCCCCGGCGGGAGAAAAATCGGAACTTCCCCGAGAATTATCTGAGAAATTTAAAATAATTTCTTCTATAAAATTCCGATCCTGCGGCCAGTTTTAATTATTTCTTGACCAGATTGGGCTTGTAAGAAAACCTGATGTTTGAACTTTCTAAAAATATAAATTATTAGTCGAAAATCTAGCTACTTTTTCGGATGCGAGAATTTAAAAACGAAAGTTCGGTTTTTTTTTTAGCCGAAAGTGGCTTTTGTTTTAAAATCTTTAAAAAATATTAAAATTTGTCCCTGAGATTTGAAATTGATATATTTTTACTTGCAATTGTCTGCTCTTTCCGGTCGTGTGATTTGTTTTTTCTACGACGTCTGGATGGTGGAGAAAAAAGGGAAAAAAACTGTCGAAATCGCATAAAACATTAAATAACAAAAGAAATAATTCAAATATTAAAAATCGGTTTTTACGTGTCACCTTCCCACCCACCCGGGTCTTGGATTGCCAAATTCCGTAGCTCTCCGACGCGCGGTCGCTGAACCTATAGTGTATAAGACACACACACACACACAGACATTGCCTTTTATCATTTAAGATGAAGCATTGTAGTAATTCAAGTTTAGCAAATATAGATTGATTATATATTTATTGTATTGCATCTACTGCTATTGAATTTTATGTGTAGATACATTATGAAAAATACCTAAAACTAGATATAATTTTTAGTATCTCACGAATAGAACTCGAATTATTTGAATTGTTAAAATTTCATATAAATATTAAGTAACTTAAGAGCCAACTATTTTTAACGTAAAGTTATTCTAAATAGAGCAGGTATTGAAGTAATTCCAGTCCAGTAAGCAAAGACTGATTATAATTTATAATACTCTAAACCAGCGTTTTTCAAAGCGTGTTCTGCGAAAACCTGGGTATATATATATCGGGCAAATGCTTATCCAGGTATTCATGTTTTCTTTTATTTTTCCTTCTTTATGTATGTCATCCAAGTAGAAATAGTTTATAGATATAATCGATCTATTTCTTCAGAAACATACATTTTTTGTGTTTGCTTCGTCAAAATACTTGGACCAGAAGAAGAGTTTTGCGAAGTGAACAAGTCCATTTTTTAAAGCCTAGCCCTTGTCCACGTGTATAGCAATAATGCTTGATTTTTTATGTTTTTCTATTATCGTTTCCATACCATTGAAATTTGTTGATTATCTTTAACTTGATGACTCGTAATTTATTTATTTTCCATTTGATTGAAGATTTGCTGTTTTATACATTCATTTTTTGGGTGTTTTAGAAAGTTAGGTTTATCGAGTTGCAGCTTCTCACTTTTCTTTCATTGAACTTTCAAACTATTATTATTATTATTATTTCAAACTATAACTATTATTATGATTATTATATATAATGATCCTGGAGAACTTAGAGTTAAACATGAAAAACTAAAATATGGATGAATATTGAAACAAGAGAAACAGATAAACTAATGAACATTGGACAGCAGATAAAGATTCGTTGATAAATAATACTGGAAACCGAAACAAATATAAGTGTGGGGGAGGGAAAAAATGGGTTTTATATATCTATATATATATATATATATATATGTGTGTGTGTGTGTGTGTGTGTGCGTGTGTGTGTGATTCAACTAATAGAACTAATACTGAACTTGAAGAGAAACTGTAAAACACCTACGACTAATTTAATAACTCTTTAAGTATGCTATATTAATAAATCAATGGAATGCAAGTCAGTAAGACATAAATTTGTTGGGGAAACAGGCCAACAGTCTATAGGAAATAAAACTAATTAAAAAAATATTAGAATGAATTACAGTGGGTAGCAATAACAAAAAAAAAAATGTAAAATCATTAGGAGGGGCATACAATTATTTGCCCTCTAAAAAGTTATTTTCATTAAACAATCTTATTACACTAAACAAAGAGGGTATTTTGCATCCCAAAGAAATAGGAAAAACCCATTACCATGAAAATAAAAGAAAATAAAGAGTTTTTTTTTCAGAAAACGGAAGACTGAACTAAGATTACTACAAACATACGCTTTGACGGGAAGATATATCTGTCAACATATAGTTTGACAGATTTCATAAAGAAAAATCTGTTATGTTCTACATACGATTTTATTTATCTGATTAAAAAAGTAAAAAATTTTTTATTTTTCTCTACATAATATATTACAAATATATACGCATCCTTCCTGTATATATTAAGTTACCATCCTGTATATATTAAGTTTAATGATTACTCATAATACACATAACTTTGCGCATCTTTTACAATTAATTAAATAGAAAATAGACATTAACCTATTTCTGAGACGGAATGTCCTGTTAATGTTGTTTTACTGTACATATATACAATCAGCCGAGAAGTGCATTTACCAGCTGTCTATTGAAACGGTTGGTATTAAATCAATCTAAAAGGTTAAATGGGTTAGAAATTATAGCACTTTAGAGACTGGCCAAAGCTTCTACTGATACGATGTGAATTCTCTAGACACTATTTATTAGATTAATTGCCTTCCCCATGTTTTTAAAACTGGAGACATAAAGGTAAATTATGGTCTTAAATTCCTATACATGGATAGGAATATATTGCTTACAATATATTAGGTAGATATTCAGTCTAATAGTGTGAGTTTGTGCATAGTCAGCATAATTACATGCAATATATTTTTAAATATTATAATTATTAAAATGCTTATTATTATAGTAATTTAATAAATTATTTAAGGAATTATACAAATATTATGATGGTTATAATAGAATTATAAAAGCTGTAATAATTTTAATTATACTGAAATTCTAAAAATATTTGTAATTATATAATAAGGTAAAATTATTGTATTAATATAATTACATCGTTATAATACACCTGTTTAAATTTTAACATATTTATTGTAATATATTACAATTAAGTTATTTTCGCTGTATAATATGTCGATATTTAGTTTAATTTTGTGAGTCTGTGTATATAAGCATTGTAATTAAAAGAAATACATTTTAAATATATTTTAATAATCATTATTGAAATATTAATCACTATAATAATATAATATTAAGTAAATAGTGCTTTGTTAAAGTTATACAAATACAATTATAATAGACACATAATTATACTATATTTATCACTTTCATGTATATGTTATTTAATTAAAATTATTTTAATTTATATATATAATCACCCTTTTACAATACACATAAATTATCATAACATCAATTGTTATAATATATTACAATACAAAACATCATCAATTGTTATAATATATTACAATAAAGAAATTTACCCTTTCCGTGTGTCTGTTCAAACGCCGTGCAATTATCTAATTCTCAGATATTAAACAATAAGGGTATTAAGCTTTGTCTATTGAAACGAAGGGTATTAAAAGAAATTAAAATATAAAATGTATTAAAAATTAAGAAACTGAGATTAGAAACTACCTCCAGGCCAGTGTATTTTTCAAGTATACCTCCGGGGGGCGATGCCCCCCCCCCCAGAGACATTTTATGTTAACCTAGTTTCTATTTATGTTATAAATTTATATAGGGAAATCAGAAAACTTGCCGCCCTTTAAATTTCATCGCAAAAAGTCCTGAAAGAAACACTGCCCCAGGCATCTACAGACACAAAATAACTTATTCAAACACAATTTTGAGAATTTTCTAATGTTTTTAAATATAAAAATCTGATGACTTTCCCTGCAGATTCAAATTCATTTTGTCATTTTTTGCACGAAAGTGTGCACGAAATTGAGTTTAATTGCTGAAAATAGCAAGGATACTTTTTTGATATTATATCCAATTTACCTTTCTATTGCATCGTTAAATTTGGCAACTTAATTCACGTTACATTCTTCAGATCCTCAAAATAAAAAAAATAGAAAAATATCTCGAGAACGGTTAATGCTACAGTCATGGGGTTAGTCTTATTTGCTTAATTGTCTAAATTAATGGGGTTGATCATATTCTTTTCGTTGTCAAAAATTAAGTATAAAATAAGCATTTAATTGATAATTTGAGCATACGTAGTCTTTTGTTTTTAGATTTAACGGTTTTTGCGGGCCATTTTGCAAAAAAAGGCAGGTTACTTTTTTACGATTAGTACCAAAATCTAATCAGCACCAGGGTCACACACAAGTGACTTACCTACCAAATTTTATGAAATTCGGTCCATCAGTTTTTGAGTTAGAGTGGATATATACATTACACAGACAGACACACACACAGACGTGACGCTAAAAATAGTGTTTTCGTGTTCTAAAGTTCCCATATCGTGTAGATCCATCGAAAATACGACTTACGATTTTCGACATGATTCCAATACTTTCCCTATACATTACCATGTATTGCAGGGGAAGTAAAAGTAACAAAATCATATTATGTTCACAAGTTAATTTCAAAGATAGTTATATATTGAGTACACCACAAAAAACCATTTTAAATCTAAATTTACGCGTGTGCGTAATCGGTAAACAATATAACTCCGAAAAATTATTTTCATGTTTTCAATCCATACCTTTATCTACTTCTGCTTTGAATAGAAAGAGGAACATAACTCTTACCTGAAAAAGAGAAAAGAAAATATTGGTATTCCTTAAATGCATGTAATCAACATAACTATAAAATAGTATAACACATCTATATAGAATTATGTAGCCAAATTTCAACAAAAAAGAAATCTGATGTGGGTAGCACATGACTTTCCCTGCAGACTCAAATTTGCGTTCTCTTTATTGCTTTAGTAATTTATTACATTGAGTTTAATTGCACAAAATAACACCCATAATTATTTAAAATTACACTGAATTTGCACTTTAAATTCAATCATCGTTCTCATTTGGTAACTGGCCTGATACGTCCGAAAGCACTCTGGCAGTTTTTAATATATGTTCTGTAAGTCTCTTAGGATGTGTTAAAAAAAAGACCTTTCGTTTTTTAAAACGCTTTGTACTTGATTTTATCCAGTTCACTAATGTTGATTGCTGCATGCGCAGCTTGTAAATAAATAAATAATATTATATATATATATCATCCTTTAATGTTTAAGTGTTTATAACTGCTCCAGCGTACAAGCATGTGTTGTAGGTTGTATTTCCAGTGTAATATATCAGGCTGACTCAGACCGTCCGACTCATCCGAAGACATAGAACATCCATTTGGACGGTCGGTTTTATCAGGGTGTGTGTAGTTTCCTCTTCCTAATAAAATTGAATAAATCTCTTCCATGTGCAAGCTTTTTTGCTTGATTTTTTTGTTTTCTTATTTGCATTCCTCATTTTTGAAATTTGTTGATTGTCTTTGTCTTTATGACCTGCATTACGCTTTATTATTTCCTCTTTATGTCTTAATTTCTTTTATTTCTTTGTATTTTGTAGAAAAGTTTGGAATAGTGTATTATGAGTTACTACATACATTCTAACTTTGGATTTACTAATTTATATATATATATATATATATATATATATATATATATATATATATATATATATATATATATATATATGAATGAAAGTAGAAAAGAACGGGAGGGACCATATGAATTACATAAGAATGGTAGGGGTGGATTGCGACACCCGTTTCCCGCTTAAAGCAGCTTTTACAACCCGGGTAACGCTCACGGAACCAACATAATTCCATGGTCAGCCTCCCAAATGTGCGAAAATAAAAGCACCAGAACAGACTCAGAACCAAAGAAGTAAACGAATCCATGAAGGAGAAACATCCGCTAGTCCAACCCGATGAAACGTCTCTTTATATAAGTAAAGTTGCTCATGCGCAGAGAAATATCAGGATAATAGTTACGCAGTCTCATGAATATTAAATCTCTATACCAACAATCAGATTACAAATTTTCTTTAAAAAACTATTTGTAATAATGTTGTACAAAATTGACTGGATAATTTCTAAAAAAAAAAAAAATTATCCAGTCAATTTTGTACAACATTATTACAAATCGTTTTTTAAAGAAAATTTGTAATCTGATTGTTGATATAGAGATTTAACATTCATGACTGCGTAACTATTATCCTGATATTTCTCTGCGCATGAGCAACTTTACTTATATAAAGAGACGTTCCATCGGATTGGACTAGCGGATGTTTCTCCTTCATGGATTCGTTTACTTCTTTGGTTCTGAGTCTGTTCTGGTGCTTTTATTTTCGCACATTTGGGAGGCTGACCATGGAATTATGTTGGTTCCGTGAGCTTTACCCGGGTTGTAAAAGCTGCTTTAAGCGGGAAAGGGGTGTCGCAATCCACCCCTACCATTCTTATGTAATTCATATGGTCACTCCCGTACTTTTCTACTTTCATTCATGTATTCTACTAGGGAATTTGAGCAACATTTGCGCCTCCTCCTTTGTAGTGAATAGTTCTTTTAATTTCAGGCTTATTTGGGATATATCCTATTTTGTCTCACTTTATCGTAATAGTATATATATATATATATATATATATATATATATATATATATATATATATATATATATATATATATATATATATATATATATTTGAAGTTCAATTTTATTAGGAAAAGGGAACTACACACACTGTGATATATTACACTGGAAATACAACGTACAACACATGCTTGTACACTGGAGCAGTTATAGACACTTAAACATTAAAATATGCTATTAAACCAATGACAAAATACAAATATTCCAATTACATATTTGATCTTTTGTAGCAGTTACGTATAAATATAATGTTATAATATCATAAAAAGATATTTTGATACTTGGTAGAGAGCATTCCTCTATTTATTAGTCGTTAAACATGATTCCTAATAAGAAATCATAAAAATATTGTCCACTTACTACAGTTCCAATATATTTATACGGTACTATATAATTACTTTTTATTTATACTCTTTATTTTCTATTATTGATGCTAGTTTCATAATAAATACATAAATATATGAGCACCGCTGCCAGCAACACGAAAGACTCCAACAAAATATATTTCGCGAAAGATTATGAAAGTAGGTAAATAAAGCTGATTGTTATGCACTGGCATTTTATTTAACTTCCTTTACCTCAAAGCTAACGGCATATTTATTCTGGAAAATTTCTTAAAAGTCAAAGCTAAACTTCATCAGTTCAGAAAAGTAAACACAACAAAAACACACTCAACAGCAATCAACATAAAATTATCAGTAAAAAAAAAGCAAATCATTTGTTATGTCTAGAACAAAATCAAAAGCAAAAATATTCGATACGTCAGAAACATTTCAAAACTGTTATAATATTTCAACCATCAATGAAGTCTCGCACGGCATTTACAAAGAAAAAAAAATTACTTGTTTAGAACAAAAGCATTTTTGATCTTTCAAATTCTCTAAAGCATTTATTACGAACATCTGCAAAAACAGTTGAAAATTTCAATTTGATGCAGTCACGCAAAATGACAGCTTAAGTCACTGCAATTTGAGTGTTACTATGTAATTTATTTCTGGTGTGTCTTAGGATCAATACGACATTATTCTGAAAATGGTTTTATAAATTTGTTTGCGTGTCCTTACTAAGTAAAAAGCTTTCATAACAAAATTGAAAGTCACTGTAATAGTTAAATAGTTTATTGCAGACAGTAGAACTGATAATTTAAAACTACAGAGTGTAAACACGCACTTTTTATTGTATTAAAATTTAATAAAAAGATAGTTTAGTAAACGAAGAAAATGTTTTGTTACTAGCTGTTACTATATATATATATATATATATATATATATATATACCAAAATCAATAAATGATCAATCTCTGGTATATATAGTACAAGTAAATAAAAATTCTTCAATAATATATATATATATATATATATATATATATAAAATAAAAATTGAAATTTTTTAAACGAAAACTATGCATATAAACTACGGTATGTACAAAAAAACCCATCTCTAGCATATCTGTTACAAATAAGTAACTATAGACCAAGACTAAGGATAAAAAATGGAATATATTCCTATTTTATGTCATGCACTTATTGCAACTACATAAAATTCTATCCCACCACGCTATTAATATTAACGAAGTCTGCCCGTACTTCCTCTTTTCCTCTACCATACCAAATATGGTCACTAATCTTAACCTGTACTTGAACTTTCTCATTTGAAACTGCATCCCCATGACATTTTTGAAATAAAAAACGCGTAGATAGCATGTTTCCCGTGTCGTCAGCAATTCCTCCCCTCCGCTTTACTGTCACTTGTGTGAACCTAGACAGACTGCTGAGATCTCTAACGAGATGGTCGCCGACGAGGAGCTCGACCATGTACAGAAATATACTAAGATGCAACCTAATAAAATAGATTTATGTAAATAAAATGTCTCTTCCCTGGATTATCTCTGCGTGATTTCTAGAACTGTTACAAACACACACATATATACATGGCCCACTCAAGAAGTCTCCGGTTTAACTAAGAAAAACAATTTTTTTTTAGAAATTCGACTTTATACATCAACATACTCTCCTTCAAAGGTGATACATTCATTCCAACGCTCCTCTAACTTTTCGATGCCTTTTTTGTAGAACGATTTGTCTTTGCTCTCAAAATAGGCCTCAGTTTCGGCAATTACTTCTTCATTTGAGCCAAATTTCTTTCCCTGGAGCATCTTTTTGATGTCTGCAAAAATCCAGTAGTCGCTGGGGGCCAGATCTGGAGAGTACGGTGGGTGAGGAAGCAATTCGAAGCGTAATTCATATAATTTAACCATCGTTTTGATCGACTTGTGATACGGGGCATTGTCTTGGTGGAACAGCACTTTTTTCTTTTGCATGTGAGGCCGTTTTGTCTTGATTTCTACACTTAATCGATCCAATAATGCCATGTAATATTCGCTATTGATAGTTTTACCTTTCTCAAGATAGTCGATGAACAAAATGCCATGCGCGTCCCAAAATACGGATGCCATAACCTTGCCAGCTGACTTTTGGGTCGCTTTGGACGACTTTCACCGGCTGCTGTCCACTCAGCTGACGATCTTTTTGATTCAGGTGTGTAGTAATGGATCCATGTTTCATCCATTGTCACATACCGACTCAAGAAATCCTTATCTCGCTTTAACAGCTCCAAACAGCGCTTTGAATCGTCGACGCATTGTTGTTTTTGGTCCGGTGTGAGCAAACGTGGCACCCACTTCGAATGCAACTTACGCATGCTCAAATTTTCGTGTAAAATTGTAAACACACTACTTTCTGATATCTTTAAGGCGTCAGTTAATCTCACGCAACTTCACTTTACGGTCTTTCAAAACTATTTTGTGGACTTTTTTTATGTTTTCTGGAACAACTGCCGATTTTGGGAGACCAGAGCGTTCTGCATCATCGGTGTTTGTACGACCGCATTTAAATTCAGCATACCAGTCAATAATAGTTGATTTCCCTGGTGGAGAGTCTCCATAAAGCTTATCAAGCCACTGTTTGGCTTCAACAGTATTTTTTCCCATCAAAAAACAATGCTTAATCAACACACGAAATTATTTTTTATCCATTGTTTTGAAAATTACAAAACTGGGGTCACTAAAACCACTGTAACCTATAAACTAATTGCCAGAATGTCATGAAATTTTAATACGTGTCGTTTGAAGGTCGCTACTATCCAGAAATCATACGGGTCTGTCAACAATGTTGCCATATATGTGTCAGACCGGAGACTTATTGAGTGAAGTGTTATATGCATCATAAAATCTAAAAATCTAAAGCAAATTAAAAGTATTAATTATACTTAGCATGAAAGTTAGAAAAAAATGTATGAAAAGTTATATGTAAAATGTAAAAAAATGTATGAAAAGTATGAAAAGTTAGGAAAATATAGTAATTCAGTCTATAGAATGCAAAATACATTTCTTTATTGCGCAAGTGCAGCTAATAAATAAAATGATTTCAATAATAAAAATAGTTTATGTAAATCCAAAGATATTTTAGAGATAAGTTGTAACACATATATAAAATCATAACTTCACAAAAATAAGAAAGCCAAAATTAAAGCACTTTCTAATCATCTACCACTACAGAAAAAATTACGTATTAAAACAAAAAAAGCAGTTGGAAGCAATGTAAATGATAATATTAGCAAAAATTAGAATTTATTCTGCTATTTTAAAAAACCTAAAAACCCAAAGGCGCCATATATTAGAAATTGCACAGTTATGATAGCATCACATATATTATAATAGGATTTAAAACATCTATGGTTACTCACAGAGAATTTCCAAAAAAAAAAAAGATGAATACATATAAAGAAATGTATGATAAAATTGCATGTAACAATGTACTTCGAACTTTCAAATTTCAAATGCATTTATTACGAATATGTGCAAAACTGTTGAAAAGTGCAAGTTTGGATGCAGTCACGCAAACTATTGAAAACTGAATGCTACTGTGTAATTTATTTATGACATGTCTTACGATCAATACTGCTTTATCGAAACAGTTTATGAGAGTTTTATTAGTATTATTCAAAAACTGCCTGCTCATAATAAAATTGTGAGTCACACAGTTTGCATAAGAAATTAGATATTTTGTCACTAGATGAGATGACAGAATTTGTTTCATTATATTAGATATTTTATATAAATTATATTGGTAGACAACTTGGCCCAGTTATATATTTTGATAAGATAAAATTATTTGAAAATCATTGCTTCAAATGCACGATAAATTTTTAATTCAATATTAGAAGAATTAAAATGTTCAAACATTTTATTTCTCGTATATTTGATATGCATAAATATCTTGCAATCGCCAAATAAGTCCTATACATCATTTTATGCTTTTTATTGAAAGCATTAAAATGATACAAAATGGTATATGTATCAGAAAATTAAAAAGTTGCAATTCAATTAAATATGTACAAGAAAACTCATGGAAAGCGAAAAGTATATATATGAATAAATAGAAATGATTAGTGAAATATATAACACATTTTCGTATTATACACCATATTGCCTATTAATTTAAATGCTTAAAATATGAAAACAATATGTTCTATATATTTTCCAACATGGAATGCCACACAATCTAAACTACCAAATCTTTCACATTATAAACTTTCTATGTCTCTTCTTATATACATTCACTCTTCATTGGCATAGCCAGATATCAATTTAGCGTTGAGCCTTCACGAGTTTTTTAATACGAGGGGATACAATGCAATTTAATAATCGCCATATAAATGTACAGCAAAACTTCGATACCTTGGTTGTCCAAGTGAGCAGCAAAGCACTTGGAGTTACAGAAAATTCGAATTGCAGAATAAATATTCCTGGGTATTCAAATACTTAAATGTGAAATCTCTCCATATCAAAATTTCTTTGCAGTTTGATATTGATATGGCAATTGCACGTCTAATCGGTTCTAAAATATCACTTATTTTAAATTTACTTTTGTTATGCATTCATATGTACAGGTTATAAACAACATTCCGGGCAAAGAGCAAGCCTTATCTTAATTATACTTTTATGAACGTAAAGACAGCGAACGTTTAAAATGTGCGCCAAATTTAAGACCCTAATGTACGGCTAGTAAAACCGCAGCACATAAAGTACCTAAACATAGAAAAAATAATAGTTTAAATACGCAAATAAAACATTTCTGAATTATGAGTATTAAAAACCAATATTTTTACCAACTATTCTTTTACTTTACAATATATCCGGCTAAGGTTGCGTCTTTTAAGACTTACCAAGAGGAAATGGCTAAAAAGTGAGGTCTATATACATGAGGGCAGCGCCAGGAGCCACATTTCAAGGCAAAGTAGACCTTCTACAACCCCGTGGAGACGTAATGGTGATGGAATCGCTTTTGAAAATGGGGTCCTTCCAGCATTTTGCATCCGGCAACACCGCAGTAGAAGTCTGAAGAACGGGGTTGTAAACACCTGGCTGACGACGGCTTGTAAGGGAATATTCTTCAGATATTGCTCACGATGAAACTTTTTTTTTGTTGGCAACGGAGTTATTGATGTCATAGTACGAAACTTACTTCGGCCGTGGTCGTACGTTGGTGTGTTGTTTAGAAAGGTAGGTAATACATAACGATAAAAATCAGTTTGGTTTTGAAGTTACGGTAAGTTAGTTAATTTTTAAGGCTGAAAAATGTTTTGCTTTTTAGTAAACCAGTTTTTCAAATCGAGCATGGTGGGGCTTAAAAATTGACTAAACTAATTACATAACTAAAAGAAAGATATATATATTTTCACAAAAAATTGTTCGAATCATCCAGTTAGATATGTCTGCAAATCTGACAAATTATGTGTTTTCGAATCTGTACAGTATTCAGTCCCTATACCAACACATACATTCTCCATATACCAAAATATACATTATTTTGTAAATGGAATATTTGCGCTCTGATATGAAATATACTTTTCAAAAAGTAGAAGGATAACCCTTTTAAACTAGTATCCACTATGTGAATGAAAGAAATAGACGCAAATGCATTTGAAATACGAAACATGTCTAATATTTTTAACAGTTTCTCTCTCAAAAATTCTATCCCAATTAATATCTATTTTGGATACATTCTATACCTCCAACGTTGTTCCAATAGTGCAGTAATCGACATCGGTGGGGCAGTTTCGTTTGAGTTAGAATTTATCTACCCCTATTTTTCGTTAACTACCCGGTGAAATATGAAAGCTGGTATGTGTTTACATTTATAGTCATTTGTTTATACATTAGCTGTATTTATAATCATGTATCTACTAATGCATATATGTATGAGTTTATATAGTCATGTGACTACTTATGTATTTATATAATGCTTCGAAATACAAATATTAAATACATTGAGGTTCCCTATGAGGCTCCACTTTTCTTTAAACAATTTACATAAGTATCAGAGTTTACTACGTAATGAGTGTAGGTGCATGAGCTATTACAATTTATAACGAGAGATGGCGCTGCGCGCCGATGTAAAAATTAATTAGATGAGTGTGTGTGAAAGAAATTGTAAGTGAACCCTGTAGGGTGGTCTGAATTTATCCACTGAATTTATCCACTTGAATTTATCCACTCCAATTGAAGTTTAAAATTTTTTGCAATCTTTATTATAATATAGGTCAATGACGGCTAAATTTTGTTTCACCTGATAAGTGAAATGGTTATAAAATTTTCACGCTTTCAAATATTCTTATAATATTACTCACAGTAACTGCAATGGATGATGAATGAACATACGATATTACCATAATTACATTTATAATATAAATAAGTTAAATTCGATAATTTATATAGTTATACAGTATAAGCTTTAAATCACTCTTTCATAAACAACAAAAAAAATATACATATGTTGAGCACTAAAGTATTGAGAGCACCAAAGTAAAAGTAACGAGCGTGAGCACAGTGGTGCTCGAGTGCAAAAAGTCTCCAATCTCTGCTCCATACAATAGTGTTGTTGAGACCCAGACCGTCCGACCTACCATAAAGGTGTAAGGTAACTGTATGGACGGCCGGGAAGTGCCACCCAATTTAGACCGGAACCCAGTGGGGGAGGCATCCACAGGGACCGTACCCTCCTTCCCCTACCACCAACCTCTCGGAAGGACTTACGGACCCACATGTTTAACGTGATCGTACTCCGCATGAACACGGCGGCATTTGTGGCAGCGTGCAAATCTAGCGCGCAAACCACGGGGATACCGCACCCGAGATGGCCAACAGCAAGCGGTGTTCCGAGGTGGTCACCCACCAAGTACTAACCGCGCCCGATGCTGCTTGACTTCGGTGATCTAACGAGAACCGGTGTTTTCAGCACGGTACGGCCGTTGGCCTCCATACAATAGTGTGAAAGAATAAAAATTATAAAATTCAAAAATTATCTTTTCACAATATTTTTGTAAAAGAAACGTGTTTTTAAGAAAGTGTCTCGAGAAAAAAAAAAGACTTCATAGACCTCAAAAATGAGATCTGTACTTGAAAGTGGGCAGTACCATGAACCATATTTCAAGGTAAAGTGGGTTTTCGATAGCCCCTGGGGGACATAATGGTGATCGAATCGCTTTCCACAATGGAGTCTTTCGAGCACTTTGCGCCCGGCGCCACATCAGTATAAGGCTCCGAAACGGGGTTGTAAACACCTGGCTGGTGACGGCTGATAGGACTGAAATTCTTTCAAATATTGCTCCCAAGGCAACTTTTTCGCTGGCAGCGATATTTTCAGTGTCATGGAAAGAAAAAAGACCTTATCTTGGATTGTCGCGTTGGTGAATTATTTATTTAAGGTGGAAAGGGATAAAAAATGGGATAACTCAATTATTGTTGTGGATATACGGTAAGTGTGTTGATTTTGAAGAAAGATTACAGGAGGATGTTTTTTGCATGTATATCTTAGGTAACGTTAAAGCTGAAATATTTCCCTGGTTCAAAAATGCCGCTTAAAATATTGTTCGTACCATTTAAAATATTGATCACCAGGCATGGAATTAAGAACCTGCGCATTTTGTTCTCGGGCTCTGAAGAGGGACACATTTCGTTGAATGTCACTGAATTATGTGTGCACAGCACAATTTAAAATCTTTGACCAAGTTATTTACGCCTGGATATTGCCACTTCAAAATTAACAAATTATTTTAAACTGTAATAATGCCTGTGTTTTGGCAGCTCCTCTTAAAGTTTACTCTGGATAGTGGCATCACGAATAACAAATCTTAATTTCCATTTCTTCAAGCTAACAACTTTCTTTTATTGGTCGCCGGGCTGAGTCGCCTTCTGTGTGTACACCGGGTCGCCGTCTGTGTGTGTATGTGTGTGTTTCTGTGCAATGTATACAATTCAGTCTAGCAAAACACTTGAGCTAAATTTCACAAAATATGGTAGACAAGTCACTTGTGAGGTACCCTGGTACTGATTAGATTTTGATACGCTTCGGAAAAATGCCTTTTTCTGCAAAATGGCCTGAAAAATGTATATTATTATAGCGCAAATGTCGATTCGTTGCAATTTGAAATTACAGCTTTAAAACAAAAAACTCTTATCTTTCACTACCTTTTTAATACATTTTTTAAGACTTCTTGATAAAAATGACTATCGACCCAAAGCAGTAGTCTTTATTTCAACAAAAACAGTAGAACGATCGGTATTTCAAGGCTAAGTAGGTTTTAGATAGCCCCTGGGCGACATAATGGTGATTGAATCACTTCCGGCAATGGCGTCTTTCGAACACATTGAGCTCAGAAACGCAGCCATAGGAGGCTGCAGAATGGGTTATAAACACCTGGCTGGCGACAGCTGATAGGACGGAAATTCAATTGGATATTGTTTCCAATGCAGCTTTGATACAAGAAAATGTTATTATTCATATTTTGGGAATAGAAACTACAGTACGTAAAGCAACTTTTCCCCCTCAATGTGAAAAACTCTATTAAGTGGTGAATTTACGATAAATTCGTTACGATAAATAAATTAACAGATTAAAAAGACTATTCACCCAGAAAATATTTATAATAAGAAATTTATGAAGAATCTTCATATGCTGTGATGAACAAACACTTCTGTTTTGACACAAGTATTAAACATTTTTAATCTCGTTTACATTCTTATTTCGTACAGTCATACGAATTTTTCAGAAATGTCATCTCCAAAACCGGAAATTCTTATTAACTCGCCCCTCTTCCCAGCCCGTCTGCAAATCGATAATGCATCCCGGTAAATTTATTTATTTTGGAGATTAAAAAAGTTATAGAAAATATTTATAACACGCATTGCACTACATATAATTAACAAAGCCAAAGGTTTCCGTTATGACCATTGTTCTCTATATATTGCATGCCGTTTTTATAATACCAAAGTAAAGTTTGTTGATTCTGGAGATTGGAAAGATTAACTCCTGGAGACTGAGTTGTAATACATTGTTATACGTATAACAAGCAAAGCAAAACTAGTTTGTTCTGACCAAAGTTCTCTCTACATTTCGTGTAGTTTTTCATATCAAAATAACTCAACTAAGTGGCAGATTTTCAGTAAGATTGCTGATTATGGAGATTAAATAGATTATATCCAGGAAAATATTTATAATACGTTACAATATGTGTAATAAAATATAGGAAGAATAGTAAAGTTGTTTCTATATGACCAATGTTTTCTATCTATTATATGTAATTTATTGATGAATAACTCAATTAGTGGCAGATTTCCGGTAAGTTTGTTGATTCTGGTGATGAAAAAAATTAAATCCTAGAAAAGATTTATGATACGTTGCAATACGTATAATAAAAAATAGGGAGAATAAGAAAGCTATTTCGTTATAATCAATGATTTCTATCTATTGGCAGTATATCATTGGCTATATATTACTTTCTATATATTATTTTCTATCTATGACAGAAAACTCTCAATTTATGGTAGATTTCCAGTAAGCTTGTTGATTCTGAAGGTTAAAAAGACTTTCTCCTAGAAAACATTTATAATACATTCCAATAGGCTTAATAAACAAAACGAAGAATAGCAAAATTATTTCGTATGCCCTATGTTCTATATATATATTGCATGTAAATAACTAAAAAAATAATTAGGTTGTGAATTTACAGTAAGTTTGCTGACTTTAGGGGATTAGAAAGATTCATTACGTGGAAAATATCTATAATATAGTGCACAGCCAAATTAATTTGTAATGACAAATGGCCTGTATATCGCATGCAGATTTTAACACCCAAAAACCAGAATTAAGGGGTAGATTTTCGGTAAGACTGTTGATTCTGGAGATATGAAATGCTATCGCCTAGAAAATATTTATAATGCTGTGAGACTAGGATACATGTAGGCAGTGCTAATGTACATAGATTTATGATATCTAACAAGCCAGACAAAGAACCCAGACTCGTAGGCACCAGTTTACAACAGCCCTAACCCGAGAGGTCAGTAAGGCCATATTATAAGGGCGCTTCAATTACAGGTGTGGTCAAACCAGAGAATTTACTGGAGGCCAAAACGGAAGCCATCAGATTGGATAAAGATTTAACCAATTAGGAAGTGTTTCCGCATCGCCCTGAGGTCAACCAATGAGATACGGTAGACGTATCTGGATCTCAGGCAAAAACGATGTGGTAACAGCCAGAAGGTTCAACAGTCGAGATTGAATATTCAATAAGTTACTCTTACAGTTCAGTCATGTATGAATATGCATCAAGTTATTCATACAGTTCAGTCACGATAAAATATTCAATAAGTTACAGTTGAGTCATGATGCAGTGAGCATTCAGATAAGAGTCCGTATTCAGAAAGTGGAGATGCATTCATTAAGTCACACGTGCATTCAATGAGCAGACGATATTAATAACAGGTGTGAAGACGAGTCACATTTGGAGTTTTCTCAAAAAAGTTAGAGGCTATGCGAGCCAAGAGTGTGTCTTCGCAGTCAATACAGCTATATAAGGTGGTACAACAACCAATGACCCAAAAACGTCTAAAGAAAATAAAGGAAGTATGTACCTACCAGCTATTATATAAGGTCATAATGATATTTGGCTAACAAATACTTGGTCTCACACACCTAGCCTCTCCCTTTCTAATAGGTCGGACGGTCTGGGTCTCAACAACACCACCACCTAGCCTCTCCTTTAAATATGTGTGTATAATTATCTTAATTTAATCATAGTTATTATGTGCTTAATAAATAATGTCATTTTAAAGTTAAAATGGATGAAATTAATTTGTAGTATAATTAATAATTTTATTCCAGAAACTCGCACAAAGAAATGATGGTTGGTTTTGGTGCGGCATAATGTAATCTACGGCTTTACGATTTACGACCATGTTTATGTTCGCCAATTTCAAACATGTGCTTCGCATCTTTTCATTCTACCACCACAAATGCATTCTAATATGTATAAGGAAACAAAACGAATAATAACAAAATTATTTCATAAGACCAATGTTTTCCATATATATTGCATGTATAGTTAATAAAAGCAAAAATAATTCAATTAAGTTGTGGATTTATGGTAAGTTTGCTGACTTTAGAAATTAGAAATATTATTCTCGTATAATTTTTTTAATACAATGCAATACGTATAATAAACAATGCGAAGAATAACAAAATGATTGCGTTATGACTTATGACCAATGTTTTCCATATACTGTGTGAGGTCTATAAAGCCCCCGGTCCCAAATATAACATTCTATATAATTTTTGGTTAGTTTCGCTATAATTTATGTTTTTCTTTATATTAGCAATTTCTGGCTGATTCGGCTATGTAGATCAATCGCCAAGCCAAGAAATATTCTGCGCTTCTGCATGACAACAGTTTAAGTTTCGGATCGTGTGTGAGCGTGTTTATCTGGGGGAAGTTCTGTCGAAGCTTAGCTAAAGGTCTGAACAGAGTTCTGCTGAAAGGCTGGTGAAAGTTCGGTTGGAAGTTGGATGTCGCTAGGAGTCAAGTCGACGTATGAGTGAGGTGGGTGAAAAGTTAATGTCAGTGGAATATTGATACAACTATGATCATAAGCATAGTATTACTAGTTGGCCAAGACAAGATTTAGATATCCTAAGAAGTTGAGCAAGCATCGGCGATTTATAGCTATTTCACTGATTAATTAAAGATAATGCAGGCCCAGTCAAAGTCACTATTGATCTATGTTTATGTTAGATATCGAGAATGTGAAATACCGGCTATTTTTGTCTATGTCTCTACTTAGTTACGCAGCCAGTAGCTGTATTATTCTTGAGTGCACAATAAACGTATCCAGTTAATTTCCTGCATCAGTGTGTTATTGCCCCTGGCGGTAAGGCACTTAAGTATCAATTACTACCAAAGTTTGGAGTTATATCATTTTAACTTGACATAACTTAAATTTACACAACCAAGGTCAAATAAGCACTTTAAAACAGCACCAAAGGCCTATAATCTTCACAATAGCACTCTGTCAGGGATGAAGCCTGACGAACTCCATCTGAGTTGAAAGCACGTCCTTTACAGCTGCATGTATTTCATTTACGCTTCATTTAGTTATATTAGATAAATTGGATAACAAACTACAGGAAGGTTTATTTTGCAAACGTTCATTATAGGAGTTTGCTTATTGGTTATTTTTTTAACACACATTAATAATAGAATATAATACATAAAATATGTCTACCCCTCAAACTTTGAAATGTGCATGAAACTATAGCAATTAAGTAGTTTCCATTTGCACTAAAACCAATCTCTTACTATGAAGTATCATAAAATGTACTTCAAATGTACTTATTCGCCAAAATTGCATGTACAATACATACGCAACATTAATTACTTGTATATATGCATCTTCCTTTTGACATTAACAATAAAAATATTACATTTTCCATAACTTTCAAGTTCAAATAAACCTAACAAATCTGCAAAATTGCAAACAAAACAAGAAATAAATGTAATATATCTTTATGAATAAAATAACCAGCCGTAAGAAAATAATAAATAGAAAATAATAACACATATCCTATCAGCTTTTCTAAAACAGCGTCCATAAAATAGTGTTAAAATATGAAAATTAATCATTATTAAAGTTCTTGAATTACAAAAAAGCGCCATTTTACAACTGTATACCACAATTTAGGCACTCAATCACAAAATAATGGCAACAATTGGTACTTGGACTACAAGGTAAATTGTCTTTCTTCACAATAATATATTCCATAATATATTTAATTTAGTAAATTCAAAATTTCATGACGACTGTCTATCAGCTTGGATATAATGGTTAAAACCATTCCATAAAAATGAAATCCTTTTAGAACTCAATCATTCTATTGATAATATAATTTTATAATAAAAGCGTTCTTTATCCGTAGACAAGAGTAATCAATACATATCAAAAGAAACCGATACGATTAAAACACTTTACTCGTCTGACGCATACTAATGAATTCATGCAAGTGCGGCAACAATCACGAAATCTTCCACGATACACACAACTATACGTGACTCAAAATCACGCAAAAAACCCTCTTCGTGACCTCCACCATTTGTGCCTCACGCAACAAGTATTGGAACAAAGTATTGTATATCACTCTTTCGCATACTCTCGGAAACAGGCTATTGGACATAACAAACTTAAATTCCGCGCAGTTTGTTTATTAAGTTATAGCTTTATGGTATTATTGAGTTATTACACAAAAAATAAATGTAATCGTGGCTTTTTTTCCAAGAAAAATTCTGTTAATTTGATGGGGGAAATTGCTTGTAGAATGAAAAGCTAATTTGTTGCTTCATTAGCTTTTTAATTGATTTAAAAGTTCATTAACTTTTTAAGAACCGGGGTAGATTTGGTAAAAAATGGTTCAGAAAAATAAGCGTGACTAATAAGAATGTTTTCTGTTATTCTATAAGTAAGATCGTGCTTTAGAGTAATAAGTTTAGAATAAAGTCAACGAATTACCAAAATCCATAAATGTCCGTATTGGAATACGATAAAAATTTATTTAACAAAATATTAAATATATTTTTCTGGTTTCGAAACGATAATACATATTTGTGGATCAAAAAATCTGCAAAGTGTAAAGCAATTTAATATTTTCTTTTTAACCCAATCATCGATGATAATATTTATAAACTCGCTTTAGTGCGGTAACAACTATTTCCAGTCGATTTATGGATCTTTAAATACGGATTATTAAGTTGAACCAAAGTTATAATAAGAATTCATTGAACCAAAGTTATATTAAGAATTCATATCCTACGTGTAACAACACTGGGAATCCGCCCAGTTAAACAAGAAAAATAAGAGTTTTTGCTTCTAGATAGGTTTGTAGCAATCATCGGCTTTATACGATGCGATCGTAATATAATCATAAATTTATTGTCGTTTTGTACACATTTACATTAGAAAAGCGAAATTCAGATATTTTACAAATAATAAAGATTAATAAGTACATTTCAAATTAAACTTTTTAAAAACATATACTGTACGTTCTTTTAGAAACTCCGGTTTTTGAAAATCGCAAAAGCATGTTTCGCCATTATAAAAAAATATAAACAGTGTATTACTGGAAAATAAATTTGGATTTAGTTATAATATCACCTAATTCGAACGTTCTAAGCATTTACATTTATTTGCGGCATTTTACATTGTCAAAAAAATTTAAATAATGTATCATTTTAAATAAAGAAAACTTCATAATCCTTTTATACAAATTATCCGCTAAAATAAAAGCAAAGATAGCTTTTCATATCAAACAAAAACTCTCTAATATATTTTAATCTTAAAATCAATAAATAAGCAGCAACGCATTAAAATCTAAACAAAAGCGACTAAGTCTCTTTTTCTCAAGGGAAAGTGCAATAATAACAAGATTATGTTCTCGAATTAATACCAGTGAAAGTATTACTGCAATCCATGAAAATTATTTTTCTCAACACTTTTAGTGTTTATTGACCACATATAAAAACTCTCAGGCATAAAGTAATTCCGGACTGAAGTATACTGTTGCTAGAATCTAAAGAAAATGTTTACTAAGCCTATTAAAGTAAGAAATGATCATTGAAAGGATTAAGATAAAATCTGAATATTTTGCAGACGATTTCAAACATTAATTTTAAAACAACTATTAACCCTAAAAGTCATGTTTAAAGGTATTCATACATCTACATTCAAAACAAACTGTAATGTTATTATATATGTAGTATGCAATATATATAATATACATATATAATATACTTTATATATAATATACTGTATATGTAGTATACAATGTAATTATATATTTAATAATAATTGAAACAATGTTGATATAATCTGAAGAAAATAATAACTAAGCCTATTAAAGCAAGAAATGATCGTTGAAAGGATTAAGATACGATATAAATATTCTGCAGACGATTTCAAACATTAATAAATCTTAGAACAACTATTAACAATAAAAGTGGTGTTTTAACGATATTCATACATCTATATTCAGAATAAATTACAATGCAATTTATGTTATCTTAGGAATAATCTGAAAATAGGATCGCGCTCCCATGGAAAATACAGTAAACTTTCTATGGTTAGGCACGTTCGGTAATTAAGCGGTGCAGAGTCACCAAATTTGCCGGATTATCGAATGTCAAAATAAAACGGGGTAAAAAAAATAATGTGAAAAATAATTTAAAACAAAATAACGAACAATAAATGTGATACCTATTTGCATAAAACGTTACACAGACTGGATTACATTGAACAATATGTAGAAAAACATTTAAATTACTTAAGGAATTTAAGGTTAATTTCAATGAGCAAAAATCTGCAAAATTAAGCGAGGTCACGAACATCTCTAAATACAAGCAAACAAAATCGAATGCTCTTCGCATTGGACTATAGGTCGTGCCGAACCATTGGATGCTGGTTTAATGGACATACTCGAGTCAGTTCTATGATTTTTAGCACTATTTTGCAAGAAAATTTGATGTGTGTGTTTAAACCCTTTCCGAACGGCGGCATTCCGGAACTGCCGCGGCCCAAAAGACGGAGCGCTTCGCTTCCGAACTGTTCCTGAAGGACGGTAAATTTTTTGCGCTAAGCCTAACTCTCGAAAAAAATTCACTAAAAATCACCTATTCAACACAGAAATCTACTTTTTTCAGGAATAAAAAAAATATTTATTTTCTATTTGATGTATATTTTTCATACAAATCTGAATACAAAATACTCGTTAGTTGCTCCCATTCTTTTATCCGAAATAAACGAATAATTTCACTGCCTCTAAAACCCAAACAAAAAATATATATATACTCTCTTATATTCCTATGATTCACCAACGAAATCATAACGCTGAAATAAAAACAAAACCCGGAACTCAATTATAAAATTTTTGATGCTGCGAGAATTGCTCTGTCTGTTTATATTACAAAATCATGTTTCACCGCTCCAAATGGAGAAATAATTCATTGGATCCTCCTTAGCCAAGGTCATGTATCTGCAAAATACATTGAAGTTAGTTCCACGGACCTTTAACGCCATCTAGTAGACAAATTAAAACGTTCCACGTGAAGGCACGCATGCGTGCCACTCGCCGTTTACGGTAAAGTTTCCTCCGGCACGAGTGCGTGCCGTCCGTCCTTGAATGCAAGTTCGCAGCCGACACGCGGGCGTGCCAATCGTCCCGAAAGGGTTAAACTTTCTGGAGGACCGTTAAATCAGTCATAACAAGACATTGCTTATTGATGCATTCTGTGAAGACCAATGAAATCAGTCACATGACCTTAAATCTAAGGAGACTGATAAAAATCAGTCATAATAAAACACAGCTTTATATGATTGATACCTTCTGGAGACCATTGAAATCTGAAATATGACGCTAAATGAGTCAAATATATCAAGCCGTCTGCGTGATAAGACGGCCAGTCACCACAGAGGTTCGTAATTTGCCACACAGTCTATTTCCTTGCTGCTATTACAGTTATATGCTACTCCGTGTTAAGGAGAGCTGTATACACAGCACGAAACTCGACCAGAGATGATAGCATCTGCAATGGAAGCGTGATCCTATCCTTTGAGAGCTCATTTTATAGGAGAGCTCTGTTAATGAAATTTTCTTTCATAATTTGATGAAATTTGACAGACATCAGAAACAGAAGCAACCTGAAACCTGGATGGTTCACACAAACTTATAACTAATTATTTTTCAACGACGGTGATTATGTTGTTAAAGGGTAATTAACCCTCCACCCATGTTGTTTACAGTTCTCATGTCAACTTATGAAAAATTGTTATCATAAATCTGTCGTCCTAAATAGTTCGTTCTTTTTATTTTTATTTATTTATTTTATTTATTCATTTTTGTGCGTAGCTAGAGATTTCTTAGAAAAATACTTTAAGAGAAGTTTTATTCATAGGTTGGCATAGAAAACTGAAACAAATGGTGATAGGGAAAATACCTATAATTGAGATGAATGTTATGTCCCTTTGATATTTAATTAAATACCATAAATACAATAAACTGAATGTCGTTCGAACCTTATGCTCAATATATTTAAATGCACAAGTTCATCTTCTTGAAATAATCGCATTGTCATCTGCGAAATATATAAAATGCTTACAAAAACATGCTGTTAAAATTTTATAGAAAATCAATCCTTAAAACGTTGGAAGCTTGCTACTAACTAGAATATTTAAAATCATTCATTTACTTTTATCTATTTCAGACTCATTTATTCATTCCATTCTATTCCAGTGTTATTTGAAACTAATTTCAAGCAAGCTACGTATTACAGTGAAATACAAAAGACAAAGTTAGGAAATATTCATCTTTAAATATTAGCGATCAAGCATTGATCTGACTATTCAAAGTCGAATTATAAACCTCAATGGACATATATCTTTTATTCAAACTATAAATATATACACATCAGCAGAAATCTACCTGAACTCTTCAGAAACATCTACATATTTCCAATGACCAAACGGAACACCAACATCGTTCATATCTCTAACTCCAATAGCCACTTGGAGATTAAACTTGAAAAGCATATGGCTGTAACTAAACACCCCATCTGCCGTTAGACCACCGCTGGCCAAACATGAAACCTGATACATCAACCTCTCGTTTTCCGTACATTGAAAACCACCATTCCACGTTATCCAGAGATTAAGTAACGCGAAAAACAACTCTTCCCCCGAAAAGAGAGAATTTTCTAATTCATTAGGGAACATGAAATATGCATTATGGTATCCTCCAACAAACCAGATGTCTGGATGCTGGAAAAGTGGTGGCCGCCAGAAGAGTACCCACCAATATTTATTTCCTGAGTATGCCGATTTTACCCGTCTGCTATGATAGATGGAGGGACGAGGAATTGAAATTGATAGAAACGGAATAATTCTGATATATTAGTGGTTGGATAAATGGTTTGAGGTGCTGAAGGAAAAGTAAAAATATATGTTTTAAATATATCGAGATTTGATTTGAGAGACGCGTATAAAAATTAATGATTAGTTTGCCAATGTTTAAGAATTGAAAATAAATAAAAAATTAATATCGTATATTTTCCTCTATATAACTTCTCTGCCTACTAAATAAGGTTGGGCGGTAGCACTTTTTTAAAACCTGGGTATTATCTTAGGAAACATGAATAATATGCCACACACAGAAAAAAAAAGTGGCCGCTTCTTACCATAAGCAAAGTAGGTAAATGCTTGGGGCCCGCAAAGCTCTGGGGATCCATTTTTCGTGCTCAATAGACATTTTTTTACTATAAAAATTTTATTGCGCTCCTAGAAGTTACTTTTGCATAGGTTTAAACCGACCCTGCAGAGAAAGTATGCCATGCGTGTGGAATGCTAATATATGTTCGTTCGATACTGTTGGTATTCAAGTAAAGAAATAAATATTAAAACCTCCAAAAGCACAAAAGTTTGTAAGCTCTTTACATCCTTATTCATTTATACTAATTTTAAAGGTGAGGCTTTTTTGCTGCCTCATACCTATTAACTATTTTCATAAGCAGCAAATAGCATAGTTTCAAATACGTGCGTATTCATATTCGTATATTTGAGCAAAAGAACTAGTTATACTGAAACTAAGCGTTCTCTTTGGACGTCGGAAGCTGAAGAGGGGGTCACAAAGTAGAAAACGTATACGAGGGCCAGGGTCTCCATGTCTGTTTTTTTGAACACCAATGAAAAATCAATCCAACAAAAAATTACCCTATAACAAGAAATCGAATTATTATATTTAGACCTAGAAATCAATGGTATAAAAAGACACGCGAAAGACAAGGGGCTGCAAGATTTATTTTTTTCGCTTGTTAAAACTATATATTTATTGTGCAATTTGTTAACTATGCCACTATTCCACTAATTAAGCTTTTGCACAGAAATATATTATTTTGTAATGTCCCACAGAGCCACCTATAAATATGAGGTCCCCCTGACAAATTTATATCCCCTCTCCTTACTTGACACCATCAGACGTCGATGCTTGAATTAATTATCAAACTCGACAACCTCTCACTAACCACAGGACTCTAAAATTCGACCTACCTAAATTTGTCCTGACTGCCCCTCCCTTCCCCCCATGGACAGTCATGAATCTTATCAGGCCGGCTTTCTATCGCGATTACAGAAATGATTTTTACACCCTTCATGTGCAAAGCATAATCTAAATGAAAGTTTTACTGACTGATATGCTTAAACTGTGTCTACGTTGAAAGATTTTAGCTGGCAAACATAGGGAGAAATATATATATTCCTTGCGTTCCCGCAAAACCGTCGCCCAGTCCCACTCGTCGAAGAAACAGCTTGTTGCAGTATATGGTTTATTTGTATTGCCTTATTGCAACGTGAATCATTGCAACAACTTTGGCCTTCAATGAATCTTGCACCACATCAAAAAAAATCGCAAACATACAGCTGGCTAATGGTATCTAAGATTTCGATGAATAACTTTTACATAGTATGCAAACTTCAGATGGTTTCATTTTTTTTTCCGACTCGTAAAGATGGTATTTCGATTGATTTTCCTTTAACAATCTTCAAATTGGTCGCAAAGTGGATATTACCCTTTCTACTTTCCTTTCTACTTTCCTTATGTATAAGAAAAGTATTGTGACGGGGTCGAAAATTCGAATTCGAGTTTTCGACGGGAGAGCACGTTTCAAGCATCCCTAATCACGAATCGACCATTTTTGAAGTGATGTCTGTGTGTGTGTGTGTGTATGTGTGTTCCCCATTAATTTCAACCGTAAAAGTGTAATAAAAAAAATTCATGCTATAGGGATACTGCTTAAACTAATTGAGTTGTATTAAAGAGAAACCGTGTTATAAGACTACATTGTTATATGAAAACCGCGTTTTATGAGTACTGCGTTATGGAAAAGCTATCGCAATTTTTGATCCGCATTTATATGGATACCACATTGTGAGAGTACCGCGTTATAGGAGGGTTGACTGTATTTGCTTACGACTGCTCAACCTAGTATTGCTTAGGGAATTTTATTTTGCAATTTCTACAATTTGAAAGAATTAATACAAGGCACAGGATGATTCATTCTTATATACAAGAGGTTATCACTGTTAATCCAAAAATTTCCAAGTTAGGAGAAAAATAAGTATATTTTGTTTTAATAATACATACATTTCGAATTTTCGATCGGAAAACCACATGCACCCTAACTCTATATAATTTAACCACAAAGCTAAATATATATCTACTTTCTCAAAATTGATAAACACCAATAGTATAATCGGAATTAATTTATGATCGGGTTTGATTAATGGCAGACATGGAAATTGAAACTGATAGAACTCCAACTCACGAATGACACCAGATTAATAGACTACTAAAATGATTTGAGATCCATCATTGCAAGGCCTAAACGGCATTCGAATATCTTACACATTCCATCACGTGAGCATTAATTATGTTCGTAATGATTATAATAATTAAATGGTATCATTACATATGGAAATAATGTGAGAGATAAAGCGGATTTCGTCCCCAAATTAATGTATTCTGGAAAATTAGCCAGCACTTAAAGACAGCGTTAACATTCTAAACACATCCTCAGCCGAGAATAATTGTTTAAAGAAAAATTCAAAACATTCGAATTTTAAGGGTAGACTTGAAATTCAGATGAGGCAGAGTAGATTTTAGTATACCTACTATGAGCCAGGATGCAAATTACATCCACGGTACGACTAATTTGCATCTCCCTAGCGTCCTGTTTAGAAGATTAGTATGACTATACTTGCGGTAAAGCTTTAACTGCATGACTTTAGTACATGAAGAGTCAAGATGTATAATGTGTGATGAGAAGGACAGAATATGATGAGCAATATATGAGTAACAGGGTACTATATGATGCAATGTATGATGAGCTATGTAGTATACGATAAGCCAAGGTATGATGAGCTAAGCAGTAGTATACGATGAGGCAAGGGATGATAAGCAATACACATGAGCAGGGTAGTATATGATGTATTGTATGATGAATAGGATAGTATATGATGTAATGTATGATGAGCAGGGTAATATATCATGAGCTAGGGTATAATGAGAAGTGTAAAATGATCAAGACAGTACTTAATTAAAAGTAAAATGATAAAGGTAGCATATGGTATTGCAAAGGGTAATATATGATCAGCCAGGATAGTATATTATGAGCCAGGGAAGTATATAATGAGTCAAGAGCATTCACAGGTCGCCTTTAATTTACTTCCCGAACATTCTATTTAGAGCTAGGAATATGCAGTTATTATGACTAGGAACATACAATGATGGAAGGTGAAATGTTTTACATCCAGCAATTTCCATGTAACAGAACTATAAAATGTGCGTCATTTTTATTTGCTAATTTAAAAAAGTTTTTGATATTCAGAAATTTTAATAAATGTGTAGGTGTCACATTTAGAGATAACTAGCTATTTTTTCCATAAGAAGCGTGGGTGGAAATGTCCAGGTTAAAATATGCACCAGAGATTTATTTTTAAACCAGATCTCTTCGATGCAGAATGAATAAAATAGTAAAAAATGGCTTTGGGCTTTCTCCAGGTAAATATAAACTGCCAAAACTGAGGACTGAACAATGTTTAAAATAAACAAAAGTTTGATATCTTAAGATCGCGTAACTGAACCCCAACAATTAACTTGAGCCCCCCCCCCCCCCCCAAAAAAAAAGACATTTTTTAAAAATGCTTTTATATATATAATTAAATTTTTGTCATCTATATGTCATGTATATAGGTGGCAAAATTTTAGTTATATCTGTAAATATATTTAAAAAATGAGTTTCAGTTTTGATTTCAAGTTACCCCATCTTACGCCAAGAATAAATCAGACTCTAAGCAAATATGAAAACAATGTTATACAAAATTAGAAACTTCGACGGTTATAACTGATGATTTGACAAGAGACGTTAATGTCACATTAACAGTTGTTGGTGTGATACATGGTATGTCTTGAGGATACCCTAAAACAGATATACTTAACCCAAATTTAAATTACTTTCCAATATAACTCCAAATGAGGATATCACTCGTGGCATATTACGTGTATGCATGAAGGATGGGTAATATTTCAAAACTATTCTATTCATGCCATATCCCAAGAACTGTCGAAGGCGAATATTCCAAATTGAGACACTCTGACACTTATGTAAAATCTTTAACGCTTCTTAAAGAAAAAAAATATAAACAAAACACACTGAAGGTGCTTTAAATTTATCCAAAAAAGCATCCCAATCGCAATCGTTAGGAAATTTTTTGGTATTTTACTTTTATAAAGCCCAATTTTGTTACTCATTTCGACTTTCTTTAAAATATAGGAATGGCATGTTCCTCATCAGTTGATTAATTTAATATTGTCTATAAAATCAGCGGTGCCAGTACTTTGAAATATGTATGAAAAAAACATCGGGAAACAGTAAAATGTGAAGAAAAAAAATATCGGAAAAACTCTGAGTTTCTTCCTTAAATAATGTAGTAAAAACAAAATATAGAGTTTTATATACATATAATACTAACAAATATATAGCCAGACAGATGCATATAAAATTCAAATGATATAAATCGAATTTTAAATTGCATTTGCAACGAAATTCGACGAACCAAACAAGCAATTTTTTATCTACAAGCAACCGGAGCGCCTAAGTTCACAAAATCACTAAAACTTTTGGGTTTGGCATCGAATGATATAATCAGTCGAAGCGTACAATTTCAATCTACTACATTTCCTAAAATTTTATCATTGCAAAATCTGATAATCTCTTTTTTCGCATTTTGTGTTCACGGATTTACTCGGAATCGGAAATACAATTCGGAAGCGAAAGTAATTTCCGATTTGACAAAAATTTCATTTCCCATTCTTCGTATCTCTTATTAATATTTCCTTCCATAAGATTATCGAATTTCGGGTTTCATATTTTGGAATTCCTTATCCCTTCCCGTAAACGATTTCGTCGCCGCTATCGATTCGTAGTTTACATCGATTGGAATTGTTTTCATTGGTTATTTCGTGGCGCGAGAACAATCGATGAGCCTGAATCATATTCTTAAATGCATTTGTGGTCGTAGCATCGCTAGTGCGGCGGTTTATAGAAAAATAATTATATTTTTGTACCGTTTTCCTATATGTAGGGTAAATACTTTTTAAGAAACAATTTTCAAAAATCGATTGGGACGTAACGATCTATTTCAAAATATCTCAGGAATTTAAATGCTCTCAATCGTGACATATTTCTGTATACAGAACCGCCGACAGGGGAGGATGAGAAGAAGGTATTGCATAGGAGCCTGGAAGTTTGGGAGCCTGGATCACACAAACATTTTCTAGAAAGCGTTCAATAACTTGAAAGTAAGGGGTAGTAGGGCCCACGTATTTACTGCACAAGGGCTCTAAAGATGTCATCAGCTGCACTGTCTGTATACAAGATGATTCTAATTTATACTCACAGAACCTGAATGTAGGGAAGAGAAGTTAGAGCCATGCTTCCATTGCAGGCAACAGAATCTATGGAAACGTTTCGCTATTATTATACCCCCGTCAGCATTGAATAGCGACATCTGCAATAGCATCAACTTGTTATATCTCATAATTTTAAGAAACCTCTATGAGAACTAACAAATTAAATCCCGAACTTTGGGAATGAACAGAAAAAATTAATTTTTAACTTTGAGAACGTCCAGTTAGACATGTTTAATTTTGGGAACACCCAGTAAAACATAATCCATAACTTTGTGAATGAAGGATAGGACGTAATCCTTAATTTTGAGAACGCCCAACAAGGCATAGTCATTAACTTAGAGAACGTCCCCTACATACGTGATCTCTGAGCTTAGCCTTTGTAACGTCGCACAGCCTGCGCTTAATTTTTAAGAAATTTGAAGCCGGCTTCGTGATAGGGGTGAAACTTTCAATTTCCGAGTGATTCGCAAAATGGCGCAAATTTGCAAATAGTAGCATGCCACATAAGTTTCCTTAGTGCCATTGCAGATATTGGTAATTTAATATTGTGAAAGGCATGTTATAAGTGTAAAACCGGTCCATAAATGCTATTTTCTACAGTAGGAACATAATCCGAAGATCAATAAAATTATATTGGAACTTTAAATACCCCTTTAAACCACTTCTCTTTATTATATTTTTATTTATAGTTTAAGCTACAATGGTAGTCACCGTGTTCAAATTATTTAACAGCATTAATAGAATAAGCATGACAGTATAATTGGAAGAATAGAGCAGTTAACAGTCTGGAAATTATCCACAGATCATTATCATAAAAAATGAATAAAATATGCTGTTAATAACAATGAATTCTTAAAACTAAAGCGTGTTACCACTCACTTTAAAGAGCTTGAAAAAAACTACCGATTGATAGCATCTTGGCAATTTATCCCCACCGGTGGAGGGCTAAATACCTTGGGTGGAGGGAATAACTTGCCCCCCAAAGGTGGACCAATGACGTCACAAACAAAAAAATCTGATGTGGGCAACACATGACTTTTCTTATATAATGTAATGAATTTACTACTTTTACAGTAAAAAAATAGGTTTTTCTTATAGTAGATACTAATATTCCTTCCAAGATATTGAATTTTCGACAATTAGTCGTCATTTTTATCCATTTGGCGAGATTTTCGTTAATTTGGCAACATTTCAAAAATTCGGCAAGTTGGCGACATTCCGCCAAATTCGTCGCCAAAATTTCGCCAAGCGTTATGGAAGAAGAAATAAGTTATTCTTACAGCAGATAAATGACTATTGGCGTTCAAATACAAAGTATTACTCAAAGTATCTCTTTTCATGAATGGAACGAGCTAGATCCACGAGAATGATGTCACTCAATTTATCGCATGGTATTGTATATGAAAAGTGAACATGATTCTCAATAGGAAATATTTTTTTTTATTTTATATGACTTTTTGATAATTTTTCTGAAAAATGTGGAATATCTCGAGAACGGTTCGTGTTAGCGTTCTAAAATTTATGTCAATCGTTTTCTAATGAAAAATTACATAAGAAATGTCTATTTGCGTAACTTTGTTAGTAGTTTTGATTTTTTGACAATTTTTCCAAAATTTCACTCGAAAATTTAGAGGGGTTCTGAACATTCGATTGCGTATAAAAACAATAGGCTTCCAGTGTTTCGGATTGTGATTTTTGTAAAAAATTTTGTTCGAATCGGACCATTTGTTCATCAGTTATCGTCTCCACAGACTCACTGACACACACACACATACTTACACACACACACACACACACACACACACACAGACATCACTTCAAAAATGTTTGATTCGTGATCAGGGATGCCAGAAACGTGCTCTCCCGTCGAAAACTGGAATTCGAATTTTCGACCCCGTCACAATACTTTCCTTATACATTATGTATATAAGGAAAGTAACAATTGTATCACGGCTATTTTTCACAATGATTGAAACTATTAAGTCTCGCGACCATTGAGCCATAAATAAACGTTTTTATGAATTGTTCTGTCAAATTATGTCCTATGCTGTCCTGTTAAAAGAAAGTATAAAATTTCGAAGTTTTCGATCGAATTTTTAAAATTTCTATCTTGCTCTAAATGTTATAATAACAAAGCCGGATATACAGTTTTGTGAAAATTCATTAATATTTGTGGCAACTACCATACACACAAAAAATCGACCCCAGACGGACGGACATCACTCCAAACATAGTAAAAACGTGTTCAAGAGGACTTAAAAACATATATTGGGTTCAAAATCTCGAAATAGAAAATTTTTGTGAAAACACTACTTTCTGAAAACAAATTATGAGAAAGTTAAAATACATATGCCGAGCACTAAAGTAATGAGAGCAATAAAGTGATCGACTTAATAGAGTATCAAAGTAATGAGCGAGAGCACTGTGGTGAGCGAGAACAAGTCGCGAATCTTTGCTCCACACAGTGTGAGAGAATAAACATGATCTTAAAGATTTAAAATTTTATCTTTTCACAATATTTTGTGTAAAAGAAACGTGCTTTTAAGACGTCTCGAGAAAAAAAAAAGACTTTATCGACCTCGAAAATGAGGTCTGTACCTCAAAGTGGGCAGTACCACGAACCATATTTCAGGGCAAAGTGGGTTTTCGATAGCCCCTGGGCGACATAATGGTGATCGAATCGCTTTCGACAATGGAGTCTTTCGAGCACTTTGCACCCAGCGCTGCCGCAGTATAAGGGGTTGTAAACACCTGGCTGGTGACAGCTGATAGGACTGAAATTCTTTCAGATATTGCTCCCAAAGCAGCTTTTTCGCTGGCAGCGATATTTTCAACGTGTCATGGAAAGAAAAAAGACGTTATCTTGAATTGTCGCGTTGGTGTGTTATTTATTTAAGGTGGAAAGGGATAAAAAAAAAATGGGATAACTCAATTATTGTTGTGGATATTCGGTAAGTGTGTTGATTTTGAAGAAAGATTACAGAAGGTAGTTTTTTGTGTGTATATCTTAGATAACGTTAAAGTTGAAATATGTCCTGGTTCAAAAATGCGGCTTAAAATATTGATCATTAGAGTTTAAGATGTTGATCACCATAAATGGAATTAAGAACGCGCGCATTTTGTTCTTGGGCTCTCAAGAGGAATCGAATTTGCTAACTGCGACTGTCATCTCACTCCACCGACGTCACTACATTTCGATGAACGGCACTGGATTATATGTAAGCAGCCCAAATTTAAAACTTTGCGCAAGTTGTTTATGCCTAGGTACTGCCACTTCAAAATTAACAAACTATTTTAAACTACAATAATGTCTGTGTTTTGGCAACTCCTCTCAAAGTTTATTCTGAACTGTGACATCACGAATAAGGACTCTTTAATTTCCATTTCGTCAAGCTGACATCTTTTTCATTGGTTGCCGAGCTGAGTGCCCAACCTCATATTAAACAACCTTGCATGGACCCAGGTTTCTCTGTCATTGCCGAATGCGGATCATCCACAAATGAAGGAAACGTGATGATGAATGACCAAAAAACTCCTTAAAACAAGAATTTTAGAACTTTTCTGGTAGCAATATTAATTTCAAGATTAGTACACACAGCATTTATTTTTATTCCACCTATCGCTAAAAAAATTTAAAGCACTTAAGATTACAGTGAAGCGACTTCCTTCCTATAACTGAACGGTACACGAGAGTTAAAACGTTTTCTTGCAACGTCCTATTATAGTGCAGATGTCAATTCATTGTAATTTGAAATTGTAGCTTTCAAAAGACAACCTTTTATCTTCCACTACTTTTTTAATTCAATTTTTAAGACAAAAATGATAAAAATGACTATCGTCTCAAAGCAGTAATCTTAAATTCAGTGATTACAGTACGCTGATCAGTATTTCAAGGCTAAGTAGATTTTCGATAGCTCCTGGGTGACATAATGGTGATTGAATCACTTTCGGCAATGGCGTCTTTCGAGCACATTGAGCTCAGAAACGCAGCCATAGGAGGCTGCAGAATGGGTTATAAACACCTGGCTGGTGACGGCTGATAGGAGGAAAAGACTACTGGATATTGTTCCCAGTGAAGTTTTGCTACAAGAAAATGTTATTATTTATATTTTGAGAATAAAAACAGTACGTAAAGCCACTTGTTCCCCCAATGTGATAAATACAAGAAAAACTCAATTAAGAAATGAATTTACGATAAATTTGTTAGAAAGACTATTTATTCTCCCAGAAAATATTTATAATAATGCTATTATGTTTTCTTATGTTTCTATAACATGCTATTATGTTTTCTAAAAGATTATCCATAAAACAGTCTATGCTAAAATATGGAAATTAGTCGTTATTAAAGTTCTTGAATTACCAAAAAAAGCGCCATTTTACAACTTTCTACCACGGTTTAAGCACTCATTTACGAAATAATGACAATAATTGGTATTTCGACTGCAACGTAAATTGTCTTTCTTTGCAATAATATGTTCCGTGATATATTCTTCAGTTTAGTAAATTCAAAATTTCATGACGACTGTCTATCAGCTTGGATATAATAGTTAAAACCATAGAGTGAAAATGAAATCCTTGTAGAACTCCAGAACTCCATTCTATTGATAGCATAATTTTATAATAAAAACGTTCTTTATCCGTAGGCAAGAATAATCAATACATATCAGAAGAAACCGATACGATTAAAACACTTTACTCGTCTGACGCATACTAATGAATTCATGCAAGTGAGGCAACAATCACATATCCTCCCACGGTACACACAACTATATGTGACGCAAAATCACGCAAAAAACTTCTTAGTGACCCCCATCATTTGTGCCTCAAGCAACAAGTATTGGAATAAAGTATTGTATATCTATCACTCTTTCGCATACTCTCGAAAACAGACTATTGGACATAATAAATAAACTGATCAGAATTTAAGTTTGTTAAGTTATAGCTTTATGGTATTATTGAGTTATTACACAAAAATTAAATGTAATCGTGGCTTTTCTCCCGAGAAAATTTTCGCTAATTTGATGGGGGGAAATTGCTTGTAGAATGAAAAGCTAATTTGGTGCTTCATTAGCTTTTTAATTGATTTAAAAGTTCATTAACTTTTTACGAACCGAGGTAAGTTTGGAAAAAAATGGATGAGAAGGATAAGCGTGACTAATAAGATGAATGTTTTCTTTTATTCTATAAGTGAGATCGTGCCATAGAGTAATAAGTGTAGAATAAAGTCAACGATTTACCGAAATCCATAAAATGTCTGCATTGAAATACGATAAAAATATATTTAACAAAATACTAAAAGTATTTTTTTGGTTTCCAAAGAATAATACATATTTTGTGAATCAAAAAGTTTGGAAAGAGTAAAGCAATTCAATATTTCCTTTTTAACACGACCATCGACGATAGCGTTAATAAACTCGATTTAGTGCGGTAACAACTATTTCCTGTCGATTTATGGATATTTAAGTACGTTAAATACGGGTACTAAATTGAACCAACGTTATATTAAAAATTCATATCCTACGTATAACAACACTGTAAATCCGTCCAGTAAACGTTAAACACGCAACATTTTTTTCTTATTTCTAAATAGATTCGTAGCAATCATGGGCTTTGTATAATTCGATCGTAACAGTCATAAATTTCTTGTCGTTTTGTACACATTTACATTAGAAACACGAAAGTTACATATTTTACAACTAATAAAGTTTAATAAGTACATTTCAAATTAAACTTTTTAAAAACATATTTGAGACTGTACGTCCCTTTTGAAGCTCCGGTTCTTGCAAACCACAAATTCATATTAAGCAATTATAAAAAATATAAACAATGTATTACTCGAAAATAAATTTGGATTTAGTTATAGTATCACCCAATTCGAACGTTCTAAGCATTTACATTAATTCGCGGTATTTTACATTGTCAGAAAAAATTAAACATTGTATCATTTTAAATAAAGAAAACTTCATAATCCTTTTATACAAATTATCAGCTAAAATAAAAGCAATGATAGCTTTTTATATCAAACAAAAACTCTCTAATATATTTTAATCGTAAAATCAATAAATAAGCAGCAACGCATTAGAATCTAAACAAAAGCAACTAAGCCTCTTTTTCTCAAGGGAATATGCAATAATAATAAGATTATGTTCTCGAATTAATACCAGTGAAAGTATTACTGCAATCCATGAAAATTATTTTTCTCAACACTTTTAGTGTTTATTGACCACATATAAAAACTCTCAGGCATAAAGTAATTCCGGACTGAAATATACTGTTGCTATAATCTAAGGAAAATATTTACTAAGCCTATTAAAGCAAGAAATGATCGTTGAAAGGATTAAAATAAGATGTAAATAGTTTTCAGACGATTTCAAACATTAATTATTTTAAAACAACTATTAATTCTAAAAGTCGTGTTTAAAGATATTAGTGTATTTACATTCAGAATAAACTGCAATGTAATTATACATGTGGTATACAATGTATATGTAGTATATAATATACTTCATATATTATATATGTAGTATGCAATGTAATTACATATTCAATCATAATTGAAATACTGTTGATATAATCTGAAGAAAATATTCAATAAGTATATAAAAGCAGTTACCTTGCACCTTTTTGGTAGGTCGGACGGTCTGGGTCTCAACAACAACAACTAAGTTTATTAAAGCAAGAAATTATTGCTAAAAGAACTGAGATACGATACAAATATTTTGCAGACGATTTCAAACATTAATTAATTTTAAAACAACTATTAATCTTAAAAGTCGTGTTTTAACGATATTCGTGCATCTTTATTCAGAATAAACTGCAATATAATTTATGTTATCTTAGGAATAATGTGAACATAGGATCGCGCTCCCATGATAAATACAGTGAACTTTCTATAGTCCGGCACGTTCGGTAATTCAGAGGTGCCGAGTTAAATTTGCCGGATTATCGAATGTCAAAATAAAATGGGGTGAAAAAAAAATGTGAAGAATAATTTAAAACAAAATAATGAACAATAAATGTTATACCTATTTGCCTAAAACGTTACACAGACTGAATAACATTGTACAGTATGTGGGAGAACATTTAAATTACTTAAGGAATTTAAGGTAAATTTCAAATGACAAAAACCTGTATAATTGTGCGAGTTCACAAACATCTCCAAATACAACCGAACAAACCCAAATGCTGCTCGTGTGGGACGGGACTATCGGTCGTGCCGAACCACTGGATGCCGGATTAACGGACATACGAGAGTCAGTTCCATGATTTTTAGCACAATTTTGCAAGAAAACTTGATGTGTGTTTCAACTTTCTGGAGGGCCATAAAATAACCAGTCATAACAAGACAATGCTTTATATCATTGATGCCTTCCATGGAGACCAATGAAATCAGTTATATGGCCTTAAATCGAAGGAGATTGATAAAATTAGTCATAACAAGAAACTGCTTTATATGATTAATGCAGATTGATGCATTCTGTGGAGACCAATGAAATAAGTCATATGACGCTAAATGAGTCAAATATATGGAGCCGGTTGAGTGATATGACTGCCGGTCTCCACAGAGGTTCGTAATTTGCGATACAATCTATGTCCTTGCTGTTATTGCAGTTAAGTCTATTCCGTGTTGGAGAGAGATGTATACAAAACACGAAACTCGACCAGAGATGATAGCATCTGTAATAGAAGCGTGATCCTATCCTTTGAGAGCTCGTTTTATAGGAGAGCTCTGTTAATATAATTTTCTTTCATAATTTGATGAAATTTGACAGACATTAGAAACAGAAACAAGTGTGAAACCTGGATGGTTCACACAAACTGGTAGCTAATTATTTTCGAGCGTTGGAGATTAAGTTGTTAAAGGGAAATTAACCTTTCATGTTGTTTAGATTTCTCATGTCAACCTATAGAAAATTGTTATCATAAATCTGTCGTCTTAAACAGCTCGTTCTTTTAATTTTTAGTTAATTATTTTTCTGTGTGTAATTATTATTATTATTTTTCGCTGCTTTCTGTCTGAAAATTAGAAAACTTGTTCTAGTTTAAAATCGGATTTTTAGCTATAAACGAGCTGGAGATCTTTTAAATTTTTATTCGTAGGTTGACATAAAAACTGAAACAAACGACGATTGGGAAAACGCCTGTAATTGAAGGGCATGCTATGTTTTTGTGAAACATTTTTTTAGAAAAACATAAATACAATAAACTGAATCTCGTTAGAACCTTATAAATGCTCAATATATTTAAAAGCACACGTTTAACTTCTTAAAATAATCGCACTGTCATCTGCGAAATATATAAAATGTTGTTAAAATTTTATAGAAATTCAATCGGTAAAACCTTGGAAATTTGCTACTAACTAAAATATACTATAAAATCTTTCATTTACTTCGATTATTTCTCTATTTCAGAATCATTTATTTATTCCATTCTGTTCAAGTGTTATTCGAATCTAATTCAAAGCAAGCTATGTAATGCAGTGAAATAAAAAGATAAAGTTAGGAAGTATTCATCTTTATATATTTACGATCAAGCATTATTCTGGTTATTGTAAACCTCAATGGGTATAACTTTTATTCAAACTATAAATATATACACTTCATAAATCTACCTAAACTCTTCAGAAACATCTAAAAGTTTCCAATGACCATGCAGAGCACCGACATCATACATATATATCTCCAACTCCAATAGCCACTTGCAGATTAAACTTGAAACGCATATGGCTGTAACTAAACACCCTTCTGCCGTTGGACCATCGCTGGCCAAACATGAAACATGATACATAAAACTCTCGTTTTCCGTACATTGAAAACCACCATTCCACGTTATCCAGAGATTAAGTAACGCGAAAAACAACTCTCCCTCGAAAAGAGAGAATTTTCTAATTCATTAGGGAACATGAAATATGCATTATGGTATCCTCCAACAAACCAGATGTCGGGATGCTGGAAAAGAGGTGGCAGCTGAAGACTACCCACCAATATTTATTTCCTGGGTATGCCGATTTTTCACGTCTGCTATGATAGATGGAGGGACGAGGAATTGAAATTGATAGAAACGGAATAATTCTGACATATTAGTGGTTGGATAAATGGTTTGGGGTGCTGAAGGAAAAGTAAAAATATATGTTTTAAATATATCGAGAATTGGGTTGGGGAGACGTGTATAAAAATTAATGATTAGTGTGCCAATCTTTAAAAATCGATATCGTATCTTTTCACCTATAAACCCTACTAAATGAGTAGCACTTTTAAAACCTGGGTATTATCTTAGATGAATAATATACCACACACAGAAAGAAAGTGGCCGCTTTTCACCATAAGCAAAGTAGGTAAAAGCTGAAGGACCGCGAAGTTCTGAGAACACTTTTCCCGTGCTCAATTTGCATTTATTTACAATATAAGTTTTATGGGGCTCCTAGAAGTTACTTTTGCCTAGGTTTAAAGCGACCTTGCAGAGAAGGGGTGTCATGTGTGTGTGGCAGGCTAATATATGATCGTTCGATACTGTTGGTATTCAAGTAAAGAGATAAGTATTAAAACTTCAAAGCGCACAAAAGTTTGTAGGCTCTTTACATCCTTCTTCATTTATACTAATATTAAAGGTGTGGATTTTTTGCTGCCACATACTTATTAACTATTTTCACAATCCGAGCAAACTGCAAAGTTTCAAATATATTTGAGCAAAAGAATTAATTATACTGAAACTAAGCGTTCTCTTCAGACCTCGTAAGCTGAAGAGGTGTCACAAAGTAGAAAACGTATATGAGGCACCTCGGCATTGCAATGGATAGGGTCTCCATGGCTGTAAATTTTATCGTTTTTGAACACAAACGAAAAATCAATTTAACAAAAAATTATCCTATAGCGAGAAATCGAATTATTATATTTCGACCTGGAAAACAATGGTATTTGTCCTAACTGCTCCTTCCCTCCCACAATGGGCAGTCCTCAATTTTATCAGGTCTTTCGCGACTACAGAAATATTTTTTTACACGCAAAGTATAATCTAAATGAAAGTTTTACTGATTGATATGCTTAAACCCTATCTACGTTGAAGGATTTTCGCTGGGCAACATAAAGCGAAATTGATACATTCCCTGCGTCCCCGGGCGACCGTCGCCATCGCCCTGTCACACTCGTCGAAGAAACAGCTTGTTATTCACTACAGTGTGTGGTTTATTGGATTGCCTTATTGCAAAGTGAATTATTTATACAACTTTGGCCTTCAATGAATCTTTCACCACACCAAAAGAAATCGTAAACCTACAGCTAGTTAAAGGTAGCCAAGATTTCGATGAATAATTTTCACATAGTATGCAAACATCAGATGGTTCTTTTCTTTCCGACTCGCAAAGATGGTATTTTGACGAGTTTTCATTTGACAATTTTCCAAATGATTACACAGTGGATGTTACCCTTTATAACTCAATCCAATGCTCAAGGCTGGAGAAAAGAATTATTGAGAAAGTCTACTCCCTAGTATGGACATCTAAGTTACATTCAAATGGATCAAATGGCATTACTCATTTTTTTTTATTATTATTCATAATATAAAAATTCAATTATGAGTAATGAATGATACATGCATGAGTACACTGGTTAACACTAGTGGACTGGTAATAATAATTAAAACTAAGCAGTGATATACAACATTTAAAATTTTGCAAAATGTGAAAAAAAGATTCATATCATTTCAACTGTATTTTTCATGAACATAAATTAAATATTTGCTTACGACTATCAACCCAGTATTGCTTAGGGAATTTTATTTTGAAATTTCTAGCACTTCAAAAATTTAATACAAGACACAGAATATTTCATTCCTATCTATAAGAGGCTATCACTGTTAATCTAAAAATTTCAAACTTAAAGGGTAAAAATAACCGCATTTTGTTTTAGTAATATATATTTGGAATTTTTGATCAAAAAACACATGCTTTCTAATTCTACATCATTTGACTGCAAAGCTAAATATATATCTACTTTCTCAAAATTGATAAACAACCGGAAGAGTTTATGAACGCGTTTGATTAATAGCAGAAATGGAAATTGAAACTGATAGAACTCCAACTCACGAATGACACCAGATTAATAGACTACTAAAATGATTTGTGATCCATCATTGCAAGCCCTAAACGGCATTCGAATATCTTGCACATTTCATCACGTGAGCATTAATTATGCTCGTAATGATTATAATAATTAAATATCATTAAATATGGAAATGATGAGAGAGATAAAGAGGATTTCGTCCCCAAATTAATGTATTCTGGAAAATTAGTCAGCACTTAAAGACAGCGTTAGCATCCTAAACACATCCCCAGCCGTGAATAATTGTTTAAAAAAAATTCAAAACATTCGAATTTCAAAGGTAGACTTGAAATTCAAATGAGGCAGAGTAGATTTTAGTATACTATGAGCCAGGATACAAATTGCATCCACGCTACGACCAATTTGCATCCCTAGTCCCTTGCGTCCTGTTTAGAAGATTAGTATGCCTATACTTGCGGCAAGGCATTGACTGCATGACTTTAGTATATGAAAAGTCAAGGTGTATAATCAATGATGAACATGATAGAATATGATGAGTAATATGTGAAGAGCAGTGTAATATATGATGGAATGTATTATGAGCAGGATAGTATATGATGCAATGTATGATGAGCAGGGTAGTATATCATGAGTTAGGTAGTATACGATGAGCCTAGGTATGATGAACTAGGTAGTATACGATAAGACAAGGTATGATGAGCTAAGTTGTATACGATGTGCCAAGGTATGATGAGCTAGGTTGTATACGATGAAGTAAGGTGTGATGAGCAGGATAGTATATGATGCAATGTATGAGGAGCAGGATAGTATATCATGAGCTAAGGTATGATAAGCAATGTAAAATGATCAAGACAGTACTTAATTCAAAGTAACATGATAAAGGTAGCATATGGTATTGCAAAGGGTAATATATGATCAGCTAGGATAGTATATGAGCCATAGAGAAGTATATAATGAGTCAAGTACAGTCACAGTTCGCCCGTAATTTACTTCCCGAACATTCTATTTAGAGCTAGGAACATACAGTGATCGAAGATGAAAAGTTTTACATCCAGCAATTTCCATGTAACAGAACTATAAAATGTGCGTCATTTTTATTCGCTAATTTGAAAAAGTTTTTGATATTCAGAAATTTTATTAAGTGTGCAGGTGTCACATTTAGAGACAACTAGCTATTTCATCCATACGAAGCGTGGGTGGAAATGGCCAGGTTAAAATATGCACAAAAGTTTTATTTTTAAACCAGATCTCTTCGATGCAGAATGAGTAAAATAGGAAAATATGGCTTTGGGCTTTCTCCAGGTAAATATAAACTGCCAAAGCTGAGGACTGAACAATGTTTAAAATAAACAAAAGTTTGATATCTTAAGATCGGGTAACTGAACCCTAACAATTAACTTGAGCCCCCCTCTCCCCCCCCCAAAAAAAAGACATTTTTTAAAAATGCATTTACATATATAATTAAATTTTTATCACCTGTATGTCATGTATATACGTGACAAAATTTTAGTTATATCTGTAAATACATTTAAAAAATGAGTTTCAGTTTTGATTTCAAGTTACCCCATCTTACGCCAAGAATAAATCAGACTCTAGACAAATATGAAAACAATGTTATACAAAATAAGAAACTTCGACGGTTATAACTGATGATTTGACAAGAGACGTTAATGCCACATTAACAGATGTTGGTGTGATACATGTTATATCTTGAGGATACCCTAAAATAGCTATACTTAACCCAAATTTAAATTAGTCTCCAATGCAACTCCAAATGAGGAGATCACTCATGGTATATTACGTGTATGCATGAAGGATGGTTGATATTTTCTAAACTATTCATGGCATATCCAAAGAACTTTCTAAGGCGAATATTCCAAACTGAGATACTCTAACACTTATGTGAAATCTTTAACGCTTCTTAAAGAAAAAAATATAAACAAAACACACTGAAAGTGCTTTAAATTTATCCAAAAAAGCATCTCAATCGTAATCGTTAGGAAATTTTTTGGTACTTTACTTTTATAAAGTCCAATTTTGTTACCCATTTTATGTACTTAATTCCCCATGTACTTAATTCAGAGTAAAATGAGAAAGGTAGCATATGGTATTGCAAAGGGTAATATACGATGAGTCACAGGACGCTCGTAATTTACATCCCGAACGTCATATTTAGAGCTAGTATGACTAGGAACATACAATGATCGAAGGTGAAATATTGTTTTACATACAGCAATTTCCATGTAACAAAACAATGTGCGTCATTTCTCTCCGCAAATTTGAAAAGGTTGTGAGATTCAGAAATTTTATTAATTGCTTTGGTGTGATATTTAGAGACAACTAGCTATTTCGTCCACACGAAGCGTGGGTGGAAATGACCAGGTTCAAATATGCACTGAAGATTTATTTTTAAACCAGATCTCTTAGATGCTGAATGAATAAAATAGGAAAATATGGCTTTGGACTTTCTCCTGGTAAATATAACTGCCAAAACTGAAGACTTAACGATGTTTAAAAACAATAAAAGTTTGATGTCTTAAGATTGCTTAAGATTGCGCGATTTGAACCTTAATAGGAAACTTGAATCGAACATCATGTTTCTCATCAGTTGATTAATTTAATATCATTTATAAAATTAGCGGTCCCAGTATTTTAAACTATGCATAAAAAACAACGGGAAGCAGTAAAATATCAAAAATTAATAATTAATCTAAAATGTTCTTTAAGGTTCTTCCTTAAGTAATGTAGCAAAAACAAAACATCGAGTTTTATATAGTATAAAATGTATAACATATTAACAAAGATATAGCTAGAGATACACATAAGACTTAAATCATACACACACATACATATACATTCGTTTTGAAATATCAAAACGAATATCTATGGTATATCAGAACTTTCTAAGGCGAATATTCAAAATTAAAACACCCTAAGACTGAAGTGAAATCTTTAGCGCTTTTTAAAAGAAAAATTATAAACAAAACACACTAAAGTGTTTCAAATTTATTCAAAAAACATCCCAATCGTACTCGTTAAGAAATGATTTGGTACTTTACTTTTAAAAAGTCCAAATTTGTTACCCATTTAGACTTTCTGTAAAATTTACAAATGTCATGCTGCTCATTTGTTAATTAATTTAATACTGTCTATAAAATCAGCGGTCCCAGTATTTTAAAATATGTATAAAAAAAATAAAACGGGAAATAATGAAATAATAATTTATCGGAAAAGCTCTTTTAGTTTCCTCCTTAAATAATGTAGCAAAAACAAAATATATAGTTTTATATATAATATATAAAATACTAACAAATATATAGCCAGACAGATGGATATAAAATTCAAATGATACAAAACGAATTTTAAATTGTATTTGCAACGAAATTCGATGAACTAAACAGGGAATTTTTCTATATTTAAGCAACCGGAGCAACTAAGTTCCCAATATTGCTAAAACTTTCGGGTTTGGAATTGAATGATACAATCAGTCGCCGAGTACAATTTCAATTTACTACATTTCCTAAAATTTTATCTTTGCAAAATCGGATAGTCATTTTTTTGCGCATTTTATGTTCGCGGATTTACTCGGAATCGGAAATACAATTCGGAAGCGAAAGTAATTTCCGATTTGACAAAAATTTCATTTCCCATTCTTCGTATCTCTTATTAATATTTCCTTCCATAAGATTATCGAATTTCGGGTTTCATATTTTGGAATTCCTTATTCCTTCCCGTCAACGATTTCGTCGCCGCTATCGATTCGTAGTTTACATCGATTGGAATTGTTTACATTGGTTATTTCGTGGCGCGAGAACAATCGCTGAACCTGAATCATATTCTTCAATGCATTTGTGGTCGTAGCACCGCTAGTGCGGCGATTTATAGAAAAATAGTTATATTTTTGCACAATTTTCCTATATGGAGAGTAATTATTTTTTAGAAAACAATTTTCAAAAATCGATTGAGAAGTAATGCCTCATTTCGAAATATCTCAGAAATTTAAATGCTCTCAATCGTGACATATTTCTGCATACAGAACTGCCGACAGGGAAGGGGGAGAGGAATGTATTGCATAGGAGTCTGGAAGATTGGGAGCCTGGATCACACAAACAATTTCTTGAAAGCGTTCAATAACCTGTAAATGGGGAGTTTTAGGGACCACGTATTTGCTGCACAGGGCCCCTAAAATGCCAACAGCGGCACTGTCTGTATATAAGATTCTTCCAATTCATACTCACAGAACCTGAATGTAGGAAAGAGACGTTAGAACCATGCTTCCATTGCAGGTAACAGCATTTATAGACACGTTTCGCGAGTATTATACCCTCGTCAGCATAGAACAGCCAACATCTACAATAGCATCAACTTGTTATATCTCATAATTTTACGAACCTCTATGAGAACTAAGAAACGTAATCCCCAACTTTGGGAATGACCAGGAAAACGTAATTTTTAACTTTGAGTACACCCAGTAAGGCATAATCCTTAACTTTGTGAACGGCCGGTAAGACGTAATCCGTAATTTTGAGAACGCCCCGTAAGGCATAACCTTTAATGTTAGCAACGTCCACTAAGGCGTAATCATTAACTTTAAGAACGCTCCCTATATGCGTTTTCTGTGAACTTAGCCCTTGCAGCTTCGTACAGCCTGAGCTTAATTTTTAAGAAATTTGAAGTGATAGGAGTGAAAATTTCAGTTTCCCAGTGATTCGCAAAATGGTGCAAATTCGCAAATAGCAGCATGGTACATAAGTTTCCTTAGTGCCATTGCAGATACTGGTAATTTAATAATGTGAAACGCATATAAGTGTAATGCCGGTCCATAGGTGCTATTATCTACAGTGGAAGCATAATCCGAAGATGAATAACATTATATTGAACTTTAAATACACTTTTAAACCACTTCTCTTTATTGTATTTTTATTTGTAGTTTAAACTACAAAATCGTATCCACCGTGACCAAATTATTTAACAGAGTTAATAGAATAAGCATTACAGTATAATTGGAAGAATACTAGAGAAGTTAACAGTCTTGAAATTATCCATAGCTCATTATCATAAAAAATGTATAAAATAAGTTGTTAATTTACAATGAATATTTTTGTATGCCATAAAACTCATCTAAAACAAAGTATAAGATTTTAAAAACGAGTTATATAGTTAAATAGTATGCTTTGTGTCTCAAGGTCTCAAGGACGGGGTATACAGAGTGCCCAGGAGGGGAAAGGATTCCCCCCTTTAAACTCCGAGCGAAGAGAAAAAGAAGTACTAAGAAAGAGAAGCATAGGTTAAGAGAGACACCAGAGCTTTGCTTGGGGGTGAGGGCGACGACCTAAGTCGAGCCCCACGCCAAGTTTTACAGAAGGGGAAAGGTATGCTAGGACCCAAGCAGGCACCTAGCGAGAGTAAAAAAGAAAGAGGGGGATAAGCGCGTCCCGAGGAACGCAGGGCCTTGAGCTTGAGACGGGGGTGTGTGGGGGGGGACGTACATACCAAAAAAAAAAAAAAAAAAAAAAAAAAAAAAGGGAAAACGGTTCGTCGATAAATCGCGAACTCCCAAATGCTAGGGAGGGCCACGGAGTTAGCAAGAGTTCATAATAAAAGGGGGAGAGCAGATATAAAACGATGCTAGACGAGCCGCCTCCCCTTAGGAGGTCGAAGAAAAGCATCCATTGTGCGGCGCCCCACCAACGCCCAGGGGCGCTATCGCGCCTTAGGGTGTGTCGGGTTATACCGCGGGATACTGTCTAGCGTGGAATTATTTACTCTACTGAGATCTCTGAAAAAATTTAGTATGCTTTGTGTCCATATTGTGAACTGTATAAATGGTAGATTTCGGACAAAGACTCTCAGATTCAGAGTAAACGAAGCTATAGATATTAAAACAGTGAGAACTTTAAAACATTTTAATAACTAAAATCCACAATCTTAAACTTGGGCCAACGGGGCCAATTTGACTTTCATAGGACAGACAGACTGGTCGATCATCATTAGAAATATAGAGAGCAAGCTAATTAAAAACGAACTCAATAATCAACTTATCATCGGGGTAAAAAAAAAAAGAACAGTCACTGTTACTATTGCCAGATCACAGGTACAAACGTACCATGGGTAGAAATTTTCATATTAACTTGACCATCTCGTTTTATTATATCAAGTACGCGTCTTCAATGGGATTGCTCATGCATTCATATAGCATAGTGTTTTTGTTCTCTCCTACTTGTATCACAGTCATTATTAAAATAGAAAAAAATATATGTAAACTTTAAAAATTTTTACTCAAGTTATTTTATAAAAATATTTTATATAATCTGTAAAAGTTAAATTGGTAACGGCTTAGTGATGCTGATGTATAGAATGCACTTGACTTATCATCGTTAACTAACTGTTTTGAAACCATTCAGATCTATACAGCTCACATTATCAATCCCCCCCATGTACCATTACTATCATTATTGGCTCGAGAATTATTATTATTTATCATAGGACGTAACATTATGAAAATCTTCAACTTCTAGTTATGAGAATTATCAAAAATTCCATCTAGTTTTGGTTTTTCACATAATGCATCTACATATTCAATTTGATTGTGGTAGGAGCACGAGTTCTTCAGCCCCCCCCCCCCCCACACACACACACACACACGGAGACCTTTTCAAAAGTATTCTAATTAGTGTTTAAATGTGCATGTTCGTCATAGTTTCCAATTCAAAAACTGCCACATACGCAATACTATCTTTATACAGTAATATGATAAAGTAAATATAAAATTATATAAATAATACTTTCTTTATAAAGTGGTATGATGAAATAAATATAACGTCAGATAAGCAATACTTTTTTACAGTAGTATAATAAAGTAAATATAAAGATAAATTTCAGAGTATCACGTGTTTCAATAAAAGGAACGAAATATGTTTTCAGAGAAACGGGGTACTAAATAAGGATCAAACTGTTTGGCACCCTCTGATGCATAAATACGAACTGCAGCGATAAAATACTGTTGCACAGAAACGAAAAAAACTTATTACACTCACGATATCTTAAATACGTTGAATTCGCCCTTATCAGTAATGGTTAACTGCAGCAGCATCATATCGAATGAAAACTCTCTGTAAAAACGCCTCTGCTTGTTAAGTGTCAAGAAAATCTTTAAATAACTCTCCAGCAGTAACGTCATCAAATGTTTCAAAATGGAATAAAAAAAACGTTCGATAAAAAGTTTGAAATTGCTGACGGACTCATTCCGTTTATTATATTTTAACGAAAAATAATTTCCATCCCTTTCTTCATCATTGAGTTTTCTTTTACTATTACTTTTTAACGGAATGGCCCGACCCGTAGAAGATTCTTCGAAAGAAAAAAAAAAACCTTTTGATTTGAATATTCTTTAGAATCGAATATTTTGATTCGAATATTCTTTTAATGATTTGGAAGAAACTGCGAAAAGAATTCTAGTTCCAAATGAGTGAAAATAAATGGCAAAGGTATTATGTAATTTTTAAAGATTCCATTTTACTCAAGCGGGATTTTTTTTCGGGCAATTTTTTATCGAAGGAAAAGTTGACTCGAGCAATTCAAAAGAGGGACTTCGCTGCATTCTTTGGATTGGAAAATTAACGGGGCGTTTTTTTTTTCCATCCTATTTACTAATGCCCCTTCTTTTATTGTTCCTCAACTCAATGAATGAGGCCGCGATAAATGAAGACCTGGAAAGACTTTTGGTTTGCAATGCGGTTATTAATCAGCAAAGTCTCCGATTCCAGTAAAAAAAAAAAAAAAGAATAAGGAATTGAAAGTAAATGCATAAATAATACTTTTAAAAAGCACTTAAATTTTAAAATTAATTGATTGAAATATATATTTCGATTTTCAAAATAATTTGAAAAAAGAATTAATCAATTCGCACATGCATTTTTTTTTTCCCTCTTTATTACATCTTTTTTTTTAAATATAGATTCACTTAACAGTCTTTCTAATAATTAATTTGGCTTTTTATCTTTTGTAGGGTCCAGTTATTTTGTAGACGCCTGCATCCTCTTCATCAGCGAGCCAAACCCGAAGTTCAAAAGAGGAATGGGCGCAAAAAGAAGGAAGATCAGGGTTTCGTCCAGAAAAGAGCACCAAGCGCCTTTAATCTCCAGTCTCTAGGTGTGGTTCTTATCTTCATACTGTGACATTATTTCATTTGCCCATAGTTGGAGGTTCGAGGTTTTTGATTTACTGCTTTTATTATTTGACCTAGCTCCTAGTGTGGAAGTTTGTAGCACATTTAGAGTTTGAGTAATTTTGGGGAGTTGATGCAGATCTAAGGATTTCCTAGCAGTTTAAGGTTTAAGAACATTTTTTAGAAAAAAGGCGCAAAAAGAAGCAAGAGGGATTAATTATATATTCAAGACCTGGATTAAGAGAGAGCCAATCAGAAAGCAGCATGATGAACCGCTCAGCTAATCTGAAACGACAAGTAATACACAAGATTGGCGCGCGCCAAATCTCAAAAAAACTATCGTGACAAGGCGAATCAAATCAGAACAAGAATAAATGAGACCCAATTCTTCATGCTGCTTTCTGGTTGGCTCTCTCTTAATCCAGGTGTTGGGTATATAACCCTCCTGCTTCTTCCTTTTGCACCCATTCTTCATTTGGACTTCGGATTTGTTGGTTCTCTTGCACTGGCGAAGAGGATCCAGCGTATCTTCAAAACAGCTGCATGCTGAATTATTGTACTATTTGTGATTTTATACGCTGCTCACGTTTTTCTTATCCTTCGCACAAAAAGTGTTGTACTTATTGATTTCAATGGATAGAATATGTCTAATCCGCCATCTAAATTAGATATTTTAATGGCAAAAAAAGTTGCCTGATCTCCTGAATAAATTTCGAACACTTTTGGTGCGACGTTCGTGCGTGTAGGTGGGGGACAAAATAACTGAAAACAAAGGCCTCCGTCACTATAACATTTTATGTGTAGATACATTATGCAAAAAAAATAGCGTTATATAGAATATTTAGTAGTTAATTAGAACACGAATTAATCAAATTTTGAGATTTTCTTCCATGAGAAAACAATGATGGTATTAAATTATATAGTATATGGGGAAACTGATCATTTAAAACACGCTGTTAATAATAATAGTATAAATATAGTTTATATTAACACAGATAAGCCAAATCCATCTATCACCGCAACTGAGTTGTCGCCAACTTGGAAAGAGAAATTTTTGTTTGGAGAAAGGCATAATTTGTTGACTTGGAAAGAGAACAACCTGCCAACTAGAAAAGAGAAATAATTTCCAACATTCTTCTTTTTTCCAACATTCTTCATTTTTTCCAACATTCTTCAGGCTATAACCCAAAAACAGCTAGACATGTAAAATTCGCTTTTATATCAATATGCGCAGAAAGCAAATATCCCAAATTTCTTTTATTGACGCTATTTGTGTCAAACATTTTTGAGATTTTTTAATTTACATTTATAACACACGATTTTTTTTTATATATTTTATAATTCAATTTTCATACAGTTTTTTATTCTATTTATAACCAACAGAGTTACGCTTCCTGAACAGACTTCTTCCGCAGGTTATTCTACTAAAAACTATTAAAAATATATTTATTGATTGATTTTAAAATTAAAATGTCTAAAAACTTGTCTGAAAAATAAAGCAACTGGAGATCAAATCTGTAATCCGCAATTTCTAGATTAATAAAACTATAAAATGTGTTCCATTTCTACACATTAATTTGAAACGGTTTTTGATATCAGAACTGCTATTAAGTATATCGGTATCACATTTACTGTCTACTAATATCCACATTTACTGCCCATTTCTACCGAGAGAACCGTGAATTAAAATGCCCAATTGTGAAATATGCATAAGAAAATTTGATAATGGCTCACACTTTGGCTATTTTAAAGTCTTATTGGGATGATTTTACTCTAAGCCTTATATGAAACGTTGCTTATTACATCTCTTGGGTTTAATTGTATAAAATAACACCCATAATTATTTTAAATAACACCAAATTTGTACTTTCTATTCACTTTCGTTTTCATTTCGTAAGTGGACTTATTTTCAAAGATAGCGTAGCGAACATGTGAATAAAACTAAAATATATCGTGAACGGTTAGGCCTAGAGTAGGTTGGTCGTATTCTTATCGTCAAGAATTACGTAAGCAGTCAATTGATATATTTGAGCATACGTAGTCCTTTATTTGAAACTTTGACGATTTTTGCGAGTCATTTCGCAAAAAAAGGCAGATTTTTTTTTCCGAATCGTACCAAAATCTAATCAGCATCAGAGTGGCAAGCGACTTATCTGTCAATTTTTGTGAAATTGCCCTATTAGTTTTCCAGCTTGGATACAGACAATTTTTTCGGGCCATTTCGCAAAAAAAAAAGCCGTTTTTTTTTTCAACCTGTATCGTTCCAGAATCTAATCAGCACCAGGGTCACCTACAAGTGACTTATCTACCAAATTCTATGTAAATTGGTCTATTAGTTTTTGAATTAGCGTGGATACATACATTGCACACACACACACGTCCCACTACAAATAGTTTTTTCGTGTTCAACAGGTCCCAAAAAGTGTAGATCCGTTGAAAACTCGAGTTGCGATTTTCGACACGATTCCAATACTTTCTCTATACATCACCATGTATTGCAGAGAAAGTAATATGCATGAGAAATTCGGATAAAGGCTCTCACTTTGTCTATTTTAAAGTATTATTACAGCTCAGATTTTATTCTGACCCTTCTATAAAACGTTACTTTATTACATCTCTTCACAGATATTTAGACTCCGCCAGAAATTTAAAAAAACTTACATTTCCATACTATTCTATACAAAGCGCATTCTCTCAGATGAATAGCAGAGTTGACAATTCACTGCAGCGAAATGTCAACTGGCAAACGGACGCCGCATTTAAAATGTGCTTATTTTCTGGAGCAGTTTTAAAGATCTGAATGGACGCGGCCATTATACGGGTAATGAACTCAAAACTTCGCGGGGAACTTGAAATTAAACTCGCCTTCAATATGACTCAACTCGACAGGGGGGAGATGCGAAATATACTTTGTTGGAAACTTTTATTAAATCAGGGTTAGAGTTCCGGAACACTTTTAGCTCGACGTTTAGGCAGAGCGATAGAATAAATGTGTATATTCTGACATTCTGAGAATCTCGCATGTAGCAAACTTCCGATAATCCGCCACGTTCAGGACTTCAGCGGTGCCAGATTATCGAACTTATCAGATTAACTTGTGTCAAACTGAAAAAGGGGTAAAAACGAAAAATGCGTGTGATTTATTTGCATCAAACGTCCCATATACTGGCTAATACTGTACAATATGTGAAAAAACATCAAAACTAGAGTTCCGGAACACTTTTAGCTCGACGTTTAGGCAGAGCGATAGAATAAATGTGTATATTCTGACATTCTGAGAATCTCGCATGTAGCAAACTTCCGATAATCCGCCACGTTCAGGACTTCAGCGGTGCCAGATTATCGAACTTATCAGATTAACTTGTGTCAAACTGAAAAAGGGGTGAAAACGAAAAATGCGTGTGATTTATTTGCATCAAACGTCCCATATACTGGCTAATACTGTACAATATGTGAAAAAACATCAAAACTAGAGTTCCGGAACACTTTTAGCTCGACGTTTAGGCAGAGCGATAGAATAAATGTGTATATTCTGACATTCTGAGAATCTCGCATGTAGCAAACTTCCGATAATCCGCCACGTTCAGGACTTCAGCGGTGCCAGATTATCGAACTTATCAGATTAACTTGTGTCAAACTGAAAAAGGGGTGAAAACGAAAAATGCGTGTGATTTATTTGCATCAAACGTCCCATATACTGGCTAATACTGTACAATATGTGAAAAAACATCAAAACTAGAGTTCCGGAACACTTTTAGCTCGACGTTTAGGCAGAGCGATAGAATAAATGTGTATATTCTGACATTCTGAGAATCTCGCATGTAGCAAACTTCCGATAATCCGCCACGTTCAGGACTTCAGCGGTGCCAGATTATCGAACTTATCAGATTAACTTGTGTCAAACTGAAAAAGGGGTAAAAACGAAAAATGCGTGTGATTTATTTGCATCAAACGTCCCATATACTGGCTAATACTGTACAATATGTGAAAAAACATCAAAACTAGAGTTCCGGAACACTTTTAGCTCGACGTTTAGGCAGAGCGATAGAATAAATGTGTATATTCTGACATTCTGAGAATCTCGCATGTAGCAAACTTCCGATAATCCGCCACGTTCAGGACTTCAGCGGTGCCAGATTATCGAACTTATCAGATTAACTTGTGTCAAACTGAAAAAGGGGTGAAAACGAAAAATGCGTGTGATTTATTTGCATCAAACGTCCCATATACTGGCTAATACTGTACAATATGTGAAAAAACATCAAAACTAGAGTTCCGGAACACTTTTAGCTCGACGTTTAGGCAGAGCGATAGAATAAATGTGTATATTCTGACATTCTGAGAATCTCGCATGTAGCAAACTTCCGATAATCCGCCACGTTCAGGACTTCAGCGGTGCCAGATTATCGAACTTATCAGATTAACTTGTGTCAAACTGAAAAAGGGGTGAAAACGAAAAATGCGTGTGATTTATTTGCATCAAACGTCCCATATACTGGCTAATACTGTACAATATGTGAAAAAACATCAAAACTAGAGTTCCGGAACACTTTTAGCTCGACGTTTAGGCAGAGCGATAGAATAAATGTGTATATTCTGACATTCTGAGAATCTCGCATGTAGCAAACTTCCGATAATCCGCCACGTTCAGGACTTCAGCGGTGCCAGATTATCGAACTTATCAGATTAACTTGTGTCAAACTGAAAAAGGGGTGAAAACGAAAAATGCGTGTGATTTATTTGCATCAAACGTCCCATATACTGGCTAATACTGTACAATATGTGAAAAAACATCAAAACTAGAGTTCCGGAACACTTTTAGCTCGACGTTTAGGCAGAGCGATAGAATAAATGTGTATATTCTGACATTCTGAGAATCTCGCATGTAGCAAACTTCCGATAATCCGCCACGTTCAGGACTTCAGCGGTGCCAGATTATCGAACTTATCAGATTAACTTGTGTCAAACTGAAAAAGGGGTAAAAACGAAAAATGCGTGTGATTTATTTGCATCAAACGTCCCATATACTGGCTAATACTGTACAATATGTGAAAAAACATCAAAACTAGAGTTCCGGAACACTTTTAGCTCGACGTTTAGGCAGAGCGATAGAATAAATGTGTATATTCTGACATTCTGAGAATCTCGCATGTAGCAAACTTCCGATAATCCGCCACGTTCAGGACTTCAGCGGTGCCAGATTATCGAACTTATCAGATTAACTTGTGTCAAACTGAAAAAGGGGTGAAAACGAAAAATGCGTGTGATTTATTTGCATCAAACGTCCCATATACTGGCTAATACTGTACAATATGTGAAAAAACATCAAAACTAGAGTTCCGGAACACTTTTAGCTCGACGTTTAGGCAGAGCGATAGAATAAATGTGTATATTCTGACATTCTGAGAATCTCGCATGTAGCAAACTTCCGATAATCCGCCACGTTCAGGACTTCAGCGGTGCCAGATTATCGAACTTATCAGATTAACTTGTGTCAAACTGAAAAAGGGGTGAAAACGAAAAATGCGTGTGATTTATTTGCATCAAACGTCCCATATACTGGCTAATACTGTACAATATGTGAAAAAACATCAAAACTAGAGTTCCGGAACACTTTTAGCTCGACGTTTAGGCAGAGCGATAGAATAAATGTGTATATTCTGACATTCTGAGAATCTCGCATGTAGCAAACTTCCGATAATCCGCCACGTTCAGGACTTCAGCGGTGCCAGATTATCGAACTTATCAGATTAACTTGTGTCAAACTGAAAAAGGGGTGAAAACGAAAAATGCGTGTGATTTATTTGCATCAAACGTCCCATATACTGGCTAATACTGTACAATATGTGAAAAAACATCAAAACTAGAGTTCCGGAACACTTTTAACTCGACGTTTAGGCAGAGCGATAGAATAAATGTGGATATTTTGAGAAACTCACTTGAGCAAATTTCCGATAATCCAGCACTTTCGGGACATAGCAGTTGCGGACTTTTTAATCATAAATCTTTATTAAACACCCTATATAAAATACATAAAAGCATAAACAAGCACCTCACGCGAGCTTTATACAAAATACTATTTATATAAGTGCTAACAAGTACATTCGCTAACGCCCGCTAATCGCCCCATTGTTTATTCACCCAAATCATTCCCGGGAGTTTGAAAAACAGGGAGTATTTTACCCGTCCTCAAACAAAGCAAGCAAGCAGGAGTCATAAGTGAAGCAGTGATAAAAATAACGGAATAAAACTATTAGTTCGAGTGGACAGGGCATTATGTGGTCACGCAGTGTTCGGCCATTCCAGACTCCCACTGGTCATTTTTGCTTCCCTTTATGAGCTCTGGATGTTATGAGAGGAAAATTATAGTTATGTGAGGAAAATTATTATGTGATTTCCTTTATGTGAGGAAATTATTAGAAAATAAGTGGATGACGGTATTATGTTCGGAAATGGGGAGGCGAAGTCTGCATTCCAAAGGTAAGGAGAGATCATCTTCAGTTACTGAGCATCTTAATAAGCGTTTTGCATTAGGGAGACAATTTCTGTGGGGAAAATGTTGCTTGTGGGGAAAATGTTGGCCAAGGCATACAGAAACAAAACTGTTTCATGCATTGCGATTTCGGACTGTGTGTTATGTGGCAAAATACTGAAAATTGGAATTGGTAACAAAAATGTTGCCATACTATTTTTTTACTAAGATATTTTCTTTTACAAATATCTCAGCTTCATTAGCATGTTATGTTTGGGGATGAGATACGGATTTGGAACGTTTTTTGTGTTGAACCTAAAACAAGTCCGCAAATTGGCGACGTCAGATTAATATATTTTAAGAAATTTGAGGTTCATTATGCACGCCGATTAAAATTTACTGGAAAGAATGTTCTGCAGACTGCAATGATGATAAGATTGAAAATTTGCAATACTAATTTTTTCGACTGCTATAAATCTATTGGTGTGATATTTTCGCCAATATCCAATTTCAACATTAAATAAATAAAAATAAATAAACCAAATTTTTAATTAATCGCTCTGAGGTCTTACTGGATATAAAAGAAAGTATCTTTGTACCAAATTTTCTAGCTGTGGATAGCTTGGATTTTATTGTTGTTATATCTTCAGCATAACATTGGAGGTATTTAGAAGCAGAACGTACGTTTATATTAAAATATTCGTCCAATAATCGGATTTGGATGGAATTTTCAACAGACGATATTCCTATTTCAATTAAATATTACAAAAAGATGTGTAAAATAACATCAAAGAATAAGCAAAATCTTAACTGGAATAATCAAGGATCTTCTACAGTAATATACATATTAAAACCAATAAAACTGAACTCCCAAATGTCAGCTATTCTTCCATTCCGAACCATGATTCTCTAATCGAATCACTCTCGGGATCCACAAAAACAGGCCTGGAGTCGGGATTTACCAAGTATCAGATAAAGCAAGGAAGCAGAAGTCATAAACGACTCGGTCCTAAAAATAACGAACAAAACTATTAGCAGGAGTGGGACGAACATTATGTGGTCACACCGTATCCGACCATTCCGGAATCCCAATGGTCATTTCGGCGTCCCTTTATGAGCTCTAGCCTTTATCCTATGAGTGTGTGTGTGTGTGGGGGGGGGGGGGATGCATTGTTGCCTTCTCAGTTGGGGGTGTGCGGAATTCCAATGATAGGAGGGATGAACCATCTTCAGTTATTAAGAATGTTGATAGCCTGTTGTATGAGTGGGGAATAATTTTGTGGTGAACTTCTAGTGAGCTAAGAGTTAGGGAAATCGTGTGGGAATAAAAAAAGTTCCCGAGCTTTTGATTTTGGATTTTCTTGTCTAGTTAGCCCACACGGTTTATGGTTTACTTTAACGTCTTATGCAAGTTTTAATCCATTTATAAAATACACCGATGAGATTGTTTAAATTTATGGAGGTTTTTTCTTATAACGTTTAACATGCGCATAGACATTTTTAAGGAAAGTTGCAGGTCATTTACGACCAATTTACAGTTTCGCTACAATTCTCGAGTCATTTCCATTTTAATATATATTGAAAGTGAAAACAAAAACAAAGTATTATTTAAAACACTCATGAATAATGTTTATTCAAAGCAATTTAACTATTGCAAGCGTAAAAGCAGTTTCAAAAATAGATGATTTAAATAAGAACAAAGGGTAAATTCAAAACATTCCAAACCTTCGATCCCATGCCATGGTTCAGCCAAAATTGCAAAATGGCTCAAATATGAAAGATCAAAAAGAAGCAAAATCTATAAATATATCGCCATTATAAAGACAATCCGGTGTATTTAACGCCAAACAACCCTTCGGATTTTAAGTTATATAAACCTCTAATAAGATAAGTTTACACATAAAGTGGACGATTAAGAAAAAAATTTATCAGAGAACATGAACATGCTTTCCACATCCTGACCTACAGTAAAATGAATTTCGTAGGTAGCACATTATAAGCAACATATAAAAGTTGTGAAAGAGATATGTCGCCATCTATCGTAAAATATATTTGAATGGCAGAACCTAGGTTGTGCCATCAACCTATATCATGTAAATTATAGGTTACGTTGATCTAATTCTCCTGATCCAATTCTTTGGTATAAAATAATTATATTAAGGGAATATTCCAATTGAAATACTTAATTTAACATGACAAACCCTCTTTATTTGCTAATGAATACATGTTAATGATATAACAAAGTGTTAAAAATATATATATGTGATGATTTACAGGAAAAGGCTCCAGTTGCCAGTAATTTTACTTCTGAGATAAAGTGGTTTATAGCCATTATACAGGCAATAGAACATTTTCTAACACTTTCCAACATAGTTGAAAAGTGTTTATTCATTCTGTCTGTCTATCCGTTCGCACGATAACTGCCGTAAAAATGACTTTATCAAAATGAAATTTTAGTATTTTGTTATGATGGTCTGTGGAACACATGGGAATGTAAATGAATAAGTGGAGTAATGTGGAACACATGGGAATGTAAATGAATAAGTGGAGTAATGTGGAACACATGGGAATGTAAATGTAAATTAATAAGTGGAGTAATGTGGAACACATGGGAATGTAAATGAATAAGTGGAGTAATGTGGAACACATGGGAATGTAAATGAATAAGTGGAGTCATGTGGAACACATGGGAATGTAAATGTAAATGAATAAGTGGAGTAATGTGGAACACATGGGAATGTAAATGAATAAGTGAAATGTAAATGAATGAATACCCGGGTTGAAAAAGTGAAATACATTGAACCCTATGGGACCTAATTTTTCAAACATGTTTTTCAGAGAAGTTAAAATTCACAAATTGCTTTGAAAATTTTAGAAAATATTTAAAATATCCCATATAAAAAAAAATTTAGCAAAATATGTTCGGTAGTTATTTAAATAAAAATTAAAATAATAATTACACCCATATTATATGAAGAGATCACGTGACCCACTTCAAAACAAAATATGGCATCCATCTTTTTTTTCCTAGTGTAAAAATCGTGATTTTTAAAGTTCTTTCATTAGTGTTGCATCCGTCCCAGCAGGGCTTTGTTTTTGTGTGTTTTCTGCGCATCTATATTCTGTGCCAACGCAATTACATTATTGAGTTTAAATGATCATCAAACTTTAATTATTTCTACATCGAAGCCTAATTTTAATGGATGCAGAATGCAAACAAGTGATTGTAAGATGAGTTGTATATAAATTGCTGAACTTTTTTCAAGGCAAATTATTTAATTCTGGAGTCTGGAACAAAAGTGATATGAATGAAATATTCATTGCTTTTACACAGAGAGCCAGACGCCCGGCCACCCAAACTGCTACTCTAAGTCTTCGGACGAGGCGGTTGGTCTGGGCTTTCGACAGAGAGCCAGACGATATAGATTTCGATGGCGTCATTTGAATAAAAGTCCCCTTTTTTCTTTACTTGTTTGTTTTAAGTTTTCAATATAATAAATTACTGTAGTACAGTGCTAATTTATAAATACATTAGCGCTGAATGTATCGCATTTTAGAGATATTGAAATAAAATTGCATTTCAGTTGGAAAGTGTTTCATAATCAATGCTTTATGCATGATTGATCTTTCTTGTAAGTTATCAGTGGATTTAGTTAGCCTCTCACGTTTTCATTATGCTCAGCGTGTTGCCAATTCTGAGAAATTATTTTTTTTTCCATCAACCGGGGTTGAAAAACCAAGAAAAACAATGGTTTACACCTTTGCTTAAACCATGGTATAGAAAACAAAAAACTATGATTTAAATCAACGATGTAAACCAGCCATCTTTGCTATCGACCCCACTGTGTCGCACTCGATCGCACTGTGTTTTTACTTTCTATATGATTTAACTGAACTAATTACTAACAAAGCAAATAAATTTTAAAATTTCCGAAAAATGGACCCATTTTCCTGTAAGCCATCATATGTATAAAATTAATAGTAAAAATAAAAGGAAATAAAATTAAACAAATCTTTGAATATGATTTTATCAAGTAGTCAAATTAGCTAATGCAATATTTTAATATTTTAAAGTTAATTAAGAGGATTACTGTATATTATTAAAAATAACAACCCAATTATATAATTTGAAAATTTAAAGGATGTGTGATCAGAATACAAACGGGGCAATACAAACAGTGAAAAGTAATGCATTTTGCAACGAATCGTAAAATGCCTTTTCGCACCGAATCGCAAAATGCATTTTGCAGTGAATCGTAAAATGCATTTTCAACAGAATGCAATTTAATTAAAAAGAAAATATTCATTAAAAAATTCTTTGACATCTACCTTCTACCTGTAGCGCCAAGCGATTCATAAAGCGCCTTACTTAGGTATAAAAATAAAATAAAAGAAAAAGCACATGCACTTTTATGTCCGGCACGCCTTTACAAATTACAAATAAATAAATAAATAAATAGTTAAAAAGTACTTTCACTAACGCCCGCTAATCGCCCATTTCTCTATCCACCCCAATCACTCCCTAGAGTCACTCCAGAGTGAGTGTTTACCAATTCTCGGACAAAGCAAGGAAGAACAGGTATCACAATCGGCGCTGAGGTTAAAAAAAACAAACTACTAGCACGAGTGCCGGGCATCATGATGGTCACGCAGTGTCCATCTGGTCATTCCGGAATCCCACTGGTCATTTCAGCGTCCCTTTATGAGTTCTGGATGTTATGAGGGGAAAATTATAGTAAAATAAGAGAGGCATTGTGTGTTCGCTTGGTGGGATCCTGCATTTCAACTGAAAATGGAAAGATATCTTCAATATTGGGTGGTTCAGTATGGTACTGGTAGATGATGCTATAATTGTGAGAGATAATTCTTGTGATGTGCTCCTGTGTGCTGTAAATGGTATTTTAATAAAATTGTTTTTTGTAGATTTCGCAGAGTATATTTTCTAACATCTCGGAAAGTTATATATCCATACTTATTTTTAGGGTTTCTATGTTAAATATAATTTTAATATTTATATAAAAAAAGCACAGTTTTATAATTATTAGCAGATTTAAAATGTTTAGGCTTTGATGATACAACATTTTATTATACTGTTATTTATTGCTCACCGTATACGCGTTTCATTAATTCCTGGTGTCGATTCCTACTAATTAAATATATGCTTTATATCTTAAATTAAGTAAGTTATAAAGCGTCTTAATTTTCTTTTTTCGTCTATATCACATTACGGACGAGTTCGCTATTTAACTTTTCGAATTATCCACCAGGGACGCTGAAATCCTTTTTATGGGGGCATGATCATTTTACTATAGATAAATCTAGTGTGTATATTAATGAACCTTTTCTAGAGCCCTGTATAATACAAATAAATAGATAAAAACTAAATTCAGCAATGCCCTAATCGTCCCCGATTATGTATCTAATTTACTCTCAGAGGCAAGAAAATATGGCCGAAGTGGGTATTAACCATCTACAAATAAAGCAAAAAAGAAGTCATAAACGACACAGAGCTAATAAAAAAAAATAACGAGCAAAACTATTAGCACGTTATGTGCCCACGAATTGTTCGCCCATTCTGGATCCTTTCTAGTCATTTATGTGTTACTTTGTCAGCTTTAGCCTTTATGTGGAGAAAATTACAGGAACATAAGTGGACACAATGTAAGTTACGCTTGTGGAGAGAGGGAGTGTATTTATTCATAATTCGAAAAATAGCTGGGAGAGAATTATCAGGATCAACAACATGCTGTCTGAGTGGGATATAAATTTGCTCTGCGCTTCAGGGACAAGCTAAGGCAATTGTTAAGCGGAGGCGTTAAGTATAGTGTTTTTATAACAGCTTCCATGCCATCAATAACTACTTCTAGCTATATACATACCCTTCCCTGGCACTTGAAATTTTGCAGCTCAGCAGCTACCCTTTACTCCCTACCCCATCCGTCTCATCCATAGATGCAAAATCCATAGACGCTTCTAGCTATATAGATGAGTACACTTTCCTAAAAAAAAAAATTCAAGCACTTTTCAAGAACCTTTAAGTACCAATAAATTATTTTTCAAGGACATAATTTCTTCCATAATATGAAGTTGTATGCGTTTTTGGGAGGAAAAAATCACAGCAAACTAACATTATTGTTTAATGTTGAAGCCATTGAGGAAATTTTTGGAGAAAACAATGTTGTTTAGAAAAATTTCAGCGACAGCGTAACTGCTAGGGAAATTTCCAGAGAAAGCAGAACTTCTCCGGAAAAAAAAACACACACACACAATGCTATGAATCTGCAGAACACTTTCATTGAACCCTGCATTCTCCAAGCATTTTCAAGGACTTAAACAAGAAAATGGGAATTCTCAAGTACTTTCAAGGCCTTGAAAATGTTAATATAAAATTTAAGTACTTTCCCAATTTTCAAGCACCTGTATGCACCCTCCAATGTATGTCTCCTCACCCAGCACTTTTTCTCCACTCCAGCCCATGATCCTGCACCCACCCCCACCCCGAGGTTCACTTCTACCCATCTTATCTTTCTCTAACTCTACTATGTGCCTGTTTGGATTCTAGTTTTTCCTTTCTGAAGATTTAAAGGAAAGTATCACTTCGGTTATCGCCCCCCCCCCCCCCAAGCACCACATCAACGTAAACATGAATCTCCTTTTATCCATGATCTTTTCTTTTCTCTAAACGTTTAAAGGGTAGAATTTTAATCTTACCTGAGCACATCTCTAACCCCTGAGTTCTTCAGTAGCTCTCACAGAACGAGACTGAAGACGGGTTTTCTCAAAACTGGGTTTACACTTCCATTACATATAAACAGCCGATGTCTGTTAATAGAAACTTGAAAGAAAACACTTGCTCTGTGTTTGAATTCAAGTAATCTCTATGGGAGGGAGGGGGGGGGGGGTCGATAATTGCAGTCCTACCACTTGATGCAAACTGCATGGTAGGGCTGAATTCGTCAGTTCCCATAGAGATTAATAAAACTTTAGCCCACAGCAGGTTTTCTTGTTACCATTGGCTATTTTATGATGATGAATGCATATTAATCAGGAAAAGGGTCCATGGATGCTGGTATCTACAAAGGGAGCGCGATACTTATTTTGAAAAATCACCCAACAGGCGGGTTCTGTGTGTATCCACCAATTCTGGCCTTTCTTTCTTAACAAAAATACAATTTGAAATTAAAAGGAATATTCATTTAATAAACTAACGTAATGCATATATTTCCAGCATAGAAATATGTTCAAATTTAATATAAATATCTTACCACTTAAGTCAGCATTGTTTTAATTTCCCATCATTTATTCGGTTTAAATACCCCGATATTCTCCTAAAACACACCTAATTTATATCTACCAGAAAATTCCCATTAACTCAAAATATAATTTCCCCGATTCGTGACCAATTCCTATAATAATCTTATTTAAATTCCAGTGAAAACAGTGTGCTTTTCTGTATTTGCGGGTATTCAAACAAAATACGTTGAGTAAATTTGTCTCTGTTATAGCGTGTCCAGAATATATTACCCATTCACATACACAAGATCTTCCGCAGAAGCAATTATTTTAAAATATACTTAAACATATTTCATTCTTATCGCGAAGAGATATTAGATAACGATGTACGATCGGTGTTTGTTCAAAGTAATAAATCTGAAATTGAGGAGAAAAGGAATATTGACGAGCATGTACTTATTTGGAAGGTTATGTTTACACAATTATTTACACCAGCGATAAAAAAAGACGGAATTATGGTGAAAATCGCTTGAAGTCTTTTTATATGTCCATTGTTTATTCTATGCATTGAAGCTAGAGTTCTGTAAAGTATTTTGAGTCTGAATTTAAGTCTATGCACATAAAATCTATATAACAATTGTCTGATGAGTTTTTGTTTTTTCAGGCCCAGTTTCCTCCGATAACATGACTGAATGTTTGCACATTTATATTATTGACCACGAGACAAAGCCTAACGGAGTCAAAATTTTGAATCACTCAGTTTCTTCGAGTCACGGCGGAAAAAAATAGAGTTTCACGAAAGAACCTCCATTGATTAAAACTAGCATTATACATTTGCAGGAAAATATTGCAAAATTATGATGAACCTTAAGAATGATTACAACAAAAACCTTAAGAATGATTACAACAAGATCAACCACGCATAATGCATTGATTTTGAAACACTTTCCAACTTCAATTTTATTTAAACATCTCTAAAATGCGATACATTCCTCGTTTAATATTTTTTAAATTATCACAATACTACATTAATTTATTATATTTAAAAACTTAAAACTTCATCGAAAAAAATGAATTTCATTCAAAGGACGGCATTGAAATATAAATTGACTGGTTCAAACATCTCTAAAATGCGATACATTCCTCGGTACTATTTTCAAACTTATCATAATACTACAATAATTTATTATATTTGAAAACTGAATCGGAAACAAATGAAATTTATTCAAATGACGTCATCGAAATATAACACGCCTGACTCTCTCTATAAAAGCAGCATTTCATTCATAAATATTTTTCCATTCATTTCATTCATCACAATACTATAATAATTTATTTTATTTAAAAACTTAAGACCATGGAGGTACAAGTTATTAAACTCTATGTTTAAAACTTCATCGAAAAAAATCGTCCTTCTTCCTGTAAAATCAATGAATATTTCATTCATATCAGCTATATTGCAGACTCCATGAGGTAAATAATTTTGCGTTAAAGAAATGCAGCAATTCTTATACAACTCATTCTACATATTTTGCTGTTTGCATTTTCCATAAGTGAAAAGTAGGCTTCGTTGTAGAAATAATTAAAGTTGGAATATCCTTCAAACTCAAATATATTGTAATTGCGTTGTTTCAGTATGTAGATGCATAGAATTTAAGTAAAAATAAAGCGGTTTTAGGACGGATACAACACTAAATATAAATTAAAAAGAACTGATGAAAGACAAGATGGATGCCATATTTTATTTTGAAGTGGGTTACGTGATCTCTTCATATAATGGTCACGTGATCGCTTCATATAAAAAGTGTAATTATTATTTTAATATTTATTTAAAAAACTACTAAATATATTTTGCTGAAATTTTTTTTATATATTTTATGGGATAATTTGAATATTTCCTAAAACTTTCGAAGCAATTTGTGAATTTTAAATCCGCTTAAAAAATGTTTGAAAAATTAGGTCCCATAGGGTTCAATTCAGTTTGAGATTATTTTTGATTATTTGATTATTTTAATGTGAGATTATTTGAGATTATTTCCAATATCAATTCGTATTTCATTTTTACAACCCGGGTTCAATCCAAAACTAATTGGGTGATATTATCCATTTATATTCCCATAGGTCCCACAGATCGTGATAGAGTCATTTTTACGGCAGTTATCGGACTAACGGACAGACAGACAGACAGAATAAACAAAGTCATAAACACTTTTCAACTTTGTTGTAAAGTATTTAAAACGAACATTAAGATGATTACAAAATGAACCTTATTAATTTTAAATACCTGTACTCCAAATCTCTAATAAAAATTTTGAAAATTCCTATTAACTTAAAGTATATTTTCAATTTGAGATTATTTCCAATATCAATCTAATAGTATAACTTTATGAGTTACAACAAATCTATCATTAGAATTCCATGTAATACTTTTATTTATTTTCATTCCTCACCTTTGAAATTTGTTGATTGTCTTTGTCTTTATGAGCTGCATTACGCTTTATAATTTCCTCTTTATGGTTAAATTTCTTTTATTTCTTTGTATTTTGTAGAAAATTTTCTGGTAGTGTATTATGAGTTACTACTTACATTCTAACATTGGATTTACAATTATATATATATATATATATATATATATATATATATATATATATATATATATATATATATATATATATATATATATATATATATATATATATATATATATATATATAAATTAAAATAGTAAAAACAAAAGTTCAAATCTGTAAACACAGCATCAAACCGCGGGTAGTAAAATAACGTGTATTTAATTACATGAAAAGCAAAAAGTAAAAAGTAACGAGGAAGGGCTGAATAAGTAGATTACGGAATGGTCAGGAAAAATAAAAATAAATCAATGAATAGTATATCTGCCAGAATCGTCTTCAGGGCACATTCTAGACAGATATACTAAAATCCGTTGTTACTATGATTGCATAAAAACACGTGGTTAAAATTTTATGCAATCTGTGGTTAACGGAATAAACGAGATCCACAGAGAAACGACACAAGATGCCAATATGCAACTTAAATATCGTAAAATAACACATAATAACACATAAAATAACACATAAATATAGTTCACAAATGCACAAACTTGCAAAAAAAAGGGCAACTCACAAAGTTTGAATCGGAGGCCAACAATCGGTCTCACCACGTGATCCAGCTTGAATATTTACCACGCGAAAAACCGCGATGGAATGGACCAGTTTAAAGGAAATTAGAATAGTAGTAGTAGATTGTTTTAGGTGAGACAAGCGCAAGGCTTCAGAAACTAAGCGAGAACTAACCAACCACTATGATCGAAAACATTTAAAGTAGGGATACCACTGTTTTTTGGAGTCGTAGCATGTTTTTATTTTACTTGCTTTTTAGATATCCGCCTTAACGGTTTTATTTGTATTTTAAACTTTTTTCTTTACCCGCCGAAGCGGTTATTTTAAAATTTTGCACATTTTTTGTATGACCAAAGTTACTGTTTTTCTAGTATTCGCACATTATCCCCGGAGGGGAGGTGTTTATTACTTTCCTTATATACATAATGTATAAGGAAAGTATTGTGACGGGGTCGAAAATTCGAATTCGAGTTTTCGACGGGAGCGCAAGTTTCAAGCATCCTTGATCACGAATCAAACATTTTTGAAGTGATGTCCCTGTGTGTGTGCGTGAAAGTATGTGTGTGTGTGTGTGAAAGTATGTGTGTGTATGTCAGTGAGTCTGTGGGTACGATAACTGACGAACGAATGGGCCGATTCGAACGAAATTTGGTACAAAAATCACAATCTGTAAACACTGGAAGCCTATTGTTTTTATACGCAGTCGAATGTTCAGAACCCCCCTAAATTTTCGAGTGAAACTTTGAAAAAATCGTCAAAAAATCAAAACCGCCAATAAAGTTACGCAAATAGACATTTCTTATGTAATTTTTCATTAGAAAACGATTGACATAAATTTTAGAACGCTAACATGAAGCGTTCTGGAGATATTGCACATTTTAAAAAAACATAATCAAAAAGTCATAAAATAAAAAAAAAATATTTCCTATTGAGACTTTTCAAATGTAATACCATGCGAAAAATTTGGTGACATTCTTTTGGAACTAGCTCGTTCCATTCATGAAAAAAGATACTTTGAGTAAAACTTTTGTATTTGAACGCCAATAGTCATTTTTCTGCTGTAAGAATAACTTATTTCTCCGTCCATAACGCTTGGCGAGATTTTGGCGACGAATTTGGCGGATTATCGCCAACTTGGCGATATTTTTAATTGTTGCCAAATTAACAAAAATCTTGCCAAATGGATAAAAATGACGCTAAATCAATGAAAATGACGACTAATTGAAGAAAATTCAATATATTGGAAAGAATATAAGTATCTACATAAGAATAACTTTTTTTTAACTGTAAAAGTAGTAAATTCATTGCATTATATAAGGAAAGTCATGTGTCGCCCATATCAGATTTTTCTATGGTGTTTCCACTACTATTGAGTATCGTATTTATACTGCGATCTACAAATAAGGTACGAAAATTGCACATATAGCATAGAATTTTGAGACGATTAATATGTGATAGTGTACATTTATTGCTATCGAGGCGTTTGATTCTGAGCAAATAGTTAATGATTAGATTTTTAAAAACTTGGTTCCTAAGGCCTGAAGAATAATGAGGGAAGAATTTAACATTAAATTTAAATTGATGTCTCTTATCATAAATAGTAGTATTGAATGAGTTATTTCGTATATAGATTGTGATATCAAGATAATTTACAAATTTGAAAGGGTGGGATTCATTAGGTGTTAACACAAGATTGGATGGATAAATATTAAGTGTCGGTAAAGAATCGTGTGGAGCATGAAAACAAAGAAAACCATCATCAATGTATCGAAAAATGGAAATGTTATGTGTAATCAAAGTGGACTGTCTTTCGTATAAGTAAAGGTAAATAGTGGCGAGCATAGAGCTACTAGTGGATCCTTGTGGTACTCCAATCGCTTGGAGGTATACAGCATTACCATGCACAAGATAGTTGTTGTTGTTGTTGAGACCCAGACCGTCCGACCTACCAGAAAGGTGTAAGGCAACTGTTTGGACGGCCGGGAAGTGCCACCCAATTTAGACCGGAACCCAGTGGGGGAGGCATCCACAGGGACCGTACCCTCCTTCCCCTACCACCAACCTCTCGGAAGGACTTACGGACCCACATGTTTAACGTGATCGTACTCCGCGTGAACACGGCGGCAGTTTTGGCAGTGGCTGGAATCGAACCCGGGCCTACCGACTGCAACTCCAGCGCGCTAACCAATGGGCTACCGCGCCCCTGCACAAGATAGTTGTGAAAACAAAACAAAATGTAATAAATTATTAAAGGTAGACGATTCATATTTAGTAAAAGTATTTAATTGGAATAAATCGAAGACTTGTTTAATGACCGAAAATAAATCTTTGCCGACGATGTTATTAAAAAAATCATTAAATTCTAAAGTTTGGATTGAGTCAATAGTAGCAAAGGATTTCAGTTTTTGAATACGTTCATAACTGTTTCTGATGATGCAATGTGGTTCTTTGGAAATTTCATGAAATAGACTGTTTAAGACTTTTACAAGTTTATTAGCTTTTGAGTATATATATTATTTTTTTTTTCGGGGGGGGGGGGGGGTTATTACGATATTTATACGCAGTTCTCCAAATTTGTAGCAGATGTTTTTGTTCTGAATATATCTCCCATTCACATTCATGATATCTCGCTCCACCCGCCCCCCCCCCCCTCCCCTCTAAAAAAAAAGCAATTACTTTAAAAATATCTCTGCCTATACTTCACTTCTTATCATAAGACGAAAATGTAAGATAGTGAGGAAATGACCGAGTTTTCCACGTGTAACAAATCCCGAATTGAGGAGAAAATAAGTATTGGCGACTTTGTTCGTGAGAAAGATGGATTTGCAAAAGCCATATAAAAGTTGAATTTGAGGTATACACTGCTTAAAGTTTCTTTTTATGATTATTGATTTTTTTTTATTGCGTATATCGGACATAAATTTCTGAAAAATCTCTTAAGTAGATCTTTAAGACTACACGAAGACTTCACAAAGATTCATCCCATGAAGATCACGTTCATAAACAAATTGAGCTGATTTAAAAGTGATCAATTATTTATAATACCAGGGTGATTAGGATTTACGCTATTTTATTCAATTTAAACATCTGTACCCTTCCCAAATCAGCTTAAGGCAAATTTATAACCGAGTATCCGATAATTTAAAACATAATTTACTGGATTCGTGATCATTTCTAATAATAATCTTAATCAAATTCGGGTAAAATCGAATGTTTTTTTTTCTTTTGTAATTACGGAAATTCAAACGGAATTTATCTCTAAAAATTTATCTCTAACAGCGTGTTCTGAATATATTACCCATTCACATTCATGAGATCTTCTTCAAAGCAATTACTTTAGAAATATCTCTGACCATATTTTATTTCCTATCGCGAGTCGGAGATGTTAGATAGCGAGGTGGAACCTATGCTTTCTTGGGGTAGTAAATCTCAAATTGAGCAGGAAAAACAATACATTATATATATATATATATATATATATATATATATATATATTGGTTGAATTCGAACTTGGATGATTAGAGTTTATAAAAACTATAAAAAGAAAATGCGAATAATGGTATAAATTGCGTAAAATATGATTTGTTTTCGTGTTCAATTTGTTTCATGGCTCCATTACAGTACAGCAAATAACGGTTGAAAATAAAATCCTTTTTCAACAGTTATATGTTGTGTTCTAATGAAGTTTTTATTTTCAGATTCTTTCTGACAGTAGTTAAGGCGATTATCTCTTTATTTTTTCTTCCTCACACGTAGAATTGAGAAAGTATTGTTTCACGAAAATTTTAGGTTTCGAGATTTTGATACCAATATATGTTTTATTACCTGCTGAACACGTTTTGATTATTTAGAGATGTCCGTTTGTCTGCTTGTCTGATGTTTGTAGTCGGTTTCTTGTGCACACGATAGCAGACACAAATATTAATGTAATTTCACGAAACTTTATATTCAGCTCTTTTATTTTCCTTTTCCCATAAAATCTAGAACTGGATAGAATTTTTTTTAATTCGAGCGAAAACTTCGAAATTTATTTGAAATTTTATATTTTTTTTAATATGGCAGCATATAGGACAAAATTCGACATAATCATGCATAAAATGAATTAGTTATAGCTCAATGATCACAAGATATAATAGTTTCAATCATTGTTGTCAAAAATAGCTGCGATACAAATTTTGGGCTTGTGACGTCATTGTTCTGAGGAGCAATTTACTCCTCCCCCCTCCCCCAACCAGGGGTAACTCGCGAATTATGTCAACATTATCAAGTATGGTATAAATTCAAAGATTTTGTCAAGCTCTTTAAAGTGAAAAAGCACAAGTATTTTTTATAGAGAAGGCATAATACGCTTACATGCTGTTGTTCTAATTGATATAGGAGTCATAGTCTTCACAGTACACCTATCTTGCAGCAGAACTGCATGAAATTAAGAAGCAGAGTTACAAGCAATTCACCAACAATGCAGAAGATCTACAGAAACTACATGCAATTTTGTAAGAATACCCTTAGAAATATACAAAAAGGTTTTCCTATAAAAATATTAGTTTCAAAAATGCCTACCAGGGTTTAATAAAGCGTTGCTAGATGTGAAAGTGAACGACATTTGGAACAACATCTAATGGGCAATTTTTGAATAAGTTCCATTAGAGGCATTTTATGTTATTCTTGTGCCGATGGGGTGGTAGAACGGTCAAGGCGAACATTTCAAAGCGATAGTTCGACCGCCGCGTTGTGGGTTCGAGTCCCACATAAGGCATGGATGTTGTGTTGTTGGGCGCAGTGTGTCCGCCCCCCCCCTCGGGTACGCCTGGGGCAACATCCTAGGACCGCTAAATGGTTCACGTTTCTGGCCGATGTATAGGCGAATGATAAAAGTTCATTTGATAAGGGGGGAAAAAATGTTATTCTTGTTTATAGAAAATGCACAATGACACCAATATTCCAAAATAAACATAAAAAATGATAAAATGCTGGAATAACTGTTAAATAATAGCAATGCTAATTATGTCGCTGCATTTTAGAAATAAATTTAAAAAAATATAATAATATAATTTGTTGATCACACTGCAGGATTCATGTTTTTGACATGTATAACAATTAATAATGCATAGGTGTGCCTCAAAATTACGCACTACCAGATTACGCATTCTTGATGCACCAATCTCCCTTGGTGATGATATTTTTAACTACTACATTCCTAAAATTGCTAACGAATATTTTAATCAATATATCCACTCAGTTTCAATTATTTTTGGTCAGTAGGTGCAGAACTTTTTTTATGGAAACTTTAATTGTTTTTAACCTGTTAAGACCGTATAACAACCAAAGAAACCAACTCAATCCAAATCAATGCAGTTTCTATAATATATCCAGAAAGAAGGATTTTTAGGGGCAGATAGAAAAAGCCAAAGTCTTACCGCAAAATTGCATTTTACGTCTTTGTAGTGCCTCTAGCTACCTGGAAAGAATTTCGTTTCCACAGTTTGCTTCTATTTCCAGATATATCTATATATATATATATATATTTTATTTTCACATTATTCGTCACTCAGGCAAGAGACAGCTTTCAGTTTGCGGTGACTTTATTTACCCTTACTTCTGGATCTGGTTTGATGTTCTTGATGTGACACTTTATTAGGTTTTTGCTGGAGGAATATTTCCTTTTTGAGTTAGGGTTTTTCAAAAAGTCAGCAAAATAAAATAAAGTCAATTATATTCTTTATAGAAAACGCATAATGCGCTTACATACGGATGTCCTATTTGATATACAGGGCGACCATAATTAAAGAGGATGTGCTCAAAAATCTGTTGGGCCAAACTCAACCAAATTTGGTGCAAATACTATTTAGATCTTGGAATTTTGATTTCTAAAAAATATCCGATTTTCGCCACCAGAGAAAAATTTGGCGCTGCAATCATGTAAATATAAATATTTTTCCAATATAAACAGATGCATTATGTAAATTTAAATGGGCTGACATCATAGATTTCGGAATATATAAGGAAGACGGAAAAGGTGATGTGTGTTTGATAGAAATAATCGAGCGTTTCCTACGGAGTGGCCAGCCAGTTTGTCTGATCTCATCCTCTTTTTTCTTTCGACCTAGACCATCTAACCTACCAGAAGATGTAAGGACGGCCGGGACAGTGTCACACAATTTAGACCGGAACCCAGTGGGAGTGACATCCATAAGGACCGTACCCTCTTTCCCCTGCCACAAAAGACATTCGAACTTTCGGAAGAACATTCATAACCACATTTCGTGCCCGAACTCCGCCTAGACATGGGGATAGCTTGGGCAGAACGGGGAATCGAACTCAGTACCTCCGAGTGCAATCTTCGTGCTCTAACCACGGGTCTATCCCGACACCATCTCTGTGACTTTGGGTTGTGTTGTTGTTGTTGTTGAGACCCAGACCGTCCGACCTACCAGAAGGTAACTGTTTGGACGTTCAACATTACAGTACTATACAGATTACTATACAGACTATATATATACAAGACAGAATATATACAGCCAGATTATATACTATACAAATTAGAAAGCAAAAGGAAAATATAGTGAAGTTTCAAAGCAAAACGCGAATTACCTTTTCCTTGGTAATTTTATGTAACAGGACATTTGTCGACAGATCTAATCGTAACAACTCAAGGATTCCTGAAACATTTAAATATGTCGACGATATTATCACAACTTGAAATTATAGTTACAGTACCAGAAAAAGCATAGTCAGATTTTCTACAAGGTTGGCGATAGGATTTACAGTGTGAATTTCGATTTTCAGTATGGACCCTATGGAGAACTAATAAAATTGCTCAATAAATCACCCCGAAACGCCTCTGCATACGCCGCTGCCATATTAGACAACATATTTAAACAAAACGAACTTCAAAAACAACATGAAAATGAAGAACCTTTTGCATCTTTTTTTTACAAAATCAACCTTGAAGTCATACGAATTGCCTGCTGAAAAATACCAAAGTCATCGTTGCGTGATAAAATATAAATTTGACATTTAAATACGTCATGGAAGATTTACCCATTCTGGAATGCCCAACTACAAAAAAAAATACTATCCTAATAAAAGAACAATCATTTCCAGTAAAATAAGAGCTGCCAAAAAATATCCTTCCTCTCATCTTCTTATAAGACAACATATTTAAAAAATCTGATGTGGGCAACACATGACTTTCCTTATATAATGCAATGAATTTACTACTTTAACAGTAAAAACAATAGGTTATTCTTATAGCAGATACATTCTTTCCAAGATATTGAATTTTCGTCAATTAGTCGTCATTTTCATTGATTTAGCCTCATTTTCATCTATTTGGCGAGTTTTTTGTTAATTTAGCAAGTCACCAAGCTGGCGACATTCCACCAAATTCGTCGCCAAAATCTCGCCAAGCGTTATGGACGGAGAAATAAGTTATTCTTACAGCAGATAAATGACTATTGGCGTTCAAATTCAAAAGCATTACTCAAAGTATCTGTTTTCATGAATGGAACGAGCTTGATCCACGAGAATGATGTAACTCAATTTATCGCATGATATTACATATGAAAAGTGAACATGTTTCCCAAAAGGTAATACTTTTTTTCTATTTTACATGATTTTTTGATAATTATTTTGAAAAATGTGCAATATCTCCAGAATGGTTCATGCTAACGTTCTAAAATATGTGCCAATCGTTTTCTAATGAACAATTACATCAGAAATGTCTATTTGCGTAACTTTATTAAATGTTTTGATTTTTTAATGATTTTTTCAAAATTTCACTCAAAAATTTAGGAGGGTTGTGCATATTCGATTGCGTATAAAAACAACAGGCTTCCAGTATTCACGGATTGTGATTTTTGTACCAAATTTCGTTCGAATCGGTCCATTCATTCGTCAGTTATCGTCTCCACAGACTCACTGACATACTTTCACACAGACGCGCACACACACACACACACACACACACTTTCACATAGACGCACACACACACACATACTTTCACATAGACACACACACACACACAGACATCATCTCAAAAATATTTGATTCGTGATCAGGGATGCTTGAAACGTGCTCTTCCGTCGAAAACTCGAATTCGAATTTTCGACCCCGTCACAATACTTTCCTTATACATTATGTATATAACGAAAGTAACAAACCAAACTTCAAAAACAGCATGAAAGTGAGGAACCTTTTACATCTTCTTTGCAAAATCAACATTGAGGTCATAGGAATTGCCTGCTAAAATATCCTAAAATCAGCGTCACGAGATTGGGTATAAATTTAACATTTAAATACGTCATGGAGGATTCATCCATTTTGGAATGCTCAACTACAAAAAAAAGTACTATCCCAGTAAAAGAACAATCATTTCCACTAAAATAAGAGCTGCCACAAAATATCCTTCTTCTCATCTCCAGACACCTTTAGATATTTGAAAAAAAAAAGAAATAAAATCTAGTTTATTATCGTATTTTTTTTCCGTTTCCATTTTTGTGTTTCATATTATTCGCCCTTTTTTCACCAAAAATCCGCCTTTCAGCTAGCTCTTGGCATCTTTATCTTCAGGTTCAATTTAGTTCTGTCTTCACGCTGTTGATGAGGCACTTTATTAGGTTATAGTGGAGAAAGATTTCATTTCTATTTGCTGGGGTTTTAGAGATAAAAGGGCTTTAGTACCAGAAGAACGATAGTTTTACTTTCTTTACACAAAATATATACACAAAAAAATTTGTTCGAGATTTTTTTACTGAAAAGAACAAAAGGATGAGACAAGTTTTTCAATCTCCTCCCCTAAACAGAAATGACGCGTGGAAAAAGCAGAAAATAAATTTGAATCACACACAAAATTGAACCGAATTAAGTGTGTATGAAAGATTTAATTCAAAATAATACTATATAAATCGGATAATACTATATAAATTTTCAGATCGAAGACATTTTGAATTGTGTTTAAATGTATTATTTAAGCAGTGGGTGCTTATTTGATTATTTATACGTAGTGGATACTTATTTAGAACGTGCGTGCAATTCCTGCGTGCAATGATAACATTGCACGCAGATAAAATAGATTAAACAATTTTGAATTTTGGATAATGGTAAGATTTATATTGATTTGAATTGAATCTGCCTACACCCTCATTTTTCCTTGACAATTTTACATAATATTAATTTTGAATAGTGATAACATTTATATAGTACTAGAACAAATTATCTGACGTTCTAAATAAGTATCCACTACGTATAAATAATTAAATAAGCACCCACTGCTTAAATAATACATTTAAACACAATTTAAAATGTCTTCGATCCAAAAATTGCACGCTTCAAATTGCACATGCTATTAGGCAAAAGTAAAACTTGTGAGAATCACAATTGACCATATATTAAACACACCGCTCATGAAAACACGAAAGGAAATAAATGCTTCTGACAATCATTAGGCTGGGCACAGATACGTGGGGAGTGGCTTCAGTGGAAGAATAGCCAAAATACGATGCCTCGGCGCGTGGGGAATGGCTTCAATTGATAGAACAGCTTCGGCAGTATGTTCCGAGATGCGTTCGGTTCATTAAAAAAAAAACCTATGACATGGGTTAATTTTTTTTAATTAATCAACAGATGGGTTCATGAAATTATATTTTTATGGAGTAGTTTGTGATATATTTAGGAACTTCTGTTAAAATATGAACGTTGGATGGCATGTCAAATTTAAACATTGTAATATAAAAATTGGAGAGGTTTAAAACGCACGAAAAGTACATATATTTTTTAATTCATTAAACTTTGTCTATCCATCGCATGAACTCAGTTCAAAGTTTGTTTCAAACAAACAGTAAAAGTGTATTTTTCTATCATTCCGATGGTGTCCAGATAGAAACTCTGTAATAATATTTTAGGTCGCTGAGGAATTGATTTGTGTAAATATCGGCCTATATCGGGTTAAAACATAAAATAACTAAAAAACTAATTTTAAATTTAAAAAAATAACGCAGAAGAGCACCTGCGTAAGAAAAGTACTTGTATACCAAATTTTATGAATGTACGACGCTTAGATTTCGCATAACAGACTGCACACACAGAAATGCATTTTCCTTTATTATATAAGATTGTTTAAAACCGAATCTGCCCTCAATTTGGTTCAATTTCGTGTGTGATTAAACTTTATTGTCTACTTTTCTATGCGCCACTGTTGCGCATGGGAGAACATTTTACCCTACAGAACATTTTACCTACAATTTACAAACTTGGTCAAACGGAAATTAATAGTGTAGATGTAACTGAATTGAAAATTCGAAATCCGATTCTAAAAAAAAAAAAAAATTACATATATAGTTTTCGGAATAATAGAATACGATTCAACTTTTCTCAGAGTTGTGTGTGTGTTTTTCTCCTTTTGTTGCGCATCCATTCTAGATCAAGAACTTTCAGTCGAATAGCCATAAAGCAGTACTCTATAGTCAATGTGCACAAAGTCATTATTAAGCGAATAAACATCGGGTAGTCATTGTTAAGCGAATAAACATTAGGTAGTCATTGTTAAGCGAATAAACATTAGGTAGTCATTGTTAAGCGAATAAACATTAGGTAGTCATTGTTAAGCGAATAAACATTAGGTAGTCATTGTTAAGCGAATAAACATTAGGTAGTCATTGTTAAGCGAATAAACATTAGGTAGTCATTGTTAAGCGAATAAACATTAGATAGTCATTGTTAAGCGAATAAACATTAGGTACTCATTGTTAAGCGAATAAACATTAGATACTCATTGTTAAGCGAATAAACATTAGATAGTCATTGTTAGCGAATAAACATTAGATAGTCATTGTTAGCGAATAAACATTAGGTAGCATTCTGCTTCCAGATAATTCCAGAATATAACAGAACCTTCTAGAACAATCTGAAACCATCCAGATAATTCCAGAATGTAACAAAACCTTCTAGAACAAACAATCTGGAACCATCCAGATAATTCTGTGTATTTAACCTAGCATATAAAAGGGAGGACACATGAATTCACAGTTTAGTTGTCAACAGGCAAACATTGTTAAGCGAGTAAACATTAGGTAGTCATTGTTAAGTGAATAAACATTAGATAGTTATTGTTAAGCAAATAAAGATTAGATAGTCATTGTTAAGCGAATAAACATTAGGTGGTCATTGTTAAGCGAATAAACATTAGATAGTCATTGTTAAGCAAATAAACATCAGATAGTCATTGTTAAGCAAATAAACATTAGGAAGTCATTGTTAAGCGAAATACATTAGACGCACTATTAGGTTATAGTACGGAAATATTTCCTTTCTTTTTCTGAGGATGAAGGGGTGAAAGTGTTTTAGTACTCTAGTGTAGATGCAACTGTATCAAAAATTCGGAATCCGATTTTTGAAGAATTTACATATATAGTATTCAGAATCCGAGAATAAGAATCAACTTTTCTTAGGCTTGTCTCTGTGTGTGTGTGTTGTATTCATTCTGGATCAAGAACTTATAAACATTTATTAGTTCATAAACGCAAAACTGCATTTTTATCGAAGTTTTATTCGCTATGGAATGTTCACCCATAAAAAAAATATTTTCCGTAAAAGAACAATCATTCACAGTACAATAAGGCCTGCAACAAAATTGCATTTCTCTCTCTCCACAGAAAACACCTGATATTTAAAAAAAAAAAATCTGGTTTATTCTTGGGAGTGTGTGTGTGTGTGTGAGGGGGGGGGGCGATGTTTCTACTTTTGTGTTTTTGCACTATCCGCCTTTTCCCTCCAGAAAAGCGCCTTTCAGCTGGTGGCGACTTTATTTTTCAGCTTCAATTTTAGTTCTGTCTTCACGCTGTTGATGAGGCACATAGTACGGAAATAATTCCTTTATATTTATGGGGGTGAAGGGGTGAAATAGTTTTAGTACTCTATGAAAGGTATTTTGATTTCAATAGCATCTCGGTTAGGATATCTTGGATGGAATGAGAGAGTTACGAAAAATGCATAAACACTTTAGATGCTTATATATCTCCGAACCTAAAAGATAAAAATGTGAACAATTTTCATTTGCTTTCTCGAAAATAGAGTAACATTTATGAATATACAAAAGTAATTTTAGTACTTCAATATTTTGGACTTAAAAAAAAACATATATCTAAAAAGATTTTGTCTGAGCGAGCTCACTTAGCTGCTTCACTTAGAATGCATTTATTCGATTTATGCTAAGTATAAATATAATTCTAATTATAAAAAAAAGAAAGGCACGAAAGGAGCATTAAGGGAATTATGTTTTCCATTCTGTAAATATAATTTATTCGCCGCAAAAAATTTACATAACTATAATTGTAAAATGAAAATGCTGTGATCTAGCCAAATTGAATATATTCTTATCAGAATCTTGTATCTTATGTTTTATATTTTTTTTCTTTAGAAAATAATTGTATTAACGATTAAACCCCTGTTTTCGTTGAGGTTCATTTTAAAGAACAAGAAAAATGTTTAATACGCGTAGAATGGCTTAGTTATTCTTTCAAAGGTACGAAATAAATCTACGTCCTTTTAAAAAGAAAGTACATTTGTTTGACATAAAACAATTAACAGTGTAAGCAAGTCCTTCGGAAGCAATAAAACTGATTTTCTAAGAACAATTTCTTCCTCCGTAGCTCTTTTAAATCTTCTTATCTTTTTATACTGCACAACATATTATCCAAGATGTTGGATAATGTTATTTTATGTATGTAGTGTTGCGTGTAGTTTACATATACTGTACTGCATACAACCGGGAAACATGATTTAACATTTAAAATGATTGTATTTTATTCTTATTTTCTTTGGATTATATATATATATAAATATAAATTATTATATCCAAAGTTAGAATGTATGTAGTAACTCATATATATATATATATATATATATATATATATATATATATATATATATATATATATATATATATATATATATATATATATATATATAATAGTAAATACATCATCAAATTGAAAATCAATATATATATCATCAATATATATATATATATAATTGAAGAATTTTTATTTTACTTGTATTATATATACCTGAGATAGATCATTAATAGAAAATGTTCTGTATAACATAAGTGAAAGGAAGATGAACTGAAATGTAAATGTGACATCAAAAATACTATACGACAAGCCATTAAATATTTAAAAAAAAACATGATAAAAAAACATTATAAATAAAACAGGTACTAAATTGGTATAAAATACCCCTTTTTCCCTATTCCAAATAAAAGTTAAGGAATAGAATAAGAATTACATGTGGTAAAGAGGGGTGAATGAATTTTTGTACAACACATTAAGATGAAATTATTGATATAAATCATATATGTAATGCAGATACTTAAGGAACTAATCCCTTTGTTCCATGCATAAACATACATGGTGTAAATGCAAGAAAAGTGTTTAAAGATGAAAAGTTGCAAAACAGAAACATTGTTTTGCACGATGAGCTAGGCCTTTTCTAGCTCCCAATTTTTTTTTTTTTTTTTTTTTTTTTTTTTAAATTCAATAAATTGATTAAAGGGAAAAGCATTTTCGAAACCATGTACATTATCAAGGGCCATACATGTTTCGTTAATGCAGATTCTACGTTTCTGTGTGCATTACTGTACATTTTATTACAGAAACAATGCACATGGCCCGACGTAGAAGACAATACAAATTGGATCAGATATATCAGAAATCAAATATAATAATCAAATATACCAGCGTGTGACTAAGTATTTAAAGGAGAATATAATGTAATGAAAAGGTATAAGAATATAATGTAATGAAAAGGTATAAGAATATAATAATATAAATGTATTTACCCCTTGCGCTGCTTAGCTGTGTAGATTACATGATACTGACTAAACAATTTTACTCAATACAGATTACAGTTAATTCTATATACTAAGGTTTCAACTGTTGGAAGTGAAACATGGAAATGAAAAATTATTTAAAATTGTTTGAGAATGAACTGTCAATGTGTTGCTGTAATTGTAGCAAGGTGTTGAATTTAAAATTAAAATGTTTTTTAATAAAAGAAAAAACAAGGTCTGGAGGGTAGGTATTTTGGATAGTGGTCTTTATGAATTTAAAAAGATGTTCTTTGTAGTAACAAGGTGTACTTAACATTTTTATTCTTAATAACTGATTATTAATAATATTTTATATACTGATTTTGATAGATTGGATGAATAAAGTTGAAGTTTATTTACTTTGAAGTTATATGATTCAATTTTGTCGTATATTTTGATTTGTAATGTGTCTTCATTTTGAATTTTTAAACTAACATCCAGGTAATTGATCCAGTGTGATGTATATACATTTTCAATTAGTTGTAGATTAGGTGGATAAAACTGAAAATTTAACATTGTGGCATCATTAGTAATTTTAATAATTAGATCATCAATGAATCTGCATATGAGATGACTGTTGGAAGGATACTGAATTTCGTAAACATGTAGATAAAGGTGAGCCAGTATTGTGAATGAGATTCCTCCCTGTGGAATCCACCCCTTATTTAATTTGTATATGCAATTACCCTGAGAGAGATACTGGTTGAACAGAATGAATTTCAACAATGTTTTGAAATTTGGAAAAGAGATGTTTTTTGATTGAGAAAATTGTTCATATAAATTTAGTATGACTTTAAATAAATCATGAATTCATGTTATTATAGAGGTCTTTGAAATCAAAAGTTTTAATATCATGTATGTAAGGTTGTTCTTTTAGGTGATTAATCAGTTCTAAACTATTTTTGATTATATGTGTTCGTTGTGTAGTAAAATGATCATAAATTTGATTTAGTATAAATAGTAGTTCTTTGTCCGCAGCACTGATATATGAATTAAATCCTATAGTAACAGTTCTAAAAGTAATTGGTGATTTATGGGATTTTGGTATAGGCATCAGGTATCAGGTAAGGAAAATTAAGATTGTATTTTTGTTTAAGTAGTTTGTAGTAAGCAATAATTTGTTTATTGAAAATAGAGATATTAGTGTGTATAGGAGTTAATGAAATTGAGGAATTGAGTTGTAGTTTGAGTTCGCCTAAATACAATTTTTTGAAAATAAACGCATAATTATACTTGATACCTTATCAACATAAGTGATTACAAAATTGTCTTGTAGCAACTTTATCTCTTTTAAGATGTCTTGGTAATTATGCGTAAATCTTTATATAGGAATTTGTTGAAACAATTATTTTACATGCCAGGTGACTTGTACTTGCCAGCTCTTAAAGGCTTCAAAAGGGCAATTGCATTTACCCGATAGTTTATATATATATATTTATCTAGATAAATGACAAAAGCTTGAATTATTTTCTTATTATTGTATAGTAGTGGAAGTCTGTATTTGGATCCATAACTTAAAAACTATTTGAGATTAGGTTCCTTAATTAAATTGAGATTTCCAGTAATTACATGTCCATGATGTTGGTCGATAAAGGGTTGATAGCATGATTCAGAACACGAACAAGATACAGAATTGTTAAAGTATATATATATACACTAGGGGGTTCTGCCCCTGGCCGCTACACTTCGCTAACCCCTTCGTCTCCTACTAGTTCGCTTCACACCTATATCTCCTAACAATTCTACATAAACAGTCTTTTGCTATCCCCACCTATTCTCCGCAGGAGTAAAAAGCAAGGATTTTTCCCAACCCAGGAAATGTAACAAAAGCCACCTAGTGTGACAAAAGCCACCTAGTGTGACAAAAGCCACCTAGTGTGACAAAATAATAGTTATATGACAAACAATCAAGTCTGAAGAAAATACGAACTGAAGAAGCAGAGAAGAAATAATTATATAAATGCAGAGTATATGAACAGAAAGTGTATAGCCCCAGCCCCCCTAAACGCCGCCCCCGTGAAAAAGCAATTACATTTCCAAAATTGTATTTTGGCTTTGCTGTTTTGACCCATCTGTTTTGCATATCGTAAAGAAAAGTGCTTTCTGGTTTCGTAGCTTGCTTATATCATTAAATGTCTGTTTAAACCATCATTGGATCACAGTGATTTCATTAAAATCTAGCACAGTATTATTTTTCATTCACGTAAAAACCACCCCATAGAAGTAAGAACACATTAGCAAGAAGATCTGGTAGATACCCAAATAGGTTTCCAATAACAACTATATCTTTATTCTCGTTTATGTTTCCTTTAAAGACAAAAAAAAAAAAAAAAAGGTTTAATCCGCAGAGAATAATTCGAAAATTCGAAATAAATATATATCATTAATGAAAAAAGAACATTAGTTTGACATAAAACAATTAACTGCTTGAGGAAGCCCTTCGGAAGCAATAAAACTTCTTTGCACAGGATAATAATTCGTTCCAAGGCAGTCTTCTTAAACGTGTTTTATTTTTTCCATTCCAACGCCTTTATCTAATATTTTAAGCTGAGCAGTGAGGCAAGCCATGGGGATATTTGATTACAAATTCGATATAAAGGATAAAAAATTGATTTAACAACAATATTGAAACTTTATCTTAGTTTATAATATAAATTATACAAAGTAAAATATATTTTCACTCTTTCGAAATTGTCGCTGAATTATAATTTTTTATATGAATTGAACATTAAAAAAAAATCCTGTAGAGCATTTGTAAAAAATACCTGTTTCTTGGAGAAGAAACAACTCCGATTGACTAATTAACTGAAGAGGGGAAAGTATTTGATAGTTTTAATAGTTATAGTACTAAATTATATTATTTTGATAGTTTAGTAAGCTATTAATTTTGATAAAGTTTCACGGAATTAAAATCAATTTTTCAGGAATTGTTTAGCTTAGGAGTGTTTTGGGGATTTTAATTTTTATATATTGAGGCGATATAAAATCGGAAATATTTTAGCGGTAAACCTACTCGAGTAAGTGACGATGACAGACAGAAACATTTTTTTATTTCTCGCCATTCTGCATTTCGCTATAGGGCTATAAAGCTTACCAACAGAATGTTTCCATGAACTGAGACAAAGAAATAGGCTCCATTGCTGAAAAAATAAATTTTGTTCACATTAGAAGGTTTAACCTTTTGTAATTCCTAATAGTTCACATTGTTTGACGAGTTCATGTGAAGTTAGAAACTTGAAAGAAAAAAACAATCGCTTGAAATGCAATATATCTTCCCGCGCGAGTACATAAGGGACAACTGTTCGATAAAAAATCCAAATACGAAAAACTCCCACAATAAATCCCATCCTCTGCCTAGTCGACGCTCTTGACCACTGAACTACTAAGATGATTATAGTATTTAATTCTTCATTTGATGTGGACCCTATCCACTTAAAATGCAATGTATCTACCGGCCATGGGTACATGAGTAACAACTGTCCGATAAAAGATTCAAATGCACAAAACTCCCCTTCACAATAAATCGCCCCCCCCCCCCCCCCGTTTGCCTGGTCGACGGTCTTGACCACTAAACTACTGAGGCGATTATTTTTCCTTCTTCATTTAATGTGGTTCCTACACACTTTATTTTCTTACATGCTGATACGTTGAGGTTCAGAAAGTCCTACTTCCAAATTCTACGATTTGATACCATTTGACATAACACCGCAGGGACATTATTCGGAATCCCAAAGCACATCCGTATTACCTTTCAACGACTATCGGTTTAGCTTAATGGATCCATAACGACTACTGCCATAATATTTCATGCTTCCCGCCACCAAGTATCGGTCCCTTTGATCTCACAATTACGTCAGTGAGCTGCCCTCTTCACCTGTGGACATTCTATTTTTTGGGGAACGTATATTTATTTGTTATTATCTGGTACTCGGGTTAATTCCGCTGCTGATTGGATGATAGGGGGGGATGACTTGGGGGAGCACAACTGGCCGATAATTGCGTTCGGCTGGAGATTAAGAGGACAAGACAAATGGTCGGATGTTATTGTGATTTTTTGTGATGTTTGTTGTTTGCGACAGGAGCGCACTGGGGCGGAACGGGTTTGTAGTATTTCGGATCTACCAATTTATCCGGAGTTTCATTTCCTGTAGCTTTATCTGGCAAACATCAAAAAACAATGCAACTATATTAATGTAATAGTACAATTCTAAATCAAGCGTATAGGCGACTTTTATGAGTCAGTGGGCCAGATGATATAATTTTTAACTTATAGCTAGCCAGATAATATAAATTTTACACATTACAATCAAAATTTACGTGCACAATAACTTTTATTTAATGAACTAATATATATCAAACACGTGTTTATCAGTAAAACAATCATTTTGCTGCCTTTTGAGATAAACATGGAGTTGCAGAATGTGAGATTATTAACACTTTTAATTTGGGACATTTTGGTAATTAAGGTCGAGTGATTTAGTGGGGAAGGGGGAGGGTGAATAATAGATCTTTTGCCGGATAGTTGTCCCTCAAGTACACGTAGCTCGCAAAATCATATCCAGAATCAAAATCCAAGAAAGGCTGGAATGAAATTAAAGAGATGTGGGCTTAACAGTATTGAAAATGAGGTTCCCAATTAATTGCTCCAAAAATGCACTAAAATTTTAAATTTCGGTGTATAAACAAATTACTGTATAAAAATTTTTGAATAATTATAACTAAATACAGTATATTTTTTATTATTAAACTAAATACAGTATATTTTTTATTATTAAACTAAATACAGTATATTTTTTATTATTAAAGACCACCATTATGTGTTATTGTTAATAATTAACTGAAAATCCATATAGCTACTATATACGTCAATATTATTTTCTAATAATTACAATTAATGTTAAAATATTAACTCAGCATTTTTCAATGTGTGTTCCGCGGAATCTCGGAGTACCGCGACGTGATAGTTTCGTACAAATTTTTAACAAATAAAAAAAAAAAACGCATTATATGGACCACAGTGAACATTTTCTCATTTTAGGGTTCCACCATCATATTGAATTTAAAAAAGTTCCGCGACCAAAGAAATTACTCATAGAATTAGTTCCCACTGTAGTTCGACAGATAGCAAGTTTTCTTGCTGCCATTTCAGTTAAAGGTTATTCCATGCTGATGAGTACTTAATAAACGCGAAACCTGCTTATAGATTCTGCTATCTACAATGGAAGCGTCTTCCTTATGCTTGGAGATGCCCTTTTCTGGCGGGTTCTTGTGATTTACAGTCATTAGAAGTTGTAACAGAGGTAATCTCTTACTTTGGACAATAGGACAAAAATAGATTTCAAAAGTGTAGAATATCTATAATTCACTTTTACAATCAGCACTATCACCACAATATATCTGCGGCAGCAAAGACATCTGATCAAAGATGCCACGTCTCCCGGCCTGCAGCTCTCAACTGAAAATTCGGACGGGGACATGCGGGGGTTTTGGAGGCGGCCCCCTCCTCGCCGAAATTCTACCTGGGCTTCTCATCAGGTGAGGGAGTGTGCGGCAGCAAAGACATCTGATCAAAGATGCTTGGAACCTGTACCCGAATTATAAGAACGGAGATGAAGCTAGCTTTTGCTCTATGCTTATTATGTCGGTCTTGTAAGCACCAGGTCCCTGGTTCGGGCCTGTTAGCATCCTTTCCGCCACAATGATGACTGGATTTTTGAAACATGCAACCTTCTCACGCCAATGATCTCACCTCTCAACACGAGATGGCAGCACCACACGGAGTCAGAGGCCTTGCCACTCCCTTCATGGTTGACCACGACTGACGTCACGCCCGAGGCCACGCGCCTCCCGGCCCTTTAGCCCCTCAACTGAGTCTCGGATGGGAACACGCGGGGGTTTTCTGGAATGGCCCACTCCTCGCCGAAATTCGACACGGGCATCAGGTGGGAGGGCGCGGTAGCCCATCGGTTAGCGCGCTGGAGTTGCACTCGGTAGGCCCGGGTTCGATTCCAGCCACTGCCAAAAAAAAAAAACTGCCGCCGTGTTCATGCGGAGTACGATCACGTTAAACATGTGGGTCCGAAAGTCCTTCCGAGAGGTTGGTGGTAGGGGAAGGAGGGTACGGTCCCTATGGATGCCTCCCCCACTGGGTTCCGGTCTAAATTGGGTGGCACTTCCCGACCGTCCAAACGGTTACCTTACACCTTTCTGGTAGGTCGGACGGTCTGGGTTTCAACAACAACGGGCATCAGGTGGGGAAGTGTGCGACAGCAAAGACATCTGATCAAAGATGCTTGGAACTTGTACCCGAATTATAAGAACGGAGACGAAGCTAGCTTTTGCTCTATGCTTATAATGTCGGTCTTGTAAGTACCAGGTCCCTGGTTCGGGCCTGGCAACATCCTTTCCGCCACATATCTATTCAAATACACCCTCCCTTGCACCGAATCTTTAACGAAAAATAGAGCAAATATGAAACAAGATAAAATGCATAAAAAAATAAAACAAATGGAGCGCAGTTTCACATAGATAATCTGGAAAAAAAATCGGGCAGCTAGGGGGGCGGATGAAACTTCAAGTTCCGGATAATTTGGCCGCAGCATTGAAGATTTGTTGATAGCAGACGACGCAGAAGAGTTTTCGTATGTTTCCACTGAGTTTTCTTTGTGTTGTAGCCCTTTGGGATGAATAATACTGGTAATACAATATTGGAGAAGTGTATTAAACTGAACGGGACATGCGATGGGGATATAGGAAAGAAAATACGAAAGATATTCGATAGAGAAATATTGATATGAAGTCGTAATTTATCTAAATGTTTTGGAGAAGAGAGTTGAAAAAAAATGAATCGGAGTAATGCATTTATATGAGACGAAAGTTATGGATAGAGAAAAATTGGGGGGAGAAAAGTACATTGAGTCAATATTGCTGCCAGCGGAATTTATTCAGAAAACGAAATACTGTATTATGTTTATGCATTATATTGAAATATACAGAGGATCAAATGTTTCGATGACTGCCAAAAACAAATTATTAAATTAATATATTGAAAGTTATGTCCCGTTATATAGATATGTTACTTAAAATTATTGCACTGTTAATGTTTTATAAATTTATAGTTGCCTAGGTACTTATATATCTTTCCATGTTTTATTGTGGTAAGGTTTTTGTCATTTCAGTTGTTAATACCCATATGTAGTTGCAAAAATAGTTACAGTATACAGGCAGAAACGCAGCTCCTTATAGTATTCCCGAGCTAGAGATGGCCTTTGGAAACGTCCATGGTCACGAAAATACTCATTATGGATTTTTCACTTTCATTTTCTCACGTTCACTTTATGTGCGTTTTAGTAATATGTTTTCACCTTTTATTTGGGTAATGATAGAGTATTTATCCAACTAATTACTCTTTCTACTAGTTGCTTTTCTACTTTTTGCATTCTATTGCCAATTTACACTGTGCGTTGAGTCGAAATAAAAACTGATATGGGCAACACATGACTTTCCTTATATAATGCAATGAATTTACTACTTTTACAGTTTAAAAAAATGTTATTCTTATAATAGATACTTATATTCTTTGTAAGATATTGAATTTTCTTCAATTAGTCGCCATTTTCATTGATTTAGCGTCATTTTTATCCATTTAGGGAGATTTTTGTTAATTTGGCAACATTTAAAAATGTCGCCAAGTTGGCGACATTCCGCCAAATTCGTCGCCAAAATCTCGCCAAGCGTTATGAATGGAGAAATAAGTTATTCTTACAGCAGATAAATGACTATTGGCGTTCAAATACAAAAGTATTACTCAAAGTATCTTTTTTCCAGAATGGAACGAGCTAGTTCCACGAGAATGATGTCACCCAATTTATCGCATGGTATTACATATGAAAAGTGAACATGTTTCTCAATAGGAAATATTTTCTTTTTATTTTATATGACTTTCTGATAATTTTTTTGAAAAATGTGCATTATCTCGAGAATGGTTCATGTCAGCGTTCAAAAATTTATGTCAATCGTTTTCTAATGAAAAATTCCATAAGAAATATCTATTTGCGTAACTTTATTAGCGGTTTTGATTTTTGACGATTTTTTTCAAAATTTCACTCGAAAATTTAGGGGGGTTCTGAACATTCGATTGTGTATCAAAACAATAGGCTTCTAGTGTTTACAGATTGTGATTTTTGTATCAAATTTCGTTCGAATCGGTCCATTCGTTCGTCAGTTATCGTCTCCACAGACTCACTGACACACACACACACACAGACATCACTTCAAAAATGTTTGATTCGTGATCAGGGATGCTAGAAACGTGCTCTCACGTCGAAAACTCGAATTCGAATTTTCGACCCCGTCACAATACTTTCCTTATACGTTATGTATATAAGGAAAGTAAAAAAAAAGTCTGACATGAGCAGTATATGACACTCCCTACAGACTCAAGTTAATTTTCTCTTTACTTCTTTTATAATTCATTAAAGTGAGTTTTAATTGTACCAAATGAATACGCATAAAATTACGCTGAATGTGCATTTTACTTTCCCTGCAATACATGGCAATGTATAGGGAAAGTAATGATATTTTAATTAATGTGAACCATATCGACAAATAAAGTAATTGATTTCGTGCAGTTATACATATATTATAATTAAGATTAATTATCCCCATTTTAGCTAGAACAAAATACTTTTATTTTGTTTTTTATTTACTTTCCTTATACACATAATGTATAAGGAAAGTATTGTGACGGGGTCGAAAATTCGAATTCGAGTTTTCGACGGGAGAGCACGTTTCAAGCATCCCCGATCACGAATCAAACATTTTTGAAGAGATGTCTGTGTGTGTGTGTGTGTGCGCGCGAAAGTGTGTGTGTGTGAGAATCTGTGGAGACCATAACTGACGAACGAATGGACCGATTCGAACAAAATTTAGTACAAAAATCACAAGCCGTAAACACTGGAAGCCAGTTGTTTTTAAACGTAATCGAATGCTCAGAACCCCCCTAAATTTTCGAGTGAAATTTTGAAAAAATCGTCAAAAAATCAAAACTGCTAATAAAGTTACGCAAATAGACATTTCATTTCTTATGTAATTTTTAATTAGAAAACGATTAACATAAATTTTAGAACGCTAACCTGAACCGTTCTCGAGACATACTTCAAAAACATTTTCAAAAAGTCATATAAAATAAAAAAAATATATTTCCTATTAAAAAACATGTTCACTTTTCATATGTAATACCATCCGATATATTGGGTGACATCATTCTCGTGGATCTAGCTCGTTCCATTCATGAGAAAATATACTTCGAGTAATACTTTTTTATTTGAACGCCAATAGTCATTTATCTGCTATAAGAATAACTTATTTCTCCGTCAGTAAAGCTTGGCGAGATTTTGGTGACGAATTTGGCGGAATCTCGCCAACTTGGCGACTTTTTGAAATGTTGTCAAATTAACGAAAATCTCGCCAAATGGATTAAAATGACGCTAAATCAATGAAAATGACGACTAATTGTCGAAAATTCAATTTCTTTTGAAAGAATATAAGTATCTACTATAAGAAAAACCTATTTTTTTTACTGCAAAAGTAGTAAATTCATTGCATTATATAAGGAAAGTCATGTGTTGCCCACATCAGATTTTTTCGCAAAGTATTTAGCCAGCCCCGTTTGATTTATTTCTGAAAGGGCGTATTTCAAACATAATTTCATGCATCAATAAGAAAATGAATTATTTTAATGAATAGAAATAACAATAGTAGAAATAGTAAATAGAAACAACAGGATATTTCTATGTTAGGTAAAACATACACTAGGCTCCGATTTCCACAATTGATCCAGGACTCATTATTTGCTCAATAAATCCCTTCTGTAGCAAAACTATATATAATTTGAGGAAGGGTTATTAAGGGCGCTTCCAGGGGGGGGGGGGTAAGTATTATACCCCCAAAGACTATAAAATAACGTGAAACAATGGAATGGAAACTTTTCTGTATTTGCCCCTCCCCTCTTCTCTATTAAAAAAATAGCACTAGGAAATTAAATATTTTTTATAAAAGACTACAAGATCCTGTATGTGAAACATCTTCAACACCACCCTTTAAAACACCATATTCATGTGCAGGAAAATTTTTAAGTGCCATTTGAAAGTGTCATGCCGCTTTTAGACATCATAATGCCCATCATTATTGGCAATGTTGTTTGTACGTCAAGATGGTGTTTTTAAAATTTTCCTGTACGTCAAGATGGTGTTTTTAAAATTTTCCTGTAAGTCAAGATAGTGTTTTTAAAGAACGTTTGCAGATTCTGTAGTCTTTGATAGAAAATTCATACTTATGAAAAAAGACTAAGAAATTATCTGCATATCGCCATAAGAAATAAGTTTGGTTCAGGCTAATGGTTCAAGTTCTAGAATTTTTTATATAATACTTTACTTGAGGTATGTTTTCTCTATGGGTTTACCATTCTCTTCTCATTCATCTCATCAAGACTATTTATAGGAACTGCACCCAATATTTTTGCCTCTAACTGCAGTTACTATTATTAAAATCTTATTACTTATGTTCTTTCCGTGTTGGGGGGAAGACATTTTTACGGGTTTACGCTCACAACGTTATGTAACAAAAAAAAAAAAAACCTCTTTCCTACTTCTACATCCTATCACAAACTTCCATTCATGAAGTCTTTTTACTTATTTATTTTTTTATGCCCGTTAAATCTAGGAAACTATACATTTTACTTGTTAAAAGCAAGCACACTAAGCTTGAATTAACATTGTAGCAAATAAATATTCATAAATTCACCACTGAATCCTCAATATGGCTAAATACTGGTTTTTTAGAAAAGCGTGTTCTACTGTATTCTAATTGCAAGACCAATTCGTTAAAAAAATCTGTACAGGTATATGAAATTAATAAAGACAGAACAATTACCAAAACGATTACAAGACTAAACTCGTTTTCACAGAGGATTGAAAATTAACAGCGACGGAACAAGAACCTATAGTTATTGTAGAAATTGCCCAGAGACGGAAGTACATATGTTCAGCTGACCAACCATTATAGCGGCATTGGAGAATATTGATGAATTTCCACAGGAAAAACTATACTCCGATTTAATTATTCGAATTGTAAAGGCTGTCATATCTACCCCACGGATATATTTAAAACCTGACTCAAATGGACACAACACCAACCAACTGTATTTTCATCACACTTCCAACACGTCTGAATATCCCTAAATGCAAAATCCTAACTCAGCAAGTCATCACTGTTATAAAAAATATATCCGTTCTACTTTATTCAAATCTATTCTTCCTTATGTAGAACCATTATTGGATAAAAAAGATAAAAAAAAAAAGCATAAAACAAGATAAAACGCCGGGAAGACAAGGGTAGGGGGGAGTTAGCATGTGCTGGGTAATTTGACCACAGCATCGAAGATTTGTTGGTGGCAGACGACACAGTACAGTTTGATAAAAGTATTTTTTCCTAATGTACGATTTGATATTGAGATGAATAATACTGGTAATAAAATATCAAATAAGTACAATAAACTGGACGGAAGCTATACTTAATAAAGATATAAAGAAAATAAGGAATATATTCGATATAGATATGTGGATGTGAAGTCGTAATTTATATAAATGTTTGGAGAGAAAAGTTGAAAGAAAGTACTAGGGTAATATATTTACAGGAAGGAGATGTTGTACAAAAAGTATGGCAGAGTGGAAATGAAAAGAATCTCATAATTTAAATTTAAATATTACTTGCCGGTACTCTGGCAGCTAACTATTTTAGCCAAGCTGAAATAATTATGACAGCTATTTATCTGAAATATGTTCACAACCTCTGTGTAAAGAAATTTGCTTATATCATCCACAATTTAAATTAAAAATTGTATGTAAATTATATATAATAATTGCGTGTAAATACTATATTGTTTTTTAATTCTATTAAAATATTTAATTCCTCTAAAAAGAAGCACAGGAACAGGAATTTGTGTTTTCACTTTACAAAATTATCTTCTCAGGCAGATTTTAAAGTTTGTTCAATATACGCTAAAATGGAGAAGCTGAAATGGTAGAAGATATACCCGTACCACTTGTATATCGTTCCAACAATCGGTTAAGCGCAATAGAAAATATATTAATTTTGAAAAAAATTTAGCTAAAACAAAACAGATAACTTAGAAATTGAAAATATAAATCCCTCCCATATCTAATGCCGCAAGACAATAACTGACTAAACCCAATCAAAAATAAGATACCGTGAATTTATAAAATTTACTTTTCTACCATTTTCTTTATTATTTAAATGGTATAAATAAAACAAATCGTCTGCCGAATAAACACATTTGTTTTGATTCCGTTGTTCAGCAACGCGATATAATTTAATTCAAATAATTTTTCTGAAAATAATCGTCTGCATAATGCTATTTTCTTGGAATTTTTGCGCTCTATATTAATATCTCGACAACCTCTGATCCAAGAACCTCGAAACTTGAACAGGGTTAGAGGCGGTACGGAAGAATAATCATACCAAATTTAACAAAAATCTGTGTATTTGTATACGGAACAGACAAAGAAATAGACTTTAAATTTTATATGCTATATAGATTAAACAACTACTGACGTTCTACAAAAACCATATGTATGTGTGTTTCAAATGGTAGTAAACCGGAGGTTCCTCATATGTATCCTATGTAACCCAAACCTTAAAAGTTAGAAAATATTTATCCCTTTTGTACCCGAGTAATATTGAGTAAGTACCTGTGTATCTTTCGAATGATAAGTTAAAATTTCTGTCGATGTTCGACAAAAATTATGTTTTTCAAATTATCAATTGAATATCTTTAACCAAGCAATAGAGTAATTTGGCTGTCATATATATGGCAATGTATAAATTACAAAAATCAAATTATTTTAAAAATGACCGTTTTTTTATTCTTTGTTGAGCAATATATCTATTTGTTTCAGAAACAGGCATATATAACAACAAGAAAGATCAATCATGCTTAAAGCATTGATTTAACACTTTCTAACTTCAATGCAATTTTATTCAAACATGTCTAAAATGCAATACATTCCTCGGTAATATTTTAAAACTTATCACAATACTACATTAATTTATTATATTTGAAAACTTAAACCTTCATCGAAAAAAATGAACTTCATTCAAATGACGGCATTGAAATATAAATTGCCTGGTTTAAATATCTCTAAAATGTGATACATTCCTCGGTAATAATTTCAGAATTATCATAATACTACGATAATTTATTATATTTGAAAACTTCATCGAAAACAACTAAAATTCATTCAAATGACGTCATAGAAAAAATAACACGCCTGGCTGGCTCTCTATAAAAGCAGCATTTCATTCATACATAAATAATTTCCCATTCATGTCATTCATCACAATACTATAATAATTTATTTTATTTAAAAATTAAGACCATGGAGCTACAAGGAATTAAACTCTATGCGTAAAACTTCATCGAAAAAAATCGTCCTTCTCTTTATAAAATCAATGAATATTTCATTCATATCAGCTACATGAACTAAATGATTCTGTGTTAAAGAAATACAGCAATTCTAACACAACTAATTCTATATATTTTGCTGTTTACATTTTGCATAGGTGAAAAATAGGCTTCGTTGTAGAAATAATCAAATTTGGATGAGCATTTAAACTCAAATATATTGTAATTGCGTTGTTTCAGTATGTAGATGCACAGAATTTAAACAAAAATAAAGTGGTTTTAGGGCGGATACAACACTCAATATGAATAAAAAAGAACTTTACAACTCACGATTTTGAGACAAGATGGATGCCATATATCATTTTGAAGTGGGTCACGTGATTTTTTCATATCATGGTCACGTGATCGCTCCATATAAAAGGTGCTATTATTATTTTAAATTTTATTTAAAAAACTACTGAATATATTTCGCTGAATTTTTTTTTATATTTTTTATGGAACAATTTGAATATTACCTAAAATTTTCGAAGCAATTTGTGAATTTTAAATCCGCTTAAAAAATGTTTGAAAAATTAGGTCCTATAGGGCTCAATGTATTTCATTTTTTCAACCCGGGTTCAATCCAAAACTAATTGGGTGATATTATTCATTTATATTCTCATAGGTCCTACAGACCGTCTGAACAACATATTAAAATTTCATTTTGATTAAGTCATTTTTACGGCAGTTATCGTGTTAATGAACAGACAGACAGACAGACAGAATGAGCAAAGTCATAAACACTTTTCAAATTTGTTGTAAAGTGTTAAAAAGAAAATATTGAGATGATGTACAAAATTCGAATTCTTAGCTTTGGGAAGATTTTCCTGGTGTGTATAATCCAAATGGGAAAATAGTAGTAACATTCTTCAGTTATTTCAATCGTGCCTACGCATGATCGAAAAACATGTTTAAGTACTAAAAAGTATATTTAACTAATATGTTTATAAAATAATAATTTAAATATATCTTTACATCAGATGATGAATAATCTTCTTTTTGCAGTTGGAACAAACTATTACGAAATTACAATTGGTTTTTATTTTCTCATATTATTTATTATATAGGAAAAGTATTGTTTTCACAAAATATTTTGAATTTAATATTTAAAGCATTTATATATATCTTGAACTCTTTTGGAAAGCATGTCCGTCTCTCTATACAGGGTGTCCCAAAATGATTGAAACGCGCCTTAATTCTTTAACTTTTGAAGATAAGTGGGCAGTGCAAATTGCAAAAACGATGAAAGTAAGGTAGGAAATAAAACTACATTAATGAAATAGTCCTCCCATTAATTTTCAAAAGTTACGCTTTCTAAATTTTTATATGACCCCCTTAAACAAATTTGGTCAATCAGAAAATTTTTATTTTTAATGCAACAAGATCGTTAAAAAAAAACAGCATATCTGTATCTTTAAAATCAACCGAATTATGATAAAGGAAAAAATATGACTTATGCCACTTTTCCGTACCATGTGAAAAGCTGTTTCATCAGTGAAAATAGGAATCATAAACAAATAGACGATGGAATTGTTTAGATCAAAAATACGTTAATATGTGTCAAAAATTTTTATCACAAATGCATCTAAATAAAGCATTACACAGACAGAGATCATATAAAGCAGTGGTATTCACTACGCGGTTGGCTATCCAATGTAATATCATTCAGTATTATCTTTTTTGTGATATGTCACAAATTTACATTTCTAATTTGATATATGGTCCCCATTCACAATGTTCAATTTTCAAGTAAATATAACTCGCTCAATTTCAAAGATACAGATATGCGGCTTTTTTAATGATCTTGTTGCATTAAAAATAAAATTTTTCTGATTGACCAAATTTGTCTAAAGGGGGTCGTATAAAAATTTAAAAAGTGTAACTTTTTGAAAATTAATGGGAGGACATTTCATTAACGTAGACTTATTTCCTACCTTACTTTCAACATTTTTGCAATTTACATTGCCCATTATCTCCAACAGGTAAAGAATTAAAACACGTTTCAATCTTTTTGGGACACCCTGTATATGAATGTAAAAAGTGGACAATTATGCGAAGTTTAACAGTTTCATACCATTATTTCCGATAAAGAAACATGGTAATTCGTAAAATATTGATTGAAGCATAGTTAATGCTGCAAATTCTATACCATTAAAACGTGAAAACCTATCCATGTATGTATGCATATATAATATTATTTCAAAGCTAATACTTGTCCTAGACCTTCGCCTTTTTTTTTTAATTTAGCTAACGATCCAAAGAGTTGCATAAATCTTTCAAAAATGCAAAAAATTTTATAGATTTTTAAATATTTGCAATAAGAAAACTAAAAAAAAGGAGATGGACCCATTTGAAAAGCGAGCTTTTCTTTTAGTTTTCGAGCTGCGATCTCTATTTTTAAACTACAGCTAAAGATGTGGAAAATGAAATTGATAAGTTAAAAAAAAAATGGGTCAATAGTTTTTAAAATCGAAAAAAAAAGAGGATTTAAATAATCCGAGAAGTTAATTTTTAATATTTCCCATAGATCTGAACATCCCTACAATAAAAAAACTCTCTCAAAGTAACTTATCTTGATAATCATTACTCTTTTAAACAAATCTCTACTCTGCTTTATTCAAATACACCGCTCCTTATATTTAACCCTCATTGAATGGAACAGAAAAAATTTTAAACAAGCTTAAATACATAAAATACAAGAGAGTAATCGTATGATATATATATATATATATATATATATATATATATATATATATATATATATATATATATATATATATATATATATACACACACACATATATACACAGTATCAAAGGTCTGTTGATAGAGGAAGACAGAGTTTATGTATGTTTTCATCGACTTTTTTCTTTGTGTGATGCGGTCTCCAGGATGAATAATAATAAAAAACCAGTGCACATTAAATCGGGAGGAAGAGGTATGCAATAGAAATAGTATGTGGAGGAAGATAACCGATATAGAAATATTGAAGCCATAACTTATATAAATGTTGGGAGAAAGAGGTTTAAAGAAAGCATAGAGATACAGAAAAATAATTGGATTACGAACCTAACTAGAATATATTTCGGGTTCCAGAACTTTTTCGTCACTAAAAGTATATTCGAATGAAAAACAAATATTAAAATGTCGAAATATCAAATTTAAGATTTTGATAGATTTTTACATTTGGAGGTTGGGCGTCCTTCTATGATATTTTGTGCAAATCGAAAATATATAAGTAACATTTTTTTAAGTGGTTTGCACCGCCTAAATAAATAATCATAAAAATATTTACTACAGCAACAAAATAAAAATTGTCTTTAATATTTCACGTGGAAGTTCATTCCCTGCGTTTATGCTGGAGTAAACTATTTTGTAGTAATAGAATATTTTGTAGAATATCCGAAATATTGGCAGTGCCAGTCAATCATATTCGATTTAAACAAGGACCACACTATATAACTCTGCAATTTAAGACCTACCGTCTACATGATTTAAAACACCTCAATCAAATTCCTAGATTGACGGGTTTTGTCACATAAACGGACAAAGTCAAATGCGGCGAAGAAGGAACTTCGAACTACGTGTGCAAAAGTAATAACTGTCAGATGTGAGTTTTCATTGGTCAAACTTCCTTCTGCCGTAATTGCCCTAACCATCAAAGTCGCCGCCTCATATTTGAAATCCCGCGTCAAAGGACATCATTACAACTCCAAAAACCTCAAATGATTCTCTTACAAAGAAACAGCTGACGACTTAATGTAGTATGACCAAATCTGAAAAAAAAAAAAATCATTCTAAAATATCTGAAAAACAAAGTGTAGGTTATTTCTCAATTTTGAGTTTTTTCACACACTTGAATATCACTACAGTGAAAAAACCCCTCTCTGCATTATACCTCAGGATCGCGATCATCACTCTTTCTACTTTATTCAAATCCATACTTCTTTATATAGAACCGTTATCGGATAAAACAGCAAAAGAATGAAACGATAAAATGCATGAGAAACAAAGATAGCACTGTCTCACATAGATAGTCGGAATGCTGCAGTATCAAGCAGCCGGAGGGGAATGGCAGACAAGCTCCGGGTAATTTGGACGCAGCCTCGAAGATTTGTTGATAGCAGACTATGTAGTAGAATTTTCGTGTGTTTCTCAGAGTTTTTCCTTTGTCTAACATGTGGCCCTTTGAAATGAATAATGCTGGTAATAGAATATTGAAGCAGTGCATTAACGGAGCCAAGAGATGTGTAATAGGGATAAAGGGAAGAATTATGACTTCATATCAAGATTTCTCTATAAAATGTCTTATTAAATGTATCGCATTTTGATAGAAAAATTCTGATAAGAAGTCATAATTTATAAAAATGTTTGAAGGAAGAAATTAAAAAGGGAAATATCGGAGTAATATATTTATTTGAAAGAAATGTATTATAGAAAATTTCCAGAAAAGGATATTGCTGAATTCTGATATTGGTATTTACCGATTTAAATCATGCATTTCCTTGTTGGGTTAAGAAGGTCAAGTCATCAAGCTAAATAAGTTTGAACAGACAAGCAGATTAAAGACGGCTCAACAATTAAGGTTTATTATATCGTGAGATTTGAAGAGTTGAGTTTTGCACTTCATTTACCCTCAAAACAACAATCGACTACAGCAGAAGAGGAGCAAATCTGAGCGTTCAGAATTGCATCCAATTATATTACCTGCTATATCACTCCGACCATGTCAAGAATTACATTGAATTACCTTATCAGTTCAATGTAGCAGAAGCGGCCAACAGTGGACGATGTCTGTGATTATGAACTCTGCCCTGTAACCTCTTTGTAGCCTGAGCCTAATCTTCTGTAAATTTTAAACCGGCTGTGGAGGGTCGTTTTTGACCATAAGCAAATGCTGGGGGACCGTGAAGCTTTGAGGGGGGGGGGGGCTCATCTTCTGTGTTCAATGTACATTCTTTGCTATAAAAGTTTCATGAAGATCCAATATGTATGTTTGCCATTTTACTTAAGGGCTCCAGCAAGAATCAAGGCGACACTGCAGCTGGTGTGGACAGCCAGCAATCACGCAGCCACAATTTATCGAATCTACGTTATGACTGACACCGTCTTCGCCAGTCACGACATAGCTTCCATAAATTTCAAAGCTTCTTTTTGCTGCTAATGCAGTGCAATTAACAGCTATTCAGTGCTGAATTTAGTGCTGACCATAAGCAAATGCTGGGGGCCCGTGAAGCTTTTTTTTTGGGGGGGGGGGGGCTCATCTTCTGTGTTCAATGTACCTTTTTTGCTATAAAAGTTTTATGGAGGTCCTATATGTATGTTTGCCTTTTGCTTAAGGACCCCGGCAAGAATCAAGGCGACACTGCAGCTATGTGGACAGCCAGCAATCACGCAGCCACAACTTATCGAATCTACTTTATGACCGACATCGACTTCGCCAGTCACGACGGAGCTTCTACAAATTTCAAAGCGTCTTTTTGCTGCTAGTGCAGTGATCAGATATTCAGTGCTTAAAAAAGCTACTACTGATGCTAGTCTCTGCACTAGGTGCAGATTTCATCCTTACAGGTGTTTGAAGTAAATAAACAGAATAAAATAAAATGTGAATGTTGTACACAGAAAATAATCCAAAGCTTATACTTTTCCCAAAGAATGTTGACCTGAAGTACATTTGCAACATAGAATGAATTTAACTCGTATTCTAAAAAAAGAAAAAAATGATGAAATAATGATAGCAACATAGAAAATCATGCATTGATCATGTTATGTCTTTTTAACACCATAACTCAATCACATCCGAATGTACAAAACCCGTTCTACAGTCTAATCTCCTCCATCACCTTTGTAAAATATCTCTATTCTGTACCATTTAAAAGCACACGCCTTTATCCCCAACCCATATTGCATAAAACGGAAAAAAAAAATGAAATAAGATGTATAAAAACGAGACGGGAGGAGGGGAACTATCACTCAGATAATTTCAAAACCACAGTATGAGGCCAACAGGGGAATGAAGTCGAAGTTCCGGATAATTTGGCTGCAGCATTGAAGATTTGTTGATATCAGATAGCAGAATTTTCGTATGTTTTCACCGAGTTTTTTCTTTGTGTTATATCCCTTTGGGATAAATAATACTGGTAATAGAATATCGGAGCAGTGCATTAAACTGGACGGCATGATACGTTATGGGAATACAGAGAAGATACTACGGAAGATATTTGATAGAAATGTTTGTATGAAGTCGTAATTTATATAAATGTTTAGAGGAAGAAATTGAAAAAAATAATCGCCAGTAGTATGTTTATAGGAAAGGGAAACTTTGATGATAAAAGGGTTATGAGAATGAACTGAACCTGATATTTGTATTTAACAAAATAGATGAAGCTGAAAACTGTTGTGTTTATATTTTTACAAATAGACTGATTGCTGTTGAAATTGCGCCACTCAGGAGGAATGGGTGGAATCGACCAAAAAATCAATACAACTGTAAAATATTAGTTATATATCAAATACTTTGATTTTCAACTATATACATTCGCCACTGAGGAGAAAAATACAGAAACATGTCTGCTTGATATCCAGCTCAACTACCATAATTTGTTTTGCAATCAGGTATGGCACGCAATGGAATCATGCAATTTCCTAATAATGCTAGGATAGAATGTATCTTGGATCTTAATAATCAAATAAGTTAAAAATGCAGAAGAGGTCAGAGATAAATGAGAACTAATAGCGTTTTCAACGCAGTTCCATATACGTTAAATTGCTGAAAATTCAGCAATATAGATTCTATTGGAGGAGTACTCCCTGTGATGCTGATATCTTTAGAGATGATACCTGTATGTAGCCTTTAAATTTGCATGCTGTACCTCCTAACACGGCATGGCGTATTCTGAGGCTGCCAACATCATTTGCGATTGACCAAAGGTTGTGTTCAGTATTTAGACAAACATAAAATGGCTGGCCTGAGTTAAATATGTGGTCCACTGCTGATCATGGTATCTATTCTATAACACGTGGTGACTCTTCTAAAAGATTTCGGCGCCGAAATCTAGCCTAGACTATTTTTTTTCCTCCGTATTTATCATTCTAAATTGACAGAGAGTATTCATAACTATTTAATTCTTTCCCTTCATGTTTTTTTTAATCCGCCAATCAAATTTCCTTTACCATTTTATAATTATATCATTTATTAGAAAATGTATTCAGTACCAAATTCATAGTAACAAACAGCATTGTACAAAAGGTATACTTGTATATATTTTGCGCCTCTTGGTTCTTGCTAAAATAAAGCAATCAAATTTTCATCACCACTTTAGAATTACGCCATTAATTAAAGAAGCGAACAGCACCGATTTTGCACAGCAGCGAACAGCATGGCATAGTACAAAATGTATTCATAAACATTAAATTATTTTTTTCTTCAAAGTTAGATAAATCAATCAAATTTTCATTACCATTTCATAATTGCATTACGAATTAAAAATCTGATGTGGGCAGCACATGACTTTCCTTATATAATGCAATGAATTTACTACTTTTTCAGTATAAAAAAATAGATTATTTTTATAGTAGTTATTTATATTCTTTTCAAGATATTGAATTTTCGTCAATGAGTCGTCATTTTCCATGTCGTCATCATCAATGAGTCGTCATTGATTTGGCGTCATTTTTATCCATTTGGCGAGTTTTTCGTCAATTTAGCAACATTTAAAAAAGTCGCCAAGTTGGCGACATTCCACCAAATTCGTCGCTAAAATCTCGCCAAGCGTTATAGAAGAAGAAATAAGTTATTCTTACAGAAGATAAATAACTATTGGCGTTCAAATACAAAAGTATTACTCAAAGTATCTTTTTACATGAATGGAACGAGCTAGATCCACGAGAATGATGTCACCCAATTTATCGCATGGTATTACATATGAAAAGTGAACATGTTTCTCAATAAGAATTTTTTTTTATATGACTGTTTAATAATTTTTTTGAAAAATGTGCAATATCTCGAGAACGGTTCATGTTAGCGTTCTAAAATTTATATCGCTTTCTAATGAAAAATTACATAAGGAATGTCTATGTGCGTAACTTTATTAGAGGTTTTTATTTTTTGACGATTTTTTCAAAATTTCACTCGAAAATTTAGGGGAGTTCTGAACATTCGATTGCTTATAAAAACAATAGGCTTCCAGTGTTTACAGATTGTGATTTTTGTATAAAATTTCGTTCGAATCGGTCCATTTGTTCGTCATTTAGCGTCTCCACAGACTCACTGCCACACACACACACACACACACGTTCACAAACACACACAGACATCACTTCAAAAATGTTTGATTCATGATCAGGGATACTTGAAACGTGTGATCTCTCGTCGAAAACTCGAATTCGAATTTTCGACCCCGTCACAATGCTTTTCTTATACATTATTGTATATAAGGAAAGTAAAAATGTGAAAAACGATCCCGGATATAAAGTAACAATTTGCTAAATTACCCTCATCACTTAAACCGATAATCTTCGGTTATAACAAAACAAAGAACTTGAAAAAATATTGTATTTTTTATGTATATGGGCTGTTTATTTACAAAGAATGTTTTGAATTTAAAGATTTTTCGCAGAAGATTTTCTTTTGGCAATTTATGGTAATCCACAGAAACTCGATACAGTCCGGAATAAGATTGTTTATTTTTCAAGCGGTTCATTACAGTGCTCGCTTTTAAATTTTGTTTATCTTTATTTCTTTTCAATTGAATAGGAATTTGAAGTTTTCGAAGAATTTTATAGATTCTGAATTTTGAAGTGTATATTTTGCATTTTTGAATTGTTCGGTAACTTTGAATTTCGCAATGTTTAGTACTTGGTTTTGACGAACATAATTTGGTACTCTTTACTGATAAAACAGATAGAAATACAGATGCAAAATTAATTGTGTACGGAAATTTAAAGATTATGGTCCATTTAGAAGAAAAATTCGAAGCTGACACCAAGATTGCTTAAGGGTGAGCGTCAGTAAATCTTCTGCCCTATCCGCGCTTTGTTAATTTTCGCAGCACACATTTTTCGCCGAAATTCTGCTCAAACAGTTGCGAAATATTTTCTGAAAGATAAAATGCAACGCTTAGATTATATTAAAACTAAATTTAATACCCAATAAAACATAGAATATATTTTTTATTTTAATCCAAAATATTTTTGGTGCTGCCATCTGTTGTCGTAATTTAATTCATACCGATTATTTTTATTTTTTAATGAACATTTTTAAATAGCTATTCCTTCTAATACAGTATTAAATACAACAACAGATCATATATAATAATGCCACAATCATGGAAAGGTAATTTCTCATTCTATAAATTTGATAAAGGGGATCTGAATGTACATCACTGAGGACTGCAACTTTATCTTCAAGTCCCTTTGTCTCAAGTCCAAGTTCAATTATATTTCCGTGATTGTGGCATTATTATATATGATTTGTTGTATTTAGTAGCGTATTAGAAGGAATAGACATTTAAAAATGTTCATTAAAAAATGAAAATAGTCGGTATGAATTAAATTACGACAACAGATGGCAGCACCAAAAATATTTTGAATTAAAATAAATATATTTTATGTTTTATTGTGTATTAAATTTAGTTTTAACATAATCTAAGCATTGCATTTTATCTATCAGAAAATATTTCACAACTGTTTGAGCAGAATTTCGGCGAAAAACGTGTGCCGCGAAAGTTAACAAAGAGCGGATAGGACAGAAGATTTACTGACGCTCACCTTGAAATCGGAGATATACAATCGACTTCTTCCAGAATATACGCGTTGTGTCCCATAGCAAAATTTAATTAACTGCCTCAGTGAGTATTTTGGTCATCTGAATTGTTCGGTAACTTTGGATTTCGCAATGTTTAGTACTTGTTTTTTGACAAATGTAATTTAGTACTCTTTACTGATAAAATAAATGGCAATGCAGATACAAAATTAATTGTGTATTGAAATTTAAGGACTGTGGTCCATTTAGAAGAAAAATTCGAAGCTAACACCGCGATTGCTTACATCGGCGATATATAATTGGCAGCATATTGAATAAACGCGAATACTTAGGCCGCTGTGTCACAGCGCAGAATTTAATCAACTGCCTCAATGAGTATTTTGCCCATTTGAATTGTTCGGTAACTTTGGATTTCGCAATGTTTAGTACTTGGTTTTTGACAAAAGTAATTTGGTACTCTTTACTGACAAAACAGATAGAAATGCAGATACAAAATTAATTGTGTATTGAAATTTAAGGATTATGGTCAATTTAGAAGAAAAATTCGAGACCAATATCACCATTGCTGAAATCGGACCGACTGCATCATGAATATAATCGGATGCTTAAGCCACTGTGTCCCAGCGCAAAATTTATTTAACTGTCTCAGAGAGCGACCCCCCTCAATTAATTATTCTGCTGTGGAATCCTGCGGTTGAAAATTTCATTCTATGCTTACATTTCCAATGTGAGGGGGGTAGATAACTGTAAAATTCGGAAAGTTAGAATTTGTATATTTAATTCCCAGTCGATTTATTAACTGGCGCAATCACGTATGTCACAAAAATTCAGAATCGCAGCAGCATCAGGACAGCATTTGATGGAACCGTCTATTATCTTTGAACCATAAAATTATTTTGAAAAAAATTGAGCAGGTTAGATAAAGAATACAAATTAATTGCAAGTAATAAAAAAAATATCTTTTTTTTATTTTTAATTTATTTTCACTTTGATAACTTTGTGAGGTCTAAACCTTTCAATTATTATTTCCCTCAGTTTGCCTTATAATTTATGTTTCTTTAAACTAACTATTTAAACTAGTTCGGTCTTTAAACTAACTATTCTAACCAATCACCGAGCTAATCAGCATTTTCTGCGTTCCTAAGGTGAAATAGGAATAAATTTTGGATCGTGAGAGATTCAGTAGGATGAGGAGGAAGGATTAGTTGAAGAAAGAAGGAAGGATTGGTAGTAGGAGGAAGGATTGGAGTAAGTACGAAGGTTGAATGATTCTAATAAGAATTTGACGTGGGTGAGTGGGAGTGCCGGAGAAGGCTCGATATAGATGTGGATGAGTGCGGAATCTAGTCGGCAGCCTAGTGGAAGGAAATCCATTTAGATACCTCTATGACTAGGAGTAGTCTAGTATCCGGTGTTTGGCAGCAATATGAAACGAAGTAAAAAAAATGCCAGTGGTAAGTATAAAAATTTTAGACTCGTTTCCATTTAAGAGTTATCACCAGGCAAGAGAATTGTAGTACCTTGTATATTTGTAATTTATTCTGGGCGTGTGCAATAATAAGTATGGTCTATGTTGTTAATTGCTTTAAACAACCAGCTGGTTTAATTTCTCTGAAGTTCACAATAAATTGAGTTTGATTAAAAACAATGCCGTCCTGTGTTATTGTCCTTGGACCGAAAGGTCTGAATATCACTTGCTTTAGGTCACTTTTGACATACTAAAGATCCATCCTCGACAATGACCTCTAAGGAGGATAAAGATACATTTGGTCTTTACAACTTTCATTCAAAGATATATGGCGAGATTTGGTGTTTTAAATTCCTATCAAGGTTTTGGTTATTGGGGCGTTTTTTCGCAAGAAAATTATAAATCTATATTTTATTTTCTTAAATTTTCATATTCATTCCAAGATCAGTATCGCTCATATAACACCAACCTCTACTTCTAGTCAAATCTCCAGATAGGCATACTGGCACACATCCTGACTGACACATATCCTGACTGACACTCGTAGTCGAACGCATTTTAATAGCGCTGATAATATTTATTTGCAAAATCACAAGTTATTGTAGGACAACTAGGGAAGCGATTAATGAAATCATGAGAAATAAAGCCTCTTTCAAAAGAAACACTGTAGTTTTTACTTTCCTTACATACTTAGTATAGGGAAAGTATTGTAATGGAGTCGAAATTTCGAATTCGAGATTTCGACGGCGGATGAAGTTTCAAGCATCCCTGAATATGCATCCCTATATGCATATTTTTACAATGAACTCACTGGAATCAAACGTTTTTGAGGTGGTGTGTGTGTGTGTGTGTGTGTGTATGCGTGCGCGAGTCTGTGGAAATGATCTCTCATAAACGAATATAAAGATTCTAAAAAAATTAGTACGATTATTACAATCATCGAATACTAAACCTTATTTTAAACGCGATCTAATTCGAAGATTCCCCAATTTTCGAATGAATTTTTAAAATAGAAATAATTAAATATCAGAAGCTATGATGTTAAATTATGTAAGAAATTACATTTTATTTATCACCAGGAAACAAATGGTACCATCTTTAGAACGTTAGCACGAACCGTTCTTGAAATATAGCACATTATCTAATAAATGTATCGAAAATTTTACATAAAAGTAAAATAAGTAGCAAATACCCTTAAAATAGGTGGACCTTAGCGATAAATTTGGCGAAATGTCGTCAATTTTGCCACTTTTTGAAAATGTTGTCAAATTGACAAAAATGACGCTTAATTAAGGAAAATGGCCCCCCAAAAGTGATGAAAATTCAATATTTCCTAATGATCAAAATCATTTACTACGCACACTATAATGATAAACGGATGCCAGCCATATTTCTAAATGTCAAGTTAGATTTGCGCGCATTCGAAATAGATTTAAACATGACAGCCAAAAAAGCGCCAAATGTTACTGAACATTTCACCTTCTAAAACATTGTCTTAGCTTGATGTGAAACAAGTGACGCCATTGCCTTATGCTGTGAAAGCATCATCAGCTGCCCCACATCAGAATTGTTACTAACGTAGTCAAAGAAAAGTTATATCGGAAGAGATTTCTAACTCTACAGGCAGACATTTCTTTGTACCTAAACAATTGAAAACAGCTACAAATAAAAACACCGCGTTCTATTTTCTACTAAAGAAACAGATTCTGTCGGAATTCTACTTTTAGCGCTACATATCAGCTCATTCCACCTTCACAAAATCGATTCTGCCCTATCTACCCGGCCGCCCCTCCTCTTTTTCAGATAAAACAAATCCCCTTCAACAAATCTCGTCTGCCCTAGCCCCTCTCTTCATACAACACCCCCCTCCAATACGGCGGCAGTACCTTAAAGCTCAGGTACACAAAGACTTATCCATGGATAGATACTTTTTTCCCATAGATAGTTTTTTGTCGAGCAGAATAGAGTCGTCCCTGAATTCGTTTTTTATGCGCGAAATATCTTCTTTCGTCCCGTGTTTGATCTTTGGGGATGGGGGGGGGGGATCCTTTTGAAGGATAGATATTCAATTATGCAAGGTTTTGTTTGAAGATGAGGATTTCGTTTTTTCATGCCAAGATTACTCTTTTGTTGCAATAACATTTTTTCGTTTTCAGGCGAGTCGGAGCATGCACTAAAAAATGATGAAATGTGAATAATAAATACACAGCAAGCGTCTGTAAACAGAGGTGTATATATGCAGTTATATGAAGATATCGTAACTGGTACGACGGAGCTTTGCTTTTATATTGCTGCATTTATGGAGTATAGAATATGCATTCGCAGCAATGTACTATGTGGAGTTCAACATTCCCAGTAGCTGCAACAAAATGCATCAGGAAGCTTTACAATTGGTTAACCAAAAGTCATATTGTCTTAGCTCAAAGCAATGGCGGCTCGTGTTGTGAAGCTGATGACGCAGGATAAGCGCTGCTTCACTTAAAGTTATTCGGCTAAACGAGTTATTATTATTTGGAGAATTTTTCAGATCCGTTTGGCTATTTTTAGATAATATTTGACAACACTTGTGCCAGTAGCGTGATGTGTTTTAACGATGTTCGTTGTCGACGAGGAGGGGCAATCCCGGCAATGAATCTGCTTCACCCATTCCCCAAGTCACGAGCCGCCACTGTCTCAAAGATCAGCAACCTGCCGCTCGAGCTCTGTAAATTAGAACTCTACTAGTTGCAAAATATTTGCGAATGTTTCACTTGAGTATTCAGATTCAATATTGTTTATGAAATTTCGTCTTAAACCTTATACACTGTTTAACCCTTTCCCTACACTAATCACTAATAGCTGATATCCTGGATCATCAACTCAAAGAGTGATACTGTTTTCGCACTAACAAATTCGATCCAGATCGAGGCAAGAAAACCGGATCGGCAGATGAAAACTTATAAAGATAACAACTGCGTTTAATCCCCTTCTGTAAAGTGGATGGAAAATTTGAATCCTGTTTTTAACATCTTCACCACAATGCTTTGTTAAGACGTTTATGTTTCAACCGGGATAAGGCTCCTAATTCTTCATGCAAACGAGGTGACTAATTGGTGCGATCCAAACTTATGAGAAACGCAATGAGTTATTCACTAAATGGATTCGACTATATTACAATTTTAGTAGGCTATGTCAGAATTTGAAATAATAATAATAATAATAACTATCGCAAAACATTCATATATTTGTTATATGAAAATGACTATAGTTGTTTATATTTGTTCTAAACAATGAATTTTTATTTCAACTAAAATACACTAGTCTGTTTTTCAGAAATTTCAACTGAAATTTTAATAAGCAAAACTGTTTATTCTTAAAACTTAAAATAAATATTTTCCTTTTCCCTCAACCGCAGCTTCTGTACATCAATATTTTAAAGGAATGTCTTAAATTTCAGTGAAGAATCTCAGAATCTCAAAAAAAATTTAAGACCTAAGAACCTCGTTACATAAAAAAAACTTCTTTTGTAAAAATACGGGGTTTTAATCCTTTTCGTTCTACGTGTTTTAACCTCTCCTTCCTCAGAACTTTTTAAGCGTTAAGTAAATTCGTATCTACTAACAGTTGAGACGAATTTTGAACAAACATTATTATATATTCAAAAGTATAGTTAACAAGCGAGGCAAACTTTTATCCATAGTAAAAGTTCGAAATTAAGACAGTTTTATTTAAAGATTAAAGTAAATCCACATGAAGGCACAATGTAAGAATGAATTTTAAATTAAACACCAGAAAAGTGAGAAATCTCGGCAAGTTCTTTAAGGGTAAACATATGAACAAAGTTTTACAAGGCAGTTCATGACAGTAGTAAGCAGAAATAAAAGAAGTATAATTTGCACTATTCTATTGTATTTTGATAAAACAAAATAATGTTTGTATTTTAGTTTCATAAAATAAACATTTCAGCAAGCCATTCCTAGACAATTATTACTTAGGTATCTAATGGAGACCACTTATAATGAGCTCGGATGCAGCGCAGCATCGGTTATTACGATTTTTTTCTATTACCTTAGATCTATGATACTTTCATTGTTAAATGCATAGCTTATGGTGAATAATCAGATACCTGTACATCGGATATTAGTATAGGAGAGGTAAAGAAAACAATTATTTTCATGGAACTTCTTCTACAACCCAGACCGTCCGACCTACTTGAAGGCGTAAGATATATATTTGGAAGGCGGAAAGTGCAATTTAGATTAGAATTCAGTAGGGGTGGCATTCCCTACCACCAACATTCTTCCCCTATTACCAATCTCTCAAAAAGACTTATGGACCCAGATATTTATTGTGCCCGTATTCCTGGGAATCGAACTCGGGTCGTTCGGGTGCAATCCCCGCGAGCTAACTACTGGGCTGTCCCACCCCTCATGGAACTTTTTCTTCTTCGACCCAAACCGTCCGACCTACCCGAAGGTGTAAGGTATCTGGACGACCGGGAAGTGCCACCCAATTTAGACCGGAACCCAGTGTTGAGGCACACACAGGGACCGTACCCGATTTCAATTCTGGAGGCCAATGACCACGCAGGAAGATAAGCGGGAGATAAAAATAGCACCAGGCTATAAAAATAGAAGGAGATGGGTAGTTAGATTGCCAAATCACACACCAATCTGACAGAGGGATAAGAATGCAGAGTTCGTTTCAACGATAAAAGCTTGCAATTCCGCCCAATAACTCAAATGGGGCATCGTCGGCTGGTCACCACGAAGATCCGAAGTTCGACTGTAACAGTAAACAGCAAAGTTTTTTGCAAATAGTTCGCACAGAAAGAATGAAAAAGTTTGGGGGGATATTTCCCAAAAGAATCAAGCGATACCCTCAAAATTTAATCGATATTTTAATAGATATCAATAAACGTACATTGATTTCCAACGAGATTGTCATAAAAAGTTTTATTTTTTTCACATTATGTCTAAATTAATTCATTTGTAAGAAATATCAGGAATAAAAACCAACATTGTTGTATATGCTGCCTAATACCAAATACATATTTTTACTGGTAGTATTAGAGGAGCATTTTCATCGAACTTTCTTTTTTTTTATATGGGTGAGTGGGGGGGGGGAGATAAGAATTAAGCGTTACATTCACTTCCTTTGTTGACATTAGCTTTGCTAACCAATATAATAAAAAATAATTTAAATACATCCAATACAGTAACTACTGCATTACATCACATTCAATATATTACTTTATCTAACAATCTTTCACCAATATATAAACTTCTCCCCATAAAAATAATTAATTCTGCACGCATCCAAGAGATGAGCAACAGCCCGATCGATCCTTTAACGGAACTTTTCATGCATTCCTCCCTATTTTGTGGATGCACCACATCCGAAGTCCTTCCTTCCTTAATCTACAGAATCGTTTGCATGTCGTTACCCTCCACACTCATTATTGGCAACTTAAAATTCCGCGAAACAGACGCATCCTCCGGAAAGTGGAGGGGCTTCCCCAAAAATCGTCTGCTTGGAAGGCGTGACAATATATTTTTTTTCCCCTAGCCTCCCATCCCCTTTTCCTCTCAAATCTGAGTTTCTCGGGGTGGAGGAGTGAGGCTTGTTGTTCGATAAAGAGATGCTGGGTTTTTCTGCTCCATTAGCTCGATTCAGGAAGTTGGGAGTACCCCCAAACTCTTGCGGCTTCCTGAAACTCATGAGATGAAGATGAGCTGTTGCGGTCTTTGTTAACATCCCGTTATTGTTATCAGTTCAGGGGAAGGGGAGGGCACAATAGATATGTAACTATAATAAAAAGTGTAATAGAAGAAAATAAACGCAAATATTGGAATGATATTAGTGACTTTTAATTTTTCACCAATATTATCTTTATTATTACGTATCAGAGTTTTGTCAAAATGCATAATTACTCATCTGAAACGCACCGAAATACCCATTTACTTATTGAAATTTCACCAGCGCATAAAAATACGCACGGTATTTTTAGTAACGAAATGTAATTTTTTGTGAGTTTTACAGCCTTCTTGCGTTTTAATTGAATTTTTAACCCTACCATATGCTATGCCGTTGTTTAAAGTTGCCTACAACAAAATTTGCATTGATAATTTAATAATTTTTTTAAGTTTTGTAAAGAATCTTGCTGCCCCAACTGGGAATCGAACTACAGATTTTCATACTGACCATTAGACGCTCGACCGTTGAGTTATTGGGATGGAATTGAAAGCTCTTATCGTTAAAGTGGACTCTGCATTCTCCACCTTCTAATGTCAGATTGACATGCAACTTGCTGGTCACCTCCTATTTTTACCTCAGGTTAGCCTCCTGTTTACCTCAGGTTAGTCTCCAGTTTACCTCATGTTAGCCTCCCTCAGATATTGTCAAGATGTACCACTTAAAACCGCAACTGACCACTCACGAAGTTCTATTTTTTCTTCCTTAAACCATCACTCCCACCTAATTTCGTCAATCCCTGACACTAGCCACTTGGACAACATATCTCATTTCAGCCAACGAAGTCTGAATGTCATAGGCCATGTCTTGCTCCTCCCAGAAATGGTTCCTAGATTTGGCATGAAATCAGGGTTCTTATGAGACTTGAACCCTAATGGTTTGAAACCAGCTCTCAATATACCAGGGTTCACTAAATTCGTGCTAGTCGTACTAGGATAACTTTCAGTCCACCGGCATCATTCCACTAAACTTCAGAGTTGATTTGTTTGTGCGCCATTTTGAAGAATCTTGCTGCCCCAACCTGGGCGACACATATAGATGTTTCCGATATCATTTTCTCAAATCCATTTTCAAATAACACGCCTGTCTGCGTTTAAAACTATTGCATATGTAAACCTCTACCCGAGTTATTCCTTTTGGCTAGAACTTAAGAAAATGATCAATAATCCACTAAAACATATAGTTTTAAAAATATTTGACATCATTAGTTTACATGAAAATGCATGGAAATTTTTTTTTAAATATAAAATTCTCATTACTATAATCAACATTCCTTAAAAGCGAACCAGAGAAAGAGATAAATACCTAACTAATTCTATTTATAAAATACTGGAATAAATTACCTGGCGTTGCCCGGGACCTAATAAGCGCCCACTACTTGCAAATAATTAAATGAGCGCCCGCTACTTACAAATAATTAAATGAGCGCCCGCTACTTACAAATAATTAAATGAGCGCCCGCTACTTAAATAATACATTTGAACACAATTTAAAATAGCTTCGATCCAGAAATTGCACGCTCCAAATCGCATGTATTATACGCAAAAGCAAAATAATAATAATAATAAAAATAAAATAAATAAATAAGTAAATATAAATAAATAAATAAAAGGAATGATGAGGAGGGAAAGCGTGGCTTAAACCTTCCTAGTCCATGCTACTCTGCGCTGCCTAGGTGGACATGCGCAGTAAAATCCACCGGTTGAAACCGTGATTCGCGCAAGTGGTTGGTTGGTTGGTTGGTTGATTATGGTTTAATGGCACAAGATCCAAAGAGGATATGCTGCGCCAGACATAGATTCGCGCAAGTGAAATGCGTTAGTTGTTTTGCGATCATTCAAAAAATTAAAAAATTAAAATTACTTATGAAATCGAAAAACAATTTTTTGTCATAATGTTAAGTACTCGGAACTTAAAGCTAAATTATAGAATTGTGTTAATCTTAGTTTTCGGAAGCGACGATATATATGAATCAGATATAACACTTAAAATGCGTTGTATATCAATAAAATTAAATAAATATTAAAGAGTTGTCCTACGGATTTGGTTCCAACACCGTTGGAAAGAACATTTTTCGATCTTTCCGATGGTGTCAAGATGGAAACTATGCGATAATATTTTCGGCCGTTAAGGAACAGAGTTGCGTAAAAATGTTAAAACCTAAAATAACTGAAAAGCTAATTTGAATTAAAAGAAAATAACACCAAGGTGCACTTTCCTGGGTCTTGACTCTTGAAGTACCTGTGTATCAAATTTCATGGCCGTACGACGCTTAGATTTCCCGGTACAAACTGCACGGACACACATACCCCCCCCCCCCCCCCCTCCTTTATTATACAAGAAATTTCTGTAAGGAACTTCTTTCTACTTACAGATACTATCCAGATACTTACAGATTTAAAATGTGTGAATATTTATGAAAATTGTATTTTTATACAAGCATTTCACGAAACTTTATCAATTACATATTTTAATCCCATTTACGCTGTAAATGGAATTAAAATTAAATAATAACATTACAAGAATATAAATAAAAACATTATATAACGAGAAATTCGCTGGAACTTAAAATTTCGACGCAATTGAACTTTAACATTTATAGCAAAATAGTGTACGTAAAAATAAAAAAAATAATAATATCAATAATTTTCTAGCCTTCGAGAATTTGCTGATTCGTTTATTTTCATAAAGCTGCACAAAATAAGAAAAATTATTTCATGCTGTTTCCAAACTACTTATTTCCAAGTTATCATTCTGATAATATTCTATAAGTCTGCTATTATGCGAATGTTCAAATAGGATTGAATTTTAGATTGTATTTTTAAACCTTCGTGCATAACAAGAAACAAATTCAAACGGAAATTTAAAGAATAAATTGTTGATTTAATATTTACGTTTTTTGATGAAACATTGCAAAATAAATGAAATTATTTCCAAATCTATTTGCATAAAGATATAACAGCTATTGGAATTGAATATTATCTAAACTACGAAAGTATGTAAATATGGACGCAGCCTGTTTGTTATGTATGTAATAACTAGCAATGCTACGTTTCAACAACGCTGCTAGGAGGTCGCACTGTGACGATGCTATACGTTTATTTCCGTTCCATTAGTGGACGCCATGATATTGCAGCAATAGAAAAATGTCCACATTTTCTGACATCATGCTGTGACGATACACCGCGAAATGTGATGACTCCGTTACGTTTAAAAGTGATGTTGCTGCACGTTGTGTGTTAGTATCATGTGATGTTAGTATAATGTTACAAAATATCACAGTTATGTTACTGCAGTGTTGGGATGCTGCTGCGGTGTCACAAAAATGACGACACTGTGAAGTGATAGATATGTGACAATGCGACGGTGAAACAAAGTCATGAGAACGATGATACTAGAAAAACTAATATGTGAGAATGCGACGTTGTAATAGCATCGTAAAAATGGCGCAAAAGACAGTAACATAATTCCGAATTAGTGACGTTGCAAGATAGTCATAAAAGGGTCACGGATGCGGTGTTACGGACAAGTGAATATGTAACGTTGCTGCAACGTTGCATACGTTAGTTACGGAGTTAGGCGCAAGTTACGGAGACATGTAGCCTAAGAAATTAAAATCTTAAAATGAAACCAAATTGATTTTAATTTACGAGTGTAAAACCTCTAAAACTAGTCGAATGCATGAAATAAAATCTCCTTAGATTGCAAAGCCTTGGTAGCGAGGTAGCAAAGAAATATCTAGACAATTCCCTAGCAAAATATATACCTTTCCCACGGATGAATAAAAATTACTAAAATAATTCCTTTAAAGCGACATGCGAGAATATTCATAGAAATTAAATTTTCAGGGATATTGAATTATCGCCAATTTAGCAAAAAATTTTCCAAACTTTTCACCAGAATCGTCAAATTTATCACCAGACGTGACAGATATTGATTTCTGTATTGCAGATTTCTAAGAAAATGTGAACCTAGGGAAAATCAAACGTTGTCAAAGTATATTTTTTGTTCAAGAAAGAATTTTAGCCTTTTAAAGCTATACCTTATAGATACAACTGCTTATGCTATTTATGAATTTAAAGTATATTCTTCAGAAACCAATTTAAATATCCTTAAGTGAAAATTCAAAACATAAAAATAACAAAATTTTGTTGTTTCTGTTTTGCATTTTTTGTGCATTAAACATATTTGAATAAAAAATATCAAATGCGCACTTCAGCATAAAAAATTTCGAAATACAGGATTAATGTAATCTTAACAACAAAAAACTTATTTAAAAACTATGAAGAAAAAAAATTGAATAAAAAATAAGTGCACATTATTTTTATAAAAGGAAACTCGGCGTTTCATCCAGATTTTGTTATTCAATATGAGCATAAAAAATTATGTGTAAGCTTTCACTCCAAGCGTCTCTGAAAGATTTCGAAAGCAAAAAAATGTTATCTGTACATGAAAAAACGGCGACAAAACATACAATAATTTTTTTAAAGGGTACATTTTACTGTAGCTACCAAAAATTTATTAAACAATTCTACATTAAATAATATATTCTTCCAAAATGTACACATGTAGAACGTTTAGGTATGTTGTACTAAACAAAAAAGACCAATAAACACTTTCCAACTGAAATGCAATTTCATTTAAACATCTCTAAAATGCGATTCATTCGGTGCTGATGGATTTTAAATTATCACAGTACTATAATAATTTACCATATTTAAAATCTTGAAACTTCATCGAAAAAAAAAGAACTTTATTCAAAGGACGTCATATAAATATAAATCGTCTGGCTCTCTATGTATAGCAATGAATATTTCATTCATATCACTTTTATTCCAAATTCCAGAGCTAAATCATTTTGAGAGAAAAAAATTTAGCAATTCTAATACAACTAACTCATCTTACAATCACTTGTTTACAGTTGTAGAAATAATCAAAGTTTGAAGATCATTTAATCTAAAAAATATTGCAATTACGTCGGCGCAGAATATAGATGCACAGAAAATAAGCAAAATAAAACTGCTTTAGGACGGATGCAACACTACATATAAATTCAAAGGAACTTTAAAAATCACGATTTTTAAACTGGGAAAAAATATGGATGTCATATTTTATTTTGAAGTGGGTCCCGTGATCTCTTCATATAATATGGGTGTAATTATTATTTTAATTTTTAATTAAAAAACTACCGAACATATTTTGCTGAATTATTTTTATATATTTTATAGGATAATTCGAATATTTCTTAAAATTTTCGAAGCAATTTGTGAAATTTAACTTCTCTTAAGAAATGTTTAAAAAATTAGGTACCATAGGGTTCAATGGATTTCACTTTTTCAATCCGGGTTCAAATCCAAAACTAATTAGATGATATTATTTATTTACATTCCCATATGTCCCACAGATCGTCTCAACAATAAACTAAAATTTGATTTTGATAAAGTCATTTTTATGGCAGTTATCATGCGAACTGACAGACATACAAACAGACAGACAAAATGAACAAAGCCGTAAACACTTTTCGACTATGTTGGAAAGTGTTAAAAATGGGGCTAATTTTGAATGACAAAGAGTTGAGCTTTAACTACATTCTTTAATACATGAGGGTAAAGGGAAACTCTTACTCCATGGTTTAAAAACTTCATCAAAAGTACACATGGAGTAAGAGAGTCCCTTTACTCCCCCCCCCCCCCCATAACAAATAATCATTATTTTCTTCAAACTTTCGCTGAACAATGAAATTATGTATTGAAATTATATATTATAATTTAATCTAAAGTTAATTTAATTTAAATAAGTAAATGGTTTGTGTTTGATTAGAGGGGTCGTATAATAATAAATCCGCACATGTTTGAAAATATTAGAAGTGGAAGAGCTGTACGAATCTGTCTCACAATCCCTCATTCTGATAATGATTATGAGACAAACAGAACTAAATACTGTGGAATATTAATAGTGAAAACAGTCGAATGGAAACTCACACTCCAAAGATTGAGTAGTAAACTATTAACAGATACTGAGCATTAAAATACACTAGAGGGGCAACTGCTCTGTGTGAGTATCTCGAAATTTCCCGTTTTAATTTAGTAATAATACAATACATAAGAAATTGCAGTTTGAAAAATTAGTCACTTCTTAATTACTGAAAAAATAATTATATTATTTAAATTAGCAATAATATCTGGTTATGATTAGGAAAAAGGGTCTGCAAATTCCAATAACTCTAGCCGTGTAATTTATTAATCTAACAGGATAATAAATCAGAAAATTTAATAAGTTATTTATAAATAAAATCTCTCTCCAAAATACTAGGCATTTCCAATTTTAAATATAATAATATAATACATAAAAAATCGCAATTTCAGAAATTAGTCATTCTTGAAACCTAATCAGCGAAGAAATTATATTAATTAAATTAGCAAGTATATCTAATTAAGATAATAAAAAAAAAATGCAGAAATTTCTACTGATTTTAATAACAAATAATTCGAACTATGTAATTTATTGGTATAATAGTATAATATAATACATCTTACCAAATTTTTTAAAATTATTCTACATTAAATAAAATATTTCTCCAAAATACAAGGCATTTCAGATTTATATTAATACAATACATAAGAAATAGCAGTTTCAAAAATTATAGTCATTGTTGAAAACTACATTAGCAAATTAATGCAAAAATAATTATACCAATGAAATTAGTAAGTACATATCTGATTAAGATTCGAAAATATAAATCATATACAGAAATGTCTACAAATTCCAATAATGAATAATTCCCCACACACATGCGATGTAATTTGTATTAATATTATAGAACACGAATCCAAGATGCTCTCTTAAAAATAACACTTGCGTTCTAAAACTGATTTCCCAATTATCGGGCCATATTATAGTTGCCGTATATCACTAACGTTCAATTATTTTAATTTGATCCCGATATAAAGATAGCTAAATTATATCTCAAACTTAAGATACGAAAAAGTTTCTATAAACTAAACAAACGATGTAAGAATCTCAGAATGCATTCATCGCAACATAAAGAAGAAATTATGTACTGTACTCCCACCCTCACGCACACATACACACATAAGACATTTTTATATTAAAAGCATATGCATCAAGCCCACAGACAGTGAGCCACTTGGTACTCACAATGTAGGACATGTACAGTGGATCTCCGCATGACGTTAAGCATTTCTCGTTACGCATACTTCTTTTGCAATCCCTAATTTCATAGCATATACGAAACACTTTGAGTTCCATCTTACAGAGGCAAAATAAAAAAAAATAAATAAATAAAAAAGCCCCAATCCTCCGGTACATCTATTTTTCTCAAATGGGTGACTCATGACGACGGTACCGTAATTTAGAATATGTAGCTTCTGATAATGGACCAATATTTCGTGTATATATCAAATAAAGTCATTGAAATTCTGATCCGTCCAGTTCTATATGCCCCTACCCTAACATTATAACGAAAATGCTAAACATGCACAGCAGAAAAGACTCACTAAAAACTATCAACGGTTTAAAAGTAAATCGCTCAAACTGTTGAAAAAATAGCTAAAAAGTAAAATATTCTTTCGAAAACATGGATGAAGTTGAAAATAACACCGCATGGATGAAGTTATCAACATTATTAACTTGTTTCATAGCAAAAAAACTTCCTTTTCCTTCAGGATATAAAGACAAAGTAACAACTCCAACACATGTGAGCAGGTGTCAAGGTCCCGATTTAACCTAACTGGGGCCCGGGCAAACATTCCTTCGGAGCCTCTTCACCTCTCGATATATATATATGAGATGAACAAAAATATTTTTTAGAAACCTAATTGTATGCTAGAAAAGGTATACAAAATGTGGTTCTTACATATTTTAATGGAATTTAAATTATTAGCCACTTTCTTATCATAGCCAACATGCTAAATTAGTGCAGTTAATCCCTATACATCCCCAAATTGAATCTATCCGCTGGGCATTTTGGTGCTGCAATTGTTTAACTTAGGGCCCCTCTGATGCGGGGGCCCAGAGCAGTTGCCCCGTATGCCCATGCGTTAATCAGGCCTGCAGGTGTCTGTTCTAAGCGACAAACGCCTGCTTACTTTAATGTGATGTAAAACTTACTGCAAATAACCTTGGATCCAAATTGTTTCACCAGAGGTAACTTACATTGTTTCACCAGAGGTACATATATCTTGTTCCATATATCAAGCTAAAGAATATTCCATACAAACCGTAATTCTGAGCTAGAAAACTCTAAAACTTAAAAATGCTGTACTGTTTAGCTTTTCTATGCATTAAAAATACTCTTTTTTATTTACCAGATAGCTACTAAAAAAACATCGAAGTACAGGATTAATGTAATCTCAAAAAACAAAAACTATATTTAAAGACAAGGAAGAAAAAAAAAAACCCAGAAAATGCAGGATATTTTTATGAAAAGCAATCCGGAGGTTTATCAAGATTTTGTTATCAATATAAACATGAAAAAATCACCTAAACTTCCACTCCTTAAAGTTCTCTAAAAGCATTGGAAAACAGAAATTTTTATCTGTAATGCAAAACAAGATCGATTTTATCATGGAAAGTAAATTTTAATACATCGTCTTCAGATTTAATAAATGGTTTTGTGTTAAGCGCCTTTAATTTTCTTTTGAAAATAGGACATTTGAAAGAAATTTCATCTAGTTTTGAATGCATTGTGGTAAAGAAATTGCTGTTTTGAAAACTCGAGCTATGCTGAATATTGCATTAATATTAAAAGGATGGTTTGGTGGATTTAGCAGGGATCTCCGATTAGAATTTTCCATTAATCTATTGCAGATTTATTTTTTAAATTTTGTTATTGTATAAGAAATACAGAGCACTTATAAAATATACAATAAACAGATATAGCTAACCAGCTTTAATATATTTGGCCCACAAAATTGAACAAGTAACTCAATCGAGTGGAGTTTTTACAATCTCAAACTATAATATAAAGGAAATTTTACAATGTGTGTACTGCAGTTAAATTATTCAAAACCTGATATATTTTGACTGCAGTACACACATTGTAGGACCCCTGAAAAGAAATACAAAACTTTGAGCAAAGAAATAGAAAAAAAATGAAATCACAATAAAAACTTTTACTCATATAAAATGACAAAATGACAACGATTGGCATGGAAAAGTTGAAATTGCTTTCTTCATTTTCTAAAGGTGTCAACAAACGATCAGTGAATGTTTGTCAAAGATGTCGATTCTCAGAATTGTGTTTGGAATGTATTTTGTCCACACGGTCAATCATAATTGACACTTTATGATAATGAGATAGTTTCCCTTCATTCTAGTAGATGGCGCCATCGCACTTGTTTCTTAATTTCGCTGTAATTATCGTTTGTCATATTTATGTTTTCAGATCAAGAAATTGAAAAGAAATCAGAAGTGTCCCAAATCGTTACAATAATTAATAACAACAAGGCTCAAATGCATACATCAAAATTAAAAGATTTAATAATTTAAATTATTTTCATATAATTAAATGTGACAGTGGATTTTAATAAACATTAATTGAAAGTAGAAACTATTCTTTCATAATACATAAAATAAATACGTTTGACAAAGGACACTAAAATTCTTTTAGCTCTATGTACTAAATTTCTAGTTTCAGCATTGGGCACAAGCAGTAATTATTTTATGGAATGCACTTTTGACAATAAACATGCACAAATAATTTGAATCAGATATTTTTTTTTAAAGTAGAAAAGCAAAAAGTCTATTAATTAAAATATTAAAACATGTACAAAAAAAAAAAATCTGGTACCAAAATATCTGTATTCATGCTTGCCTGAATTTCCTGCAGAACATTTATATGTACTAGTAGAAAAGCTTTAATTACTAAAGGTAAAATGATATATTAAATTATATTTGTTAAATAAATTGGTAAATTTTTTGCCCAGATTACCGCTTCTACTTTTCATCGAATCCGTGACTCTATTTTTATAATTAAGTTGCGTAATTATAGTTTTTTTTTTATATTTTTGACCTCCTCAGAAGACAAATCAACAATTTTCGCTATTTCTAATAAACACTGGTTTCTAAAAATTTTATTGTGATACTCTGACAATCTTTTCTCTATAAGCTTTTATGCATTTTTAATAAAAATAATAAATCTAAAAATTTAAATTAAATAAAATATATATTACACATTAAAAACAAATGGTCAAAATAGAAAAAAATCTGATGTGAGCAACACGTGACTTTCCTTATATAATGTAATGAATTTACTACTTTTACAGTAAAACAAAATAGGTGTTCCTTATAGTAGATACTTATATTCTTTCAAAGATATTGAATTTTCGACAATTAGTCGTCATTTTCCTTGATTTAGCGTCATTTTTATCCATTTGGCGAGATTTTCGTTAATTTGGCAGCATTTCAAAAAGTCGCCAAGATGACGACATTCCGCCAAATTCGTCGCCTAAATCTCGCCAAGCGTTATGGACGAAGAAATAAATTATTCTTACAGCAGATAAATGACTATTGGCTTTCAAATACGAAAGTATTACTCAAAGTGTCTTTTTTCATGAATGGAACGAGCTAGATCCACGAGAATGATGTCACCCAATCTATTACATGGTATTACATATGAAAAGTGAACATGTTTCTCAATAGGAAATATTTTTTTTTTATTTTATATGACATTTTAATAATTTTTTTGAAAAATGTGCAATATCTCGAGAACGGTTCATGTTAGCGTTCTAAAATGTATGTTAATCGTTTTCTAATGAAAAATTACATAAGAAATGTCTATTTGTGTAACTTTATTGGCGGTTTTGATTTTTTGACGATTTTTTCAAAATTTCACTCGAGAATTTAGGGGGATTCTGACCATTCGATTGTATATAAAAACAATAGGCTTCCAGTGTTTACGGATTGTGAGTTTTGTATCAAATTTCGTTCGAATCAGTTCATTCGTTCGTCAGTTATCGTCTCCAAAATCTCACTGACACACACACACACACATCACTTCAAAAATGTTTGATTCGTGATCAGGGATGCTTGAAACGTGCTCTCCCGTCGAAAACTCGAATTCGAATTTTCGACCCCGTCACAGTACTTTCCTTTTATACATAATGTATAAGGAAAGTAATAAATAACTATATTCAATTCACAAAACGGTAATCGGTTTGCGATTGGCCAATACAAATGTTAATCATACTGACTCCTCAATGTTTGACGTAAAAGTAGGAAGCTGCTCTACAAGATAAATGTTTGACCTCACACTTTGACAAACATGTCAAATAGCTGTTCAGATGATCAAACATCAGTGATCAAGCCTCGTTGACAAACTTTCACTGATCGTTTGTGGACACCTTAAACTTTAACTTCAAATGAGAAAAATGCTCCAGAAAAAAATTAAACTAAATTAGTGGTATTGCCCTCTAGTGTATCAAAAGAGAAGTAAATAGACAAACAATAATGAAATGCAACAAATAAAGGCAAGAAATGGAGAGCAGAAATAGAATGAGATAGAGAGAAATACTCGTAAATCAATAATAGTCATGCCACAACTGTGAAATATTTCAAACGTCATATGTTTTTTCTAAATCTAGCATTAAAAATTTTTAATTTGTGCAAATGGTAATCAATTACATTAAACGTTAACCTTTGATTATAAACACAACCCTTTCGTAAAATTTAAACTCTTGAATATGAACACAATTCTATAATACTTCATTAATTATTGTAATTGCAAGGTAGCACGATAGGAAAAAAAAAGACACAATTTTCAATTTATGCAATGCATATGAATACGATAGTGCAAACGCGATATCAAATTATGGTGCCCAAGTAACATTCTAAAAATAATGGAAATCCGCAAGGAAAAGTTTAAAAAAAAGTTTATAGAATAAAATGCAGATGGAATAAAAAATTAGGATGGAAGCTCCTTTTTTCAAGGAAAAAATTCAGAAATTCGACCTAACGGCAACGAAAATGCCAGCGTCAAATGGTATAATAAAAGAGAATGAAATAAACTAATCAAAATGACTTTTTCCGAGAAAAGTGGATACAGAAGAACCAATATTAAGTGGAATTAATTATGTGGAATGAAAAATTAGTGGTAATTTAAAACGCTGCTATAGTTTCTTCATTTAGAATCTTAAAATAAGAGTAGAGAGTTAGAATTCACTTTCAGGAAAAATATTTTAAATTAGTGTAAGTGGCATTTGGTTGTTTAGTATCAGTGTTTATATTAATTGAATATACAGGGTATCTCAAAAATGACTGACACATTTGAAAAATGCATTAAAAAAAACAGAGGGCGATAGAAATGTAGCGTTTACTGCATTGTACTTGGGAACCAGGGAGTTTTATTTAACCAATTTTCAAAATATGTTACAAAGGTTATCAACAAATGGCGCTGCTGAATGGAAAAACTAATAAATGGTATGACCATGTTGCAAAAAACTACAAAACGATGAGCCGATCCGGTGGTCGAGCGGTCAGGGGCACGCGTTTCGGTCTGATCGCTGGATTGTGGGTTCGAATCCCGCCAGCGGGCATGGATGTTGTGTTGTCGAGGCAAAGGCATATTTCCGCCCTTGAGGAACCTCAATAAAAGAGAAGCTGCAAATCTCTCTCCCTTTCGCCAGGGGTCTAATGGACGTGGTGCATAGGCGCTCCTCACGGGGGATTAGTAACAACAACAACAAACAAAACGATGATTTCAAAATCACCATTTATAGCAACAAGATGGCACAGTCGGAGAACAAAATTCGCAGACACCTATGCAAACATTTCAGCCGGAATGGTCCGGTCAACAAATATCCGGTGTTCCAACGAATAAAACCCTTTTCAACGAAAACAAACTGCAACTTGAAATCTTTGAGAAGCACAGGCTAACAGAATGCTGAGCAAAGTACAGAATGACAATCTGACAGTATGCGTTTCACTGCAGCTTTCACAGAACCGCAGCGCCATCTGTTGGTGATCTTTGTAAAAAATTTTGAAAATTGGTAGAATAAAATTCTCTGGTTTCCCAAGTACAATGCAGCAAACGCTACATTTCTATCGCCTTCTGTTTTTTTTTTTAATGCATTTTTCAAATGTGTCAGTCATTTTTGGGACACACTGTATCAGGGTTTTGGGTTTGAATATAAAAAAATCTGATGTGGGCAACACATGACTTTCCTTATATAATGTAATGAATTTACTACTTTTACAGTAAAGAACTAGGTTTTTCTTATAATAGATACTAATATTCTTTCCAAGATATTGAATTTTCGACAATTAGTCGTTATTTTCATTGATTTAGCGTCATTCCTATCCATTTGGCGAGATTTTCGTTAATTTGGCAACACTTCAAAAAGTCGTCAAGTTGGCGAAATTCCGCTAAATTCGTCGCCAAGCATTATGCACTAAGAAATAAGTTAATCTTACAGCAAATAAATGACTATTGGCGTTCAAATACAAAATATTACTCAAAGTATCTTTTTTCATGAATGGAACGCGTTAGATCCACGAGAATGATGTCACCCAATTTATCGCATGGTATTACATATGAAAAGTGAACATGTTTCTCAATAGGAAATTTTTTTTTTTATTTTATATGACTTTTTGATAATTTTTTTGAAAAATGTGCAATATCTCGAGAACGGTTCATGTTAGCGTTCTGAAATTTATGCCAATCGTTTTCTAATGAAAAATTACATAAAAAATGTCTATTTGCGCAACTTTATATGTGGTTTTGATATTTTGACGATTTTTTCGAAATTTCATTCGAAAATTTAGTTGGGTTCTGTACATTCGATTGCGTATAAAAACAATAGACTTCCAGTGTTTACGGATTGTGATTTTTGCACCAAATTTGGTTCGAATCGGTCCATTCATTCGTCAGTTATCGTCTCCACAGACTCACTGACACACACACACACACATACTTTCAAACACACAAACACACAGACATTACTTCAAAAATGTTTGATTCGTGATCAGGGATGCTTGAAACGTGCTCTCCCGTCGAAAACTCGAATTCGAATTTTCGACCCCGTCACAATACTTTCCTTATACATTATGTATATAAGGAAAGTAAAAATATCAACATTCTCATACATTAATATTACAGTGTTGATTTACATTTGTATCACAATCAGTATTAAATTACAATTTTTTTTTCGTATGTCAGTTATTCTTTAAACATATTTCGCAGAAATTTTATTTTTTATTTTTTTTTTTATCTTATCTGTGTTAATATATACTAAGTTGTTCAACATAGAAAATGTCACACTAGAGACTAAATGTCACACTGGTTTCCATGACCTAGCCCACACAACTCCCCCTAAGATTTCGAGCACAACGAACACTAGAGGTCTGCACGGATTCTGGCTTGGCCCATGGGCTTAGGTCAGACCCAAATCACGGGCAGGACTGGGTCAAATTTTAAGGAAACTACTTCGCGCCGAACAAGGCTCGGGTCAGATTGAAAAATAAAATTGAGTTGAGGCGGATCGAGACGGATAAAAGTAAATAAAAAAGCCAAAAATACATCAGAAATTAAACAGAAAAATTAAAAAAAAATACAGAAAATTTTTAAATTACTTGAAACAAAATTCTCAAAAAGCGAATGAAAATCACTTTGTGTCCTATATTAAGTAATACAAGTTTGTATAAGGAGAAAGCAGATGGGTAAATTAGAAATGGATACAGAAAACTAATAATTTCAGATAAGAAATTTAGTACATTGCTCTTCAACTTTAAAACATTGCTCTTCGCAACTTTAATTCACTGATTTGAATCGTTGTATGTAATATGCAATGTAATTTGTGTTTAATTCCTTAAATGGCAAATTATGATCATGATACGAGACAACAGTGCTTTAGCCAGGCTTAAATGTATTAAAAAAACTCCCGGCCCGCATAGCACAGGATAAGTGTTTTGGGGCAGGGTCGAGAGCTCGAACGAATTACTTAATAAATTTCTCGGGCTCGGGTCGGGTATATTTTAAATATTTTTGGACCCGGGGCGGGAAAAATTTATTTTTAATTTGGCCCGTACAGACCTGTATGCCATACATCGCTTCATTTTCTGTGTAGAGCAGTGTGTATCAAAAAGATGAATGTTAGCATTCTATAAATTATTCCATTCGCTTTTAAATATTGATATACATATAAAATTACATTTTTGCAAAAATTTTAAACACAATTGCGTTCTTATAATATTTTTCTGAATTTTTGCAAATAATAAACGTTTGAAAAATTGAGGGTCTTTTTCTGGGTCCATTCATCCCAAAAGTCAAAGGACTTTTCACACTCATCGATTAAAAAATTATACCAAATTCCATTTGATTCAAAAGTAATTGCCGATACAATGATATATACAGTCTATGGGACAAACTGATAATAGGAATTACGCTGTGGATGTTAATGGTATGAAGAAGAAAAAAACAGAAAATAGAAAACAAATTAAAAAACTTTTCAATAATTAACTATCAATAATTTTTACGAAATTTTTAAAAGAATAATTTATGAACCAAACCTGATAATGACTTTGATATAAATAGAACTAAAAGCTATGGATGAATGTATAGGAAAAATCGAATATGGGGACACAATTATATAGAATATTCATAACTTAAAATTAACACATTTTCATCCTTCTGTTTACACTGGCAATTACAACGTAAAAAGAAACTTACTGGAATTAAAGGATACTTAAAATGCCTGACAATTGAACGCCTCATTCATATAAATTCATGCATTTTAACTTCTATTGGCGAAGTTAAGATAAGACAAGGTCTTTTCGTTGCGAATATATTGCTGTTTTCATATTTTCTAGAATTGAGGATTTTGCACCTCGTTGTACTCACATAAAAGGTACTTCTGAGGTATTTGTCTCTTTGTAAGAATTTATTTGCCGCAGGCGGCTCAGCAGAAAAGAGGCTTAATAATATATTAGGAATTGAAGTTATTTAAAAAGAAACCAACATTTCTCGGGGTGTATTTTCCGCATAATGAAGTTAAGACAAATGAATACGCATCTGTGAGGTTTTGATCTGAAACATTTTGGGACGCGGGGTGCGACGCACAACCTGAATGAAATGTGATAAGAATGAAACGGAAATGCGTAACGGATGTGACATCATATAATTATGATGTTACCAAGAAACCATTGCTGGGTCATTGTCAGGTCCGGTTCACTTGACCGTGGTGACAAATTCGATGATTTTGGCCCCGAATTTGGTGGCGAGTTCTACAAACTTATCAAATCTTATTGATTGGCTAAGGACGTCACGAGGAAAGTGTTTTCCCAGAACTTCTTACAAAGGGTTTTTGTTGTAATACGAGTAAAAGTGCCTTCTGAATCCAATAGCGAGCCCAATATGTAATATTTATTCAGATTATATAAGCCCTTTAAGCTACATTATACAGCAATTCTGGTAGGAAAGTGGAAAAAATTAATTTTCAAATCCCAGACATCAACGCTATACACTTATCGCTTGCGCCAACCGCACGCTCGACAGATGAAACGTCAAACGTTCCATCAATAAAAGTTTCATCGTAGATAATTTCGTCGTTTGTAGTCTTATTTAGACGAAATAAACTGCATTCTGTTAATTCATCAAAACTGACTCACTATTATATATATATATATATATATATATATATATATATATATATTCACACACACACATATATATGATATAATACAGAAATCTTAAGCTTTAACGCGCCCTTTTCTTTCATAATTATTATTCTAAATTCATATTTCATGTCCAGCACGTATTACAACTATATTAAATTCTATCCCACGCCACTAATATTAACAAAGTCTGCCAGCACTGCCTCTTTTCCTCGACCATACCATATATGGTCACTAACCTTAACCTCTGCGTAAACTTTCTCATATGAAACTGCTTCCCTATCATATTTTTAAAGCATAAATAACGCAAAGGCAGCATGTGTCCAATGTTCTCCTATCTCCCCCCCCCCCCCCCTTGCGATTTAACTGCGCAGACGGTATTGAGATTTCTTGAGAGCTGGTCGCCGGAGCTTGGCCGGCCTATGTAACCATATCTGTTTCGAGTGTCATATAACAAAGTAGATTTTTGGTAACGTGAAATGTCTCTTTCCTGGACTATTGTAGTATATATATACATTACGCTTTATTATTTCCTCTTTATGTCTTAATTTCTTATATTTCTTTGTATTTTGTAGAAAATTTTGGAATAGTGTATTATGAGTTACTACATACATTCTAACTTTGGATTTACTAATTTATATTTATATATATATATATATATATATATATATATATATATATATTAGTACAATGCGTAGGAAAAGTATTGTGATGGGGGTTAAAAATTCAAATTAGAGTTTTTGATGGAAGAGCATGTTTCAAGCATCCCTGAACTCGAATCAATCGTTTTCAAGGTGGTGTGTGTGTGTATGAGAGAGAGAGAGATTTTATGGAGACTATGTCTCACGCACAAATGGAGCGTTTCAAACGGAATTTGGTACACACATTACAATCCGTGAATAGTGGAAGTCTATCCCAAAGTATATCCGAAGTCTATCCGAAGTCCCCAAATTTTCGAATGAAACTTTGAAAAAATCAAATCCTTCAATAATGTTACTTAAACAATCAAAGAATCAGTTCTTGTGTAATTTTTCATTAGGAAACTATTGACACAAATTTTAGAATGCTACCATGAACCTTTCTCCAGATATTGATTGCACTGTTTTCAAATAAATTAAAAAAAAATAATCTAAAATTAAAAGGTATTAACGATTACGAAAGATGTTCACTTTTTATACGTAACATAATTCGATAAATCTGTTAAAATTATTTTCGTGTATCTAGTTCATTCCATTCACAAGAGAGGGTACTTTTTGTAATAGTTTTGTATACTGACGCTTAACAATTCGCTAACAATCATTTATACATAAGAGATGCTCTTCTCTCCGTTTGTTTGTAACGCTTGGCGATCAGTTTGGCGAACTTATAGTGTGAGGCTAGTAATCGCACAGTCCCGAGTTCAAACCTGGCTGGGAAGACATTAAACAAACCCTGGACATTAAACATTTCAATTATATCCTTTTTTACCGACATTGGATACAAAGGCAATTTTGGTGATAAATGGTACATTCTAAACATCCAGGAGGAAAGAAACTTTTCTCTTATTTATGCCTAAGCAAGTCTTATTTAATTCGTCTTCAATCGTAATCAATTCTCTTTTAATGGCTGGTTGTTAAAACCACGTTTTGGACCATTCATTTTCTTTCCTTTTTTCAGACCATCTGAAACAGACAGCTTTTGCAAAATTAATAACTTTCCCGGCCATGTTCCTTAGATTATTCTTATCTTGATTCGCATTTTATCGCTCACTGCTGCCGTTACTGTATCGTGAGTGCTTTTCAAGCTGAGATAAACAACATCCCCCTGCTTTTTGTTAAGATTTTCCGTAACTACTTTAGTTTGTAATATTTGAGGGAATTTTTTGGAGTATAGAGAAAATGCCGAAACTGGGCATATTGCCCGACAATATGATATAGAACCTGGAAAATGTTGTACATTGAATAATAGAGAATTAGTGTTTTATAGTATAACGCAAATTAATGTATTTTTACTTTCCTTATATACATAATGTATAAGGAAAGTATTGTGACGGGGTCGAAAACTCGAATTCGAATTTTCGACCCCGTCACAATACTTTGCCCGTCACAAACTACCCCGTCACAATACTTTAGAGAGCACGTTTCAAGCATCCCTGATCACGAATCAAACATTTTTGAAGTCATGTCTGTGTGTGTGTGTGTGTGTGAAAGTATGCGTGCGTGTGTGTGTGTGTGTGAAAGTATGCGTGCGTGTGTGTGTGTGTGAAAGTATGCGTGTGTGTGTGTGTGTGTGTGTGTGTGAAAGTATGCGTGCGTGTGTGTGTGTGAAAGTATGCGTGCATGTGTGTGTGAAAGTATGCGTGTGTGTGTGTGTGTGTATGTGTGTGTGTGTGTGTGTGTCAGTGAGTCTGTGGAGACGATAACTGACAAATGAATGGACCGATTCGAACAAAATTTGGTACAAAATTAACAATCCGTAAACACTGGAAGCCTATTGTTTTTATATGCAATCGAATGTTCAGAACACCCCTAAATTTTCAAGTGACATTTTGAAAAAATCGTCAAAAAATCAAAACCGCTAATAAGGTTACGCAAATAGACATTTCTTATGTAATTTTTCATTAGAAAACGATTGACATAAATTTTAGAACGCTAACATGAACCGTTCTCGAGATATTGTACATTATTCAAAAAAATTATCAAAACGTCATATAAAATAAAAAAATATATATTTCCTATTGAGAAACATGTTTACTTTTCATATGTAATACCATGCGATAAATTGGGTGACATCATTCTCGTGGACCTAGCTCGCTCCATTCATGAAAAAAGATACTTCAAGTAATACTTTTGTATTTGAACGCAAATAGTCATTTATCTGCTGTAAGAATAACTTATTTCTTCGTCCATACAGCTTGGCGAAATTTTAGCTACGAATTTGGCGGAATGTCGCCAATTTGGCGACTTTTTGAAATGCTGCCAAATTAACGAAAATCTCGCCAAATGGATAAAAATGACGCTAAATCAATGAAAATGACGACTAATTGTCGAAAATTCAATATCTTGGAAAGAATATTAGTATCTGCTATAAGAAAAACCTATTTTTTTTTACTGTAAAAGTAGTAAATTCGTTACATTATATAAGGAAAATCATGTGTTGCCCACATCAGATTTTTTTTTTTTTTTTTTTTTTTGCTGTAAAAGTAGTAAATTCATTGCATTATATAAGGAAAGTCATGTGCTGCCCACAACAGATTTTTACTTTCCTTATATACATAATGTATAAGGAAAGTATTGTGACGGGGTCGAAAATTCGAATTCGAGTTTTCAACGGGAGAGCACGTTTCAAGCATGCCTGATCACGAATCAAACATTTTTGAAGTGATGTCTGGATGTCTGTGTGTGTGTGTGTGTTTGTGTGTGTGTTTGTGTGTGTGTGTGTGTATGTGTGTGTCAGTGAGTCTGTGGAGAGGATAACTGACGAACGAATGGACCGATTGGAACAAAATTTGGTACAAAAATCACAATTCCTAAACACTGGAAGCCTATTGTTTTTACATGCAATTGAATGTTCAAAACCCCCCTAAATTTTCGAGTAAAATTTTGAAAAAATCGTCAAAAAATCAAAACCGCTAATAAAGTTACGCAAATAGACATTTCTTATGTAATTTTTCATTAGAAAACGGTTGACATACATTTAGAACGCTAACATGAATCGTTCTCAAGATATTGCACATTTTTCAAAAAATTATCAAAAAGTCATATAAAATAAAAAAAAAAGATTTCCTATTGAGAAACATGTTCACTTTTCATATGTAATACCATGCGATAAATTGGGTGACATCATTCTCGTGGATCTAACTCGTTCCATTCACGAGAAAAGATACTTTGAGTAATACTTTTGTATTTGAACGCAAATAGTCATTTTTCTGCTGTAAGAATAACTTATTTTTTCGTCCATAACGCTTGGCGAGATTTTGGCGAAGAATTTGGCCGAATATCGCCAACTTGGCGACATTTTTAAATGTTGCCAAATTAACGAAAATCTAACCAAATGTATAAAAATGAGGCTAAATCAATGAAAATTACGACTAAATGAAGAAAATTCAATATCTTGGAAAGAATATAAGTATCTACTATAAGAATAACTTTTTTTAACTGTGAAAGTAGTAAATTCATTGCATTGTATAAGGAAAGTCATGCGCTGCTCACATCAGATTTTTTTTTGTACTTATCTTGCAGTGCGTACGTTAGAAAAATCAGTATTCCCCCTATAACTTTTACACCCCGTATTGTAGTTTCAGGAAAGTAAAGTGTACCTATAGGAACGTGACCATGTGCAGTAGAAAGAACATACTTGTAGCGCCACTAGCAGCGAACTACGGAAACTAACCCCGAAACCGACAGTGATAGGCAAAAGAAGTCCTATTACAAAATAAAAAATCTGATGTGGGCAACACATGACTTTCCTTATATAATGCAACAAATTTACTACTTTTACAATAAAAAAAAGGTTTTTCTTATAGTAGATATTTATATTCTTTCCAAGATATTGAATTTTCGTCAATGAGTCGTCATTTTTATTGATTTGGCGAGATTTTCGTTAATTTGGCAACATTTAAAAAAGTCGACAAGTTGGCGACATTCCGCCAAATTCGGCGCCAAAATCTCGCCATGGGTTATAGACGTAGGAATAAGTTATTCTTATAGCAGATAAATAACTATTGGCTTTAAATACAAAAGTAATACTCAACGTATCTTTTCTCATGAATGGAACGAGCTAGCTCCACGAGAATGATATCACCCAATTTTAAATAAAATTGCATTTCAGTTGTAAAGTCCTTAATAATCAATGCCTTATGTATGATTGATCTTTCTTGTATAAGACTTGAAACCAAAACGTAACCCGTAAGTAGGAAAAGGTTGCCGATGCCAGCTTATACAATAATTTCAAATATAACAACGCCTTTTTGAATTGCATCTTATGCACAGTAAACGGAACCTCAATATTGTTACGAACGTGTAAAATGCTCTCACTGGCGTCTCTTCTGGAAACCAGACAGTGAAAATACCCGTACTGGAAACCTTTCATATAATGTGAAACGAAGGCTGCCATATTAAAAAGTTTGGAGGGGGGTTCCAGATTTGGAGATTTATCACCACTTTGGCGACATTTGGTGACTTTTTTTGAAAATTCGAGAAACACATCGAAACAACAAATATTCTACGAGATACGAAAGACTTCTAGAAGTTTTTACAGAATATATAAAAGGAGTCATCACTGAGAGGATTACTAACTATATACAAGCTACATTGAATTGTAAGGTACGTCAATGTTTTGAGAATAATATCGACTGTTTTACGAAATTAATGGAGCATTTAATTGTTGTTCTACTGTACCTGAGAATTGTTTAATAATTTTGTGAGATAGTTATCGAGCTATTTGCTGTACATTGTTCCTGTTTGGTCTGCATTTGTGAATAAACGTGGTAGTTATTCAGAAATTTGAACTTACTCTTGTATCTTGAGCGAACACCCACGATTCAAGAGGATACTTCGTAACAGTATAAACACTTCTAAACACACCCAGTATTGCACTGGGTAATGCCTTATTTCCCATTCACCTTAGGCAACAACTCATTTAATACCCTGCACTATTTCTCCAAGTGCGAGCACCGTGAGTTTTCAGGTACAACAGCTTTATCCGATTAAATTTCGAGCGAAAGTTCCTCTTAATTTGCTTGTTACCTTTAATAGAGGGATCTACAAACACACTTTTCGGCGCCTTGCCGCCAATTATCATCCCCGGGCGTTTCTCATTATGGAACATTCGAGCGCGGTGTGTGTGTGTGTGTGTGGGGGGGGGGGGGGGGGGGGGGGGTTCTGAATAAGTATGTTATTAAATACATTCGTTAGTCATTAGGTGATGGGGGAAAACTTGTGAGCTAGAAGAATAAGTGGTGCTGAGCTGTCAATATAACAAATAGTCTGTGTGATAGAGGGTATTGGGCGCTCTGTGGTCGTTTCATGCATATCTTATAATAAAATATATCTGTCAGATATGCCTGTCTGTGTGTATGTGCGGTCTGTAGCGGAAATCTCTATTGTACGACAATTAATTTGGCACAGAGGTACTCCAGGACCCAAAAAGGTTGTACTTCGGCGCTATTTTTTTAAATTAGAATTAGCTTTTTAGTTATTTTATCTTTTAACACGATTTTGAGCGATATTTACACAAATAGGTTCCTTAGCAACTGAAAATCAGCCTTTTTATCTTAGAAGCATCGGGTAAGCCTAAAAAATATCTTTCAAACAAACTTTGAACGGAATCCATACGTTTAATAGACGAATATTTGGGAATTTTTAAAATTTAGACACTTTCAATTGCGATATAAAAATAGTAACTGGATATCCGATTTTTATAATTTAACAGCAATTCATTTAAATACTACGTACTGCTCCAAAACAAAACAAAAATCTTGAAGCCATCCGTTGATTAATTATAATTTTTATAAGATATAAAAGTATCACTACACTCATTTTTAACATACAAAAGAATGCTGGTCGAAAAAGTTCCCGTTCTTTACGATCGATCGGCACCGCCATCTATTAACAAACGCATTTAAAAATTGTTTTTCAGCAAGTTGTTTATTATTTTAGAACAAACCATAGGTCTACATTTGTATATTTAAACGCGAACAAATAATTTAAACTATATCTATGGCCAATCATGAGAAATAGATAATTCAAGAAATTTTTTTGAACAGGAAATGAAAATCCTTAGTAAACCACTTTACCATCTCCCAGAATTTGATAGAAAATTCATATCCAGTTATCATTTATGCTCTATATAGCTTATCTTGAGAAATAGATGTTTCAAGTAAAATGAAAATTTTTGAAAGGGAAACTAAAAAACCCGAAAGTGGAAATCTTTAGTGAAATCACCTTCCTCCTCCGAAATTTAATGTTAAATCAAAACCAGCCATCATTTAATCTCCATCTATTACAGATTTTAAGAAATAGACGTTTCAAGGAAAACTTTTTTAGTAAAAACAATAGTATGTCAAAAATTTTGCCAGCAATTACATTAAACAACATATACAATTACTTCCTACAAATATTTACTAACTTATACAAAACAATCTTATACTCAATGTTGCCTAAATACTGATTATATCTGCAGCAAAGCATTCATGTGTATGGTGGAATATGAAACTAAATCATGACCTCATGTAAAATCATAGCTCACCGAGTATGAGTGAGAGTATCGTTCTGAAGGAGGGGTCATGTGGTGGGTGGAGTTCAGTTGCTCTTGCAAATGACACCCGGATCAACAACTAGGGACAGAAATGCTTGAATGGCTACAAATGTGAGTATAACAATGAGTGGCTGCTACTCTGGGATTCGTGATGTAATTGTGTGTGAACAACGATATTGAGCGGATATAAAAACAAGCGAGTTCTACGATAGCGTTAATTGTGTTCTTATCAGAAAGTTCCATGCTGATAATGGCCGGTGGAGTAACTTACTAAAGCAATTAATTGCATACGGAGCTAAAATGAAAGACCGATCTGTAATCACAATGGGAAATGAATAATAAATGGGTATATGAGGAACAAATATAAAAGTTTCTGATTTATAGAATTGGAAAAAGTAATTGATCGAATGTGAATTTGCATTAAGTTAAAAATGGGTTATATCTAAATTAAAAATATTTTATTTAAAATTAGCTGGAGCGTGGCTCAACTCGACTTTTACATACCAGAATCCATTTATTATTATTATTTTATATTTTATTTTACATGATTTTTTTTGAAAAATCGCTATCGTGGGTCCAAAAGATTTCAATTATAGCGTATTATCCTTCACTTTAAAGGGCTTGAAAAAAATCTTTCGATTGATATCATATTTGACAAAAGTACCCCGCCTTGAGGGGTGTAACTAGCCCCCCGGGCAGTGCTATTTGACGCCACGAACAAAAAAATTGTATCGCAGCTATCTTTTACAGCAATGGTTCAAACTAATAAGTCTCGTCATCGAGCCATAAATAAACCCTTTTATGCATGATTATGTAAATTTTTGTCACGATTGAAAAAAAATATATATATATATATAATTTTGAAGTTTTCGTTTGAATTTAAAAAAATTCTATCCAGTTTTAGATTTTTTTTAATAACAAAGCCAGATATGAGGTTTCGTGAAAATCCATTTGTGGCCGCTGTATCGTGTATACAAAAAATGGACCACAGACAGACGGGCATCACTCTAAAAAAGTAGTCAAAACGTGTTCAAGAGGTCTTAAAATATTTATTGGCATTAAAATATCGAATTCGAAAATATTTGTGAAAACAATACTTTCTCTATAACATATTACATAGTATGAGAAATTAAAAATGTACTAACTGCAAATACAGAGTTTTTAGAGAACAGCTCTAAAGCACCCCCCTCCCACACACTAACTTATGAATAAAAGGTTTCTAAGTGTACACATCAGATATACCTATATGAAAGTATCCAGATCCAATCAAATAAATATATTTGCAGCGCCCCCTAGTGGGTAATTGAAGAAGTTAGGAATACGAGTTGGCCAACAAAGTGGGATAGAAAAAGAAATGTCAGTTAAAAGTTGCAGCGCAATGTTGTCCTGTAATTAGTGGGAATCGACATTAGTACATTACGTTTTGTACTTTAATTCTCCACTAGCAGTACTGCAATCACCTTTATTCGATTAGGGATGGTAACCTCAATGTAGATAGATCTAACGCGTATACGCATTGACTTTCATACACAGGGTGATTCAAAAAAGATGGGTCAAACTTTACAAGGTGGTAGTACACACCAAACCAAGCATGTTTCGTCATAGTTTACCGGGTCGAAAATGAAGAGTCTTACTCGTTGGGAAGCGGCCGCTCCGAAAACATAAAAGCGTCATTCTGGTTGTTATTTTTCGGTTGAAGGAAAAAAACCACGTATGCAAATTCCATCTGGGGAAGAAGAACCCTTATACAAATTTTCGTAACACCGAATGTACGGCCTTATCAGTTTTCAGCCGTTAATCGCAGCTTCAACTTTTGAGACTCCAACTTCTAGTTGTGTTTTGGGGTCTCCCTACTAAACATTTTGAAATTTAATTGTATTATCTAATCTTGTGGTTAGTAAGATTAGTGCCTAATCACTTCTTTATGGGAGAAATGAATATTTTCCGAGGTCACTTCAATGGCCCACACCTTAGTAAATATTCGTTGGCCACTCTTTGGGATACAAATACAACACACAAAATATTTCCTTGATTTTTCACTAGTTCTAAAATATGCTTTTAATAGCAGACCTTCATAGTAAAATCTGTCTGAAAATAATCAAACATAATTACCTGTTAAAGAAAGAAATGAACAGCAAATTCTTACCTAAAATGAAAAAGAATTACAATAAATTTCAAGGAATTTACGTATCCATATTAATACTAATAGAAATATACATATTTCAAATCACAAAATGACAGTTCAAAAACTAATTTTATTTGCTTAAAATCACACCTATTAAAACTTTAAAACACAAGTAAGTTTTCAAAGATATTTCAAAATGAGTCGACACCAATGTTTTACATATCAACATTTTGACAAATTAGCACGTTTTACGATCTCCTGAATCCACTTTCAACACCTTGGAAAGACTACCGCTGTATCATCTATATGTCTGTAAGACATGAACACTAAAAAGCTGAACAAATTCAAGTGTTGCTATCAAATTTTAGGTGTGAACAGATTATGCAAATAATTAGAACTGGGTGAAAGATTTCAGTAATTTGATTGATTAGAACTGAAACTTTTCAAATTTCAAGATTTTCACAGCGTAATTTCTTATGGAAAATATCATTCCTGGAATATGTGGTAGTATATGTATATTCTACGGGTGAAAATAATAATTTTAGCCTCGTCATGGATATAAAATGAATTAAAACCATAAATCAACCGACTACACATTTTATCTGCGTTATTAAGCTGGTACAAATTTGAATAAAAGATTAAAAAATTGAATAACTTTTGGTTTCTTAACGAAAGCTCATAAAATGATACATATTTTTACCAGTATGCTAGAGATTATTGTACAAGATTTAAAGAAAGTATAAAACATTAATGAGACAGTCGAATGGAACCTCACACTGGGTTACAAAAGGTAATTGTTAAAATGAATTCAATTAAGATCACTCATCTTTCGAAAAGAAGATAATGTATCTGGAACAGGTATTTTGCCACTCGAGGATTTATTATGGAATACTCATAACTAAGTCTCCTTATCATAATACTCCTACTCATAACTAAGTCTCCTTCATGGACAATGATTCATTTTTATAGTGGCAAGAGACGCAGGATCGAGATTATTATACAGGATCTAAAGAATATATGAAGCATCAATGCATGAGAAAGTCAAGTGGAACCTCACACTGGATTACAAAGATAATTGTTAAGATGAACTCAATTAAGATCATTCATCTTTCTAAAAAAAAGGCAGTGTATCAGGTCTTTTGCCACTCACGAATTTATTATGGAATACTCATAATTAAGTCTCTTTCATGGATAACGATTCATTTTTATAGTGGCAAGAGACGTAGGATCTAGTACGTATAACAAACGCACTCACAGGGAATTAAGTTATATAAATACCATCAATCATCCCTAAACTGTAGTAGCAGTGTAAATCTAATATATGCCCAATGTTATCGTGAAAGAGATAAACCGTTTAAAATTACCAAATGTCCAAGAAATAAACATTTAAATTTCTCATTTTTCAGATTTTAATACTTTTAATAAGATTAAAATTTTATCAAAACACACATGAAATTAACGCTAACTTCGTGTAAAAAAAGTTGTAGGTTAAGTACATTTTAATGACATTCAGTTAAATAGCAGTTTCCAAAGACCGTAGTACCCTACACAAGCATCTATGATTCGCAATCGAGAAACAACAAAGATGTTTATTCCAACAATAAATGCACACATAACTAAGCTGAAAATATTTATACTCAGCACCATCACCTTACTAAGTACACAAGAATACAGAGTGCTATTAGAAATCAAACAGAGATCATTGCAACTGTAATTTGCAATTAGAAATGCCGCAATTTATGGGGATCTGTATTTGGAAGAGCAGCAGTCATATATGCAGTTTCTAAAAATGCAGCTGCTGACTGTTGCCCTGAGAGCAACAGTCAGAAGCTGCATTTTTAGAATAAGTAACACAAAAATAGATGGCACTAGTGCAAATTTGATAAAAGAGTGAAGATAAATCCTTGTTAATACAGAAGATGTGTTCTTGGAAGATCCTCCTGATAAAAGCAGAGAGAGAGAAAGAATGAGATTAAATAGTAATCAGGGTGTTACATAGAAATATTGATACATCTCATCCAAGCGAACAAATTAAATGTAAGCTTTGTCACTCATAGCTTATCACGAAAAAATTTGCCTGCAGGGCGTGTGTTTTTAAAAATCGCAATTTTTAACAATCTCTCGCACGTACTTTTTAAAAAACATTTACAATTGACAATTTGTAGTTAGTGATTGACAATTTGTAGTTGTCGCTATAAAACCTGTACAATTGGCATCTATAAATGACAGCAAAAGAAATATTAAAATAATTAAGCTAAATTGTTGCCAAAGCTAACAGAAATGCATTTCATATTTCACAATTTTTATATTTCAACATTTTCATTAAGATGAACTCCAATAAAATTTCAGATTTCATTAGAATCGATGCTGGATTCCTACTGAAAGCTCTTAGATAAGTACATTTTCATCAGTCCGTTACACAGCAATTTTTAGCAACCGTACCTCTAGTTGATACTCTAACATTTACAATTCACAAAAATCTGATGTGGACAGCACATGACTTTCCCTGCAGACTTATTTCCACGTTACCACGTATTTTAATTAAATTTAATTCACTTTTAATTGAATTATCGTTCTCATTTGGTAACTGGACTTATTTTCAAAGGTACCGTAGAGAAAATACGAAAAACTAAAATATCTCGAGAACAGCTAGTCCTAGTGTAATGGGGTTGGTCTTATTCTTTTCTTCGTTAAAAATTACGCATAAAACAAGCATTTATTGGATATATTTGAGCATACGTAATTCTTTATTTTAGATTTTGACGAGTTTTGCGGGCCATTTGGCAAAAAAGGGCAGGTTACTTTTTCCGAATCATACCAAAATCTAATCCGCACCAGAGCGACCCACGAGTGACATATCTACCGAATTTTGTGAAATACGGTCCATTAGTTTTTTAGCTAGAGTGGATACAAGCTTTTGGGGGCCATTTCGCAAAAAAAGGCGGGTTCTTTTACCCTAAATTGTACCCAAAACTGATCAGCACTAGACTCGCCCATAAGTGACTTACCTACCAAATTTTATGAAATTCGCTCCATTAGTTTTTTAGTTAGAGTGGATACAATATCTGCACAGACAGACAGACACACAGACACACACACAGACGTCATGCTAAAAATGGTTTTCTCGTATTCTAGAGGTCTCGAAACGTGTAGATCCGTCGAAAACTCGAGTTGCGATTTTCGGCATGATTCCAATACTTTTCCTATACATTACCATGTATTGCAAGGAAAGTAATATGTAAACCCAGACTGAGGGCACTGACCCGAGAGTGTATAGTGCATGAGTTCCCGGCCTGCCAATTCACAATCTGAAGTTACATCTTTAAATATCGACAAAGTTGGCAGAAATGTTTCATATTTCCCATTTTATTATTCTAATACTTTCATCAAAACTAGCCCACAAAAAAAATTTAGAATATCAGCATGATTGATGCTAAGGTTACATTAATATCAAAAATTTTTTAGACAAGAATATTAGACAAGAACATTATTCCATCAAATTACAATTTTTAACAACCGAACCTCTAGTTGATACGCTTTAAAACAATTACAATTCACAATCTGCAGTTACATTTCTAAATGCTGGCAAAACTGGCAGAAGTATGTTTCATATTTCCCATTTTAGGATTCTAATACTTACGTCAAGATTTGCCCACAACAAATTTTAGTATTTTAGTCTGATTGATGTAAAAGTTACTTTCCTATTAAAAACCTTTTATACAAGAACATATTCATTATCCCTTCAAACTGCAAATTTTAACAACTGAACCTCTGATACGTTTTAAAACATTTACAATTCACAATCTGAAGTTACATTTCTAAATGGTGGCAAAGATGGCAGAAATATGTTTCATATTTCCCATTAAAACTTTCATCAAGATTAGACCACAATACAATTTAGCATTTCAGTATGATTGATGCTAAGGTTATACTTTCCTATTAAAAACCTTTTATACAAGAACATAATCATTATCCCTTCAAACTGCAAATTTTAACAACTGAACCTCTGATACGTTTTAAAACATTTACAATTCACAATCTGAAGTTACATTTCTAAATGGTGGCAAAGATGGCAGAAATATGTTTCATATTTCCCATTAAAACTTTCATCAAGATTAGACCACAATACAATTTAGCATTTCAGTATGATTGATGCTAAGGTTATACTTTCCTATTAAAAACCTTTTATACAAGAACATAATCATTATCCCTTCAAACTGCAAATTTTAACAACTGAACCTCTGATACGTTTTAAAACATTTACAATTCACAATCTGAAGTTACATTTCTAAATGGTGGCAAAGATGGCAGAAATATGTTTCATATTTCCCATTAAAACTTTCATCAAGATTAGACCACAATACAATTTAGCATTTCAGTATGATTGATGCTAAGGTTATACTTTCCTATTAAAAACCTTTTATACAAGAACATATTCATTATCCCATCAAATTGCAATTTTTAACAACCGGACCTTGAACGTACTGTTTAAAAAATCATCTACAATTGACAATCGTCAAGCAGCAAAGAAGTGTGTTCCATCAAGAAATTTACACATCGCTAAGTTAAAAATAATCAGACTCTGAGTCCTCCCCCCTCCCCCACCTCACCAAATATACGAGAGTGGAGAAAGCCATTAGAAAATGAACTAAGATCGTTGTACCTCCAGTTTGCAATTTAAGCTACTTTCTCACCGATTCAGCAGCCATAATTTATGGGGGTTGTCTTTAGAAAGAGCAGCAGTCAGCTGCTGCACTTTTAGGATGAGTAACACAAAAATGGATGACGTTGTCCTCTAAATTGAGAAAAGGGTGAAGATAAATCGTTGTTAGTAGATGCAGAAAGGGTTGTCTTCTGTGTTCCTTGAGTTAAAAGCATGAAAGCAGGGTCCAATAATAATCAGAGTTAGATGGAAACATTAATATATCATTTAAGAGAGATAAAGGTTTTTCATCCATATTCATTACATATTTGAGCATATGAATTTCCCAGCGATTGTAGTATACAAAAACTATAATGTACACTAGAAGGTATATGATAGATTGTGATACAGATTAAATAATACATATCTAACACCCCTCAATTTCCAAATCGCTTGGTTTGCAACCAAACATGCACACAACCTCTTTTACTGTAGAAACACTAAGCCCATTCCGTAGCGGCGGGGAAAGGGGAGATAAATGAAACACACTTCGTAAGCAAAATCCAAAATTTCAATGTTTATGTGTTCGGTTGGGAATTCAGAGAAAATCAAATAATACAATAATTAAAAATATTCTTTGTTATAATGTGAAGATATTTGCCCCTTTTTTTTTCAAATGTCTAGCATTGCGCCAATCTTTCATTTTCGGATGAGACAAAATAGAAAACAGACAAGTTTGAAAATGCATATTTCGATGTATTTAAAAATAAATAAATAAATATGGAAGGAATTGAAGACCGTTTTTTCAATGTTTAAAATGGTGTCTAGATAACGTTGCGATAACATTTTTGACCGCCAAGGAGCCAATTCGTGTGAATATCACTTCAAAATCATGTTTTAACATAAAATAACTGAAAAAAAGAAAACTATTCGAATATTAAAATAATCTCGCCGAGGTATGTTGTACCGGAGTTAAGCTAACTCAAAAATTAATTTCGTGACTGTCCAAAGCTTCGATTTTCTGCTACAGACGACACAGAGAGGCAAACGTCTTATTTTATTATAAGATGATTATTAATTTAATAAGACAGAGGAAGAGCCGGAGATGCTACATCCCAGTTCCAGACATTAAAATATTTTAGGATACTAATTGCATTGTGTAACTGTTATGCGTATTTGAAATCAATTTTACAAAACATTTAAGAAAATACAATATCAAAAATTGAACTAAAAGACATGTACTGTAAAACTTAGTAAACTGACCACCTTTGTATATTGACCACCTAAATGAAAGTCACAACCTGACAAATGAAAGTCTGTTGATCATGATAATGAAAGTTAGTAAAATGTACATTGTATTTTGTCCCGTATAGTGACCATCTTCATATATCCTATTTTATCGGTTCCAAGTCTGGCTATTTTAACCAGGTTTCACTTTAAACTTATAAATGCACAAAAAATATGCGTGATTACAAATTCACGAAAAGTGGAGAAAGAGTTGGGCCTTCATCACCTACAATATGAGAGGGAAGAGTTAGTTCCCTAGAATAAAACTTAACCAAGAAATCAAAAATGCGTCTGTGTGTGAGCAGACTAGTTGATCATGATAATTAAAGTAAGTAAAATACACATCGTATTTTATCCCGTACAGTGAGGATCTTCATATATACTATTTTATTGGTTCCAATTCTGGTCATTTCAAGTAGGTTTCATTTTAAACTAATAAATGCATAAAAAATATACGCGATTACAAATTCACAAAAGAGTCTTGAAAAAGCTGGGTCCCATCACGTACAATGTGAGAGGGAGGGGTTCAATAGTATAAAACATGACCAACAAAGCACAAATACACACATGCAAGTGTGGACAGACGAATAAACGACTACACGCCTATGTAAGCTGTGATTGTTTTGTTTTTATCGTAAAGAAAGAGGTTGGTTTTTTAACTCCAAAGTTATTTGAAATTAATTTGTTTTATGCTATTTTTTTAACGAAGATTTTACACTTTAGCTATTTTTGCAACAATTTAAGCGATTTAATTTAATTGCTGAAATACAATTCTATGAATGGTTCCTTTCGAGATGTTGGTTCGATTATAATGACTAAAAAATTGAACTTCCAAATTTTCCTACTTCAGAAACATTAAAACTACTATCACGTTCAATGCATTTGCTATGCCCAAGTATATCATGAGATATTCACAAGTTCTTCATCACTAATTTCTTTGTTATGCACTGTTTTAGCATACTTAAACCAATGGGCGTCACGCTCTCAACAACCAAGTTTCGAATCTTCCAATGAATAATGTTCACTTCAGTTACTAGGCACGCCTTCGAAGAAATTAGGCGGAAATAAGTAGTTTGTAGATCAAAACAAAAGCAATTCATTCCACAAGCAGAACTTAACTTTGCTATAACCCCGTGCTTAGCAAGACTAATGTTAGTATAAGTTTGCATGTTCTAATTTCCTCTAAATATATAATGCTGGGCTTAATGATTCTTTTCATACTGAAAAGAAACTTTGTTCAAAACTTCGCTAGCGATATATTTACCAGGCAAAATTATAGTCTACGAACACGAATTTCATGAAGTAATAAGAGTTCAGCGAGATCAGCACCACTATAACGGCACTATATAACAGATAAAAAAAAATATGATGTGAGCAGCACATAACTTTCCCTGCATCCTCAAATTCATTTTCTCTTAATTTCTTTAATAATTCATTGAGTTTAATTGCACAAAATCACACTGAATTTGCACTTTTAATTTAATTTTTGTTTTTATTTGGTAACTGGATATTTTTTTCAAAGCCGGCGTAACAAAAATGCGAAAAAACTCAAATATCTCGCGAAGTCCTAGAGTAATGGGGTTGTTGGTTTTGGTTAGTTGGTTTGGTTGGTAAATGGTTTTTTTTATCGTCAAAATTATGTATAATATAAGCATTTAAGTGATACATTTGAGCATACGTAATCTGTTAGTTTATATTTTAACGATTTTTGAGGGCTATTTTGTAGAAAAAAGGCGGGATTTTCTTTTCCGAATCGTACCAAAATCTAATCAGCACCAGGGTATCCTTATCTAAAAGTTACTAACATTCATTCTTGAGTTCTAGTATCCACATCTTACCGTCCAATAATCCAATAATGCGTCCAATCTCAAATTCGAAAAATTTTCACGAAAACAATACTTGATATACAATATGTACGCGGAAATATAAAAAGAAAATGAACAAACAGTTCGTATAATAATACACGTTGAACAACGATTTGATGAGCAAACAAAGAAGACTAATTTACTTTTCCACCGTTCCAAACTTTACAAGTAATTCTGCAAACAAAAACTAAAAAACACTGATTAGTGAAACATTTTAAGAAAGAACACAACAGCCGTCAACTTTATTCAGACGCAAGTAAACAGAGCTATGAATAATATATCTCCAACACTAAGCTAACTTTTTAGACAAGCATCCGCTCCACAAGAAAAAAAACTTGAATTTTAAAACGGCTTTAAAATGCGTTCATTACCTAATCATACATGTAAAAAAAAAAACTCTTTCTTAATAAAAACTGCAAAAGAAGGAAAAAAAAAACATCTTTCAAACTTTGTTCTTAAGACAGAAACTAAAAATAAAAGAAGCCTAAAATTTCTGAAAGGCAAAAAAAGAATAATGGCGTAAAACTAACTTTTCTTTTACGTTTAAATAGGAGTTTATACGGTCAATTAGACGTATTCATCTTGGACTAAAACCTTAGATAGTCCCATGGCTCCATTTTGCTTAAAAAATTTCCCTAAATAACAAGAGAGTTTCCTCAGCAGTGCCCGCTTCAAACAGCTTTTCTTCTTTACAGCTTCTGATCACAGCCTATAAATCAAAGTTCGAAGTCCGGCAAGCAGAAAAGTTCTATGGCTCCGGCGAGTGTTTAAAATGTTTCGTTTTCGAAGGAAAAAATCAAAGTAATCGATAGTTGGGAGAAATTTTCGTATCTAAGAATGAAGCTCATCTGAAACTTTTATGCTTAGTTGAACACACGTAAAACATACATGTTAACAACATGCAAATCTATTTTGAAGTACCAAATTAACTTTTATTTTGCTCAAATCTAAATGATTAACAGCTGTGAGAAAATTTGCTATCATCCGCCAAGTGTACAGGATTCAGAATAAACTATTTGATTAACGTCACAAACGTTTAATATTGGTAAATAGTTGCACGTTAAAAATTCATAATTTCATTCATTTGAGTAGGCGTTTGTTCCATCATTGGCTTCATCCCCGACACAGAATATAAAATCTTCCTTGCGTCTCGCAATTCTGCGCACGCCAAATTTTCATTCTTTGGCGAAGTCCACGAACCACATAAACAATATAGTCCATATAAGAAACAATTTTATAAATCAATTCGAAACCAGTAGTTTGGGTTCCAATCAATAGATTCCTAAAGTTAAAAATACAAATTCTAATTATGTTTCTAAAGTCTAGACAGATTCGAATTTCTGATGTCTATACTATTCTTTTCACGCACTTTGATATGCATTTCCTAGCATTCACTTTACATCCAGAAGCCATTGAGATAGTTTAATAAAAAAAAATACATTTAACCTGGAATTTTTTACTTACACACAAACGACATACAGCCAGGCAATCAATACTCACTAATTACGATATGCACTAAGAAGTGTCTGCATATCAAGAACTGGGAAAAGACTAATGAAAGGAAAATTAATTTCTGATTAAATCTAAAGGATATAGATGCTATCGAAGACTTAGCGATAAAACTTAACACTTTAAGTAATGATATTGCATTTAACTCAGTCTTCTTGCTCAGTCAGATAGCAAATCCACTTGTTCCCAGCTCCTACAATTTATGGGTAATCTATATTTCTTTATCTTTCCCTTCTTTATTTCAGAGAAATATTTTCTAGAAATCACTTAAGCTTCCCGCCAATTAATCTTTTCATTTATTTTTTCTTTCTTACACACTTTATTTCCAGGTGATATATTTCTATCATTGATCTTTCTACTTTTATTCATTTTAATAGAAATTAACGCGGTTCTATTTTATACCTAGTATCTAGGCAGTTAATCCCTTTGTCTTTAATGCTGTACTATTTTATACTTAGTATCTAAATGATTTGTAATTTATTGCTCTTGGACTTGTGGCGATTGAGCGTCGCCTTGTCCCGAGCCAGGACCGAACTCGGAACCATGTGCTTACAAGCCCGACATTATAATCATAGAGCAAACGCTAGCTACGGCTCCGTTCTTATAATTCGGGTATAGGTTCCAAGCATCTTTGATCAGATGTCTTTGCTGCCGCACACTCCCTCACCTGATGAGAAGGCCTCGATCTAATTTCGGCAAGGAGGGGGGCCGCTAGAAAAAAAACCGCGTGTCCCCCCGAAATGCAGTTGAGGGGCTGAAGGCCGGGAGGCGTGTTGCCTCGGGCATGACGTCAGTCGTTGTCAACCAGGAAGAGAGTGGCAAGGGCTCTGACTCCGTGTGGTGCTGCCATCTAGTGTTGAGAGGTGAGATCGTTGGAGAGGAAGGTTGCGTTGTTCAAACGTCCAGTCATCATTGTGGCGATTGAGCGTCGCTTTGTCCCGAGCCAGGACCGAAATCGGGACCATGTGCTTACAAGCCCGACATTATAATCATAGAGCAAAAGCTAGCTTCAGCTCCATTCTTATAATTCGGGTATAGGTTCCAAGCATCTTTGATCAGATGTCTTTGCTGCCGCAGACTCAACATAAAACTCGTCATCATGCCTGAGAATAACATTGTCAATTCAATCAATTATTTTGGTGTAAAACATTAAATCATCTAAACAAATGACAGATCTTAAAACCAGATCCAACGGTCACTTTATTAAACATCCTACAGACGTACATCAAATACAGCCAAAGCGCTTTCGAGCATCCTCATGTTCATCTTCAGTGGCGTCTGTAGGATGTTTAAATAAAGTGACCTTTGGATCTGGTTTTAAGATTTGTCATTTGTTTAGATGATTTAGTGTTTTTAAAATTTTGACGTGTCGCCACTCCTAGTATTTTGGTTTACTTAAATTAAATGCTATTACAAATTAGTTAAGCTTTGCAATCATGAAATTTTATTTAAATAAATTTACTTTTCATATAAATCAAGTTTAGGGTTGGCACTTTCAATTATGCATTATTAAATGCATAAATATTTTGCAGAGTCATGAAATTGTGATTACTAAGTCTTTCAATGCAATAGAAATCCCCTCCTGTAGTGATCAGACAAAATCTGTAGAGGCAAGATTACTCCCACTTTTAGACAACATATTTACACGTAATAACTATGAAGTGGTTACGACTTACAATAACCGCAATTGTCATTTCAATTGCCAGTGTAAGCACATTATAAAGCTCAGACTCGAAAATTCGAAACGAAAGCAAAACCAAAACTACAATTACTAACTGAGCTATGCTGTGTTAAGTGAGGTAGTTTCACAAAATAATCATGACTGTTTTTTGGCCAGACATGTCCATATGGATTTCATACTGGACACAATATCCTTTTGTTTGTTGGCGCAATTTTTGGGACTCTTTTCTTCAATATTCCTCATAAATTTTCAATTGGGACAAAATCCGGCGAGTTTGCCACATAGGGAAGTAAGCTAATTTGGCGCTGGTTGCGCCAGTGTTTCGCTGATTTTGAAGTGTAACAGCAAGCGAAGTCCCGATGAAAGAGAACATTATCCTCACATAAATATTCGGACGCTGGGACCATAAAATTTTCAAGGATGTTTTGATATGTTTCAGAATTTATCTTTTCGTACACAACGCATAGCCTCCCTGGGACGTTTACTGCCATGCAATACCAAACAGACTATTACGCTGACTACAAATTTCACTGAACGTTTCATGCATTGTTTGCCAAATGCTTCTCATTTCATTCGCCAAACAGAAAAGCCTCGATCAGCATATGATACACAAAGCTCGCTTTCATTACTGAACAATACCTTGTTCCAATCATCCAGACCTAGAACAGTATGCTTTTGCACCATCGTACACCCTAGCTTGTTTATACTTAGTAGTCATAAGCTGCTTCTTCTTTTGTACGTGAGACAGGAACCCAAGTTTGTGGAGAAACCCAGTTGTTTCGAAGCATCAATACTAAGTCCTTTCCTACTTTCCGTGCAAGTACCGTACACTCCTGAAATGATTTTTCTTAGCAAGTCACCTTCAGCTTTCTATCATCTCTCAGAGTGGTTTTTGGCCACCATTAAGACGATTATTTTCAAACCAGTCATTGTTAGAAAATTACTTTAATACTTTATTGACACTTGTTTAAGCACATTTCAAGGGACTAGTAATAAACTGTTGATTACAGTCTTGTTTGTGCAAATCAACAATGCGAAGTTTCGTATATCCCGATATGTCAGTCCTGCGAGCCATAGTTTGCAGGATATGAACACAACCAACCACAAGAGGGAAAATATGTCTGACCCAGGAAACAGTCCCGCGACAGCTAAGTTGATTCTTAATTTATGAATCTTTCAGAACCAAACCGAATAATTCTATACTATTTTGAACCGCCTCTTTCGAATCTTCAAATATTTTGAATAAATGAAATATTTAAAACAAGAAAGATCAATCATGCTTAAAGCATTGATAATGAAACACTTTCCAACTTCAATGCAATTTTATTTAAACATCTCTAAAATGCAATACATTCCTAAGTAATATTTTAAAACTTATCACAATACTACATTAATTCATTATATTTGCAAACTTAAACCTTCATCGAAAAAATGAACTTCATTCAAATGACAGCATTGAAATATAAATTGCCCGGATTAAACATATCTAAAATGCGATACATTCCTCGGTAATATTTTTAAAATTATCATAATACTACAATAATTTATTATATTTGAAAACTTCATCGAAAACAACTGAAATTCATTCAAATGACGTCATAGAAAAAATAAAACGCCTGGCTCTCTTTATAAAAGCAGCATATCATTCATAACATTTTCCCATTCATTTCATTCATCACAGTACTAAAATAATTTATTTTATTTAAAAACTTAAGACCACGCAGCTACAAGTAATTAAACTCCATGCTTAAAATTTCATCGAAAGAAATCGTCCTTCTCTCTGTAAAATCAATGAATATTTCATTACTATCAGCTATGCAGACTCCATGAGCTAAATAATTTTGAGTTAAAGAAATACAGCAATTCTTATACAACTCATTCTATATATTTTGCTGTTTACATTTTACATAAGTGAAAAATAGGCTTCGTTGCAGAAATAATCAAATTTGGATGATCATTTAAACTCAAATATATTGTAATTGCGTTGTTTCAATATGTAGATGCACAGAATTTAAGCAAAAATAAAGCGGTTTTAGGACGGATACAACACTCAACATGAATTAAAAAGAACTTTAAAAATCACGATTTTGAGACAAGATGGATGCCATATTTCATTTTAAAGTGGGTCACGTGAACTTTTCATATCATTGTCACGTGATCGCATCATATAAGAAGTGTAAATATTATTTTAATCTTTATTTAAAAAAATACTGAATATATTTTGCTGAAATTTTTTTTTATGTATTATATGGAATAATTTGAATATTATCTAAAATTTTCGAAGCAATTTGTGAATTTTAAATCTGCTTAAAAAATGTTTGAAAAATTAGGTCCCATAGGGTTCAATGTATTTCATTTTTTCAACCCGGGTTCAATCCAAAACTAATTGGGTGATATTATTCATTTATATTCCCATAGGTCCTACGGACAGTCTGAACAACATACTAAAATTTTATTTTGATTAAGTCATTTTTACGGCAGTTTTCCTGCTAACGGACAGACAGACAGACAGACAGACAGAATGAACAAAGTCATAAACACTTTTTAACTTTGTTATAAAATGTTAAAAATGCAATTTTCACCAGAAATAAAAATTATAATTTTTTCAATGTACTTTAGTGAATTGTAACATTGTAGTGAATTGTAAATTGTTGAATTGTAATGCACTTTAGTGAATTGTAACAGTAAGTGCAATGTACTTTAGTGAATTGTAAACAAATTGCCGCTTGTCTTTTTCTAATGCTTTACGCTGGAGTGAATCTAAAGGATATTCTAATTATAAATGAAATAATTTATGCTAATATTTTGACTTGAAGCTGTATTCTCGCAGCACAATTTCATAAGTAATATTTAGATTGTACAAACTAAGGATTTTCTAAGGTTCATAATAAGGGAGTTAACGTCTGAAAGGCGATCAGGGGGGAATCAGACTTGACAGGTAAATTAGCCAAAGACAAATAAGAGAGACAAAAAATAAAAATGGGAGGTTGTTAACACATTTTAGGGGTTCCTGGAGCAAATATTTTCAAATCGAAAAAATATCACTTTTGTTTTTATGAAATAAACACTGCTGTGCTTGAATCAAATGGACTCTTTAAAAAATTTCCCAAATCACAGATATATTCCTTAAATACATAGGTCATTTTAACTATTCTGGCTTTATTAAAATTTGTTTTAGTATTTCAAATTCAAAAGCATTAAAAAATGTCATTTTCTTTCATTGTAGTAAAATATTTTTACCAAAAAAGTCCTCAAGTAAACAATGCACTTTCTTAAATAAAGTCATGGACTACAATTACTTCAGTCTCAATTTCCCAAAATCAGAGAAGAGAGAAAGGGTATATCCTCCAACAGAGAGACAGGCCTATTCAAATGTCGTCCAACAATGAACAAGGAAACATAAAGGAGGAGTAGGATTTCAGTAATTAGAGAACTCCAGGTCTCATTGTTAAGGATATGCTAAATTCAAAGTGAATTTCTTTGATCAAAGGAAGAATTTCGGACAGAATCTAATCATTTATTTCTAAATGATGTCTTCTGACAAAATGCGCATGACAACTGCGATGTAGCTCTAAAAATTAAGAGTTTAAATGTTTAATTGTTTGAACATTAAAAAATATTTGAACAGTAAAAAAATTTTAATAAATACTAATAAAATATTAAATTTTACATTTTTAGAACTTGGAGTAATGCGTATTACTTTCCTTACATACATAATGTATAAGGAAAGTATTGTGACGTGATCGAAAATTCGAATTAGAGTTTTCGACGGGAGAGCATGTCTCAAGCATCCCTGATCACGAATCAAACATTTTTAAGGTGATATCTGTATGTATGTGTGTGTGTGAGTCTGTGGAGACAATATCTCACGAACGAATGGAGCGATTCGAATGAAATTTAGTACAAAAATCACAATCCGTAAATACTGGAAGCCTATTGTTTTTAAACGCAATCGAATGTTCAGAACCCCCTTAAATTTTCGAGTGAAATTTTGAAAAAATCATTAAAAAATCAAAACCTTTAATAAAGTTACGCAAATAGACATTTCTTATGTAATTTTTTCTTATAAAACGATTGACATACTTTAGAACGCTAGCATGACCCGTTCTCGAGATATTGCACATTTTTCAAATAAATTTATCAAAAAATCATATAAATTAAAAAGAATATATTAACTATTGAGACACATGTTCACTTTTCATATGTAACATCATGCGATAAATTGGGTGACATCATTCTCGTGGATCTAGCTCGTTCTATTCATGAGAAAAGATACTTTGAGTAATACTTTTGTATTTGAACGCCAATAGTCATTTATCTGCTATAAGAATAACTTATTTCTCCGTCCATAACGCTTGGCGAGATTTTGGCGACGAATTTGACGAAATATCGCCAACTTGACGACCTTTTAAAATGTTGCCAAATTAACGAAAACCTCGCCAAATGGATAAAAATGACGCTAAAAAAAAGAAAATGACGACCAATTGACGAAAAATCACTATCTTGTAAAGAATATAAGTATCTACTATAAGAATAACCTATTTTTTTTTTTCTGTAAAAGTAGTAAATTCATTGCATTATATAAGGAAAGTCATGTGCTGCCCACATCAGATTTTTTAAAAATTACATAGAGGGGTAATATTGCATATTATACAGCTTTATATATAACTAGATCGAATACTCAGCATTGTCCGGAATTTAAGTTGCAATCCTTTAATTGAAATAACACCGGAACTCCGAGAATTCTTGAAAACTAAAAAACGCTTTAATTATATAATAATATACACCCTTTAATAATATATAAGTTTTAATCCGAGGGCAAACCGGTTCTTTGAGGATTGAAAATATTAACGCGGAATTTTCAAAAATTTTCATTTAGAAATCATGCTGTTGATCTTAAGCATTCCCCATTGGAATGCGCACAGCGCATTTATTAAGGGCGTATCAAAGGAGCTTATTTAAGGCGTATCGAGTTTGTTTATTTATGACATATCAAAAGAGCTTATTTAGGACGTATTAAAACAACTTAGTTTCAACTCGCCCTGAGGTGTATTTAAGCTCGAAAGGTGTATTTAAGGCGTATCAAAGGATATTATACAGAGCGTATCGAACAAGTTTATTGAGGGCATATTATGCCCGCGCAGAGTGCGCAAAGCATATTTGTATCGTAATACCGTCATATTAGGGGTAGTGTTCGATATGCGCAGTGCCGGGCCCAAGGCGTATACCGTGTAACAGTCTAAGGTGTTGAAGACCCAAGCCGTACGACTCATCCAAGGACTTGAGCAACCAAAAGGACGGCCGGACAGGCTAAGGTTTGTTTAAGTGCTTATTTAAAGCATATTATGTTCGCTTAGCGGGCCACCTGTGTGCTCACTCAGCGCAAAGCAATGCATTTATGACTGAATACAATACCTGTTTAAAATCCCGGGCAACGTCGGGTTCGACCTACATCTTGGTTTACGGCATTAGTTCCGCACCACTGGAAGCCGTCCACAGACGACCCAGCTAAAGTCCAAGGAGGAAGACATGTGCTTTAAGCCAGTCCGTTCGACCAAGAATCGACTCAACGCCAGAGATTAACTGAAAGACTCAGTACCAGGTGTGTGGTTCAGTTAATCTCTGGCGTTGAGTCGATTCTTGGTCGAACGGACTGGCTTAAAGCACATGTCTTCTTCCTTGAACTCAGCTGGGTCGTCTGTGGACGGCTTCCAGTGGTGCGGAACTAAAGCCGTAAACCGAGAGGTAGGTCGGGTCACACTACTCTTTGATAGTACTCAATAATTCATGAAATCGTATTTCATAACATCGCATTCATTCGAACATCAAAACGCTATTGCCGTCAACTATAAATGAGTACTAAAAATGTCACAACATTATTTAGATGGCTTAAAGCCCACGGCTAAACACATGTATCCTACTTACGTATTGTATTATTTATTACTCCGAGGGAAAGTGATATTTACTCTCATGTCCGTAACATATAAATATCCCGCTCTATTCCCACAGTTCCTTCTGCAACGAGCAATTAAAGGGTTATAAAGTTCTCGTCGTTCCGCACTTTATTATGTGTTGACATCCTTTATTGCGCTGCAGTCGGACGTTATAGTTTAAATGCCTAGCTTTCAAACAAATGCCGCTTTTAGTAGAAAAGTAGGATCATAATGTTTAGATAGATATCGGGAAGAACTTGAGGTAAAAGTTTAGTTTAAATTTAGTGTTTTAAAATGTTTTCCATTTGTGCAATATATTTCCCATAAATTATAGGTATTTGCTGATCTCCATCACTTTATTGCAAATTGATTCTTTTAAAGTTTCCTCTTTGAAGTTGATTTGGATTTGAATGAATTGATTTGGATTTGAATGAATTGATTTGGATTTGAATGAATTGATTTGGTTAGTGGTATGTCTATGACACCATATTCGTCCCAGTTATAGCTTGACCATGTTTAAGTGGTTTCTCTATTATTCATCTGCTATTCTGATATCCTATTCTGATATGTCCTTTTGTGTACATTATTTTTTGGCTTTGATGTCTATTTTAAAAATCTGATGTGGGCAACACATGACTTTCCTTATATAATGCAATGCATTTACAATTTTTACACTAGAAAAATAGGTTTTTCTTATAGTAGATACTTATATCCTTTCCACGATATTGAATTTTTGACAATGAGTCGCCATTTTCATTGATTTAGCGTCATTTTTATCCATTTAGCGATATTTTCGTTAATTTAGCAACATTTCAAAAAGTTGCCAAGCCGCTAAATTCGTCGCCAAAATCTCGCCAAGTGTTATGGACGGAAAAATAAGTTATTCTTATAGCATATAAATGACTATTGGCGTTCAAATACAAAAGTATTACTCAAAGTACCTTTTCTCATGAATGGAACGAACTAGTTCCACCAGAATGATGTCACCAAATTTATCGCATGATATTACATATAAAAAGTGAACATGTTTCTCAAGAATTAATATATTTTTTTTAATTTATGGGATTTTTTGATACATTTATTTGAAAAATGTGCAATATCTAGAGAACGGTTCATGCTAGCGTTCTAAAGTCTATGTCAATCATTTTCTAAGGAAAAATTACATAAGAAATGTCTATTTGCGTAACTTTATTAAAGATTTTGATTTTTTGATGATTTTTCAAAATTTCACTCGAAAATTTAGGGGGGTTCTGAACATTAGATTGTGTTTAAAAACAATAGGCTTCCAGTATTCATGGATTATGATTTTTGTACCAAATGTCATTCGAATCGCTCTATTCGTTCGTGAGATATCGTCTCCACAGACTCACTGACACACCCACCCACACATCCCGGCCGTCCAAATAGTTGCTCTTAGTCCTCTGGACGAGTCGGACGGTCTGGGTCTTCAACACCCACCCACACACATACTTACACACACACACACACACACACACACACACAGACAGACAGACATCACCTCAAAAATCTTTTATTCGTGATCAGGGATGTTTGAAATGTGCTCTTCCGTCGAAAACTCGAATTCGAATTTTCGACCCCGTCACAATACTTTCCTTATACATTATACGGAAAGTAAAAATTCGGGCGAATTGCTATCTTAAGTAATCTGAAACAAAAAATTCTTCCTTCGAAGCAGTTGATTAATAACATCAACCAGTTACGGAGACAAACATCAGCCTTCATTTTTAGTATAGAAAAAGCAACTACGGAATTTTTGTATAATTAGTACATCAAAATCTAAATCAGTGTATCATCATACATCATGAGTAATAAATCAGCATAACATTTGAAGTACTATTTTCTCGTAATAATAATTGATCGCTTCAATTTATAGCTGTATCAAAATTCAAAAATTCCCAAAATGTGACGACATTTTAAATTTTTAATAGAGAACAAATATAATTTTTTATCCAATTTAATGGTTATGACCTCCATGGCTACGAGTATAGGAGGGGCAATGCTTTAAACGACGATATGACTCATACTTCTTGGTCACCAATAATGGGACAATGACATCATTGCAAATTATTAGCTATTTATTGAAAAAAAATTTGATGTGGGCAACACATGACTTTCCTTATAAAATGCAATGAATTTACTACATTTACAGTTAAAAAATGTTATTCTTATAGTAGATACTTATATTCTTTCCAAGATATTGAATTTTCTTCAATGAGTCGTCATTTCCATTGATGTAGCGTCATTTTTATCCATTTGACGAGATTTTCGGTAATTTGGCAACATTTAAAAATGTCGCCAAGTTGGCGACATTCCGCCAAATTCGTTACCAAAATATCGCCAAGCGTTATGGACGGAGAAATAAGTTATTCTTACAACGGATAAATGACTATTGGCGTTCAAATACAAAAGTATTAGTTAAAGTATCCTTTTTTATGAATGGAACGAGTTAGATCTACACAAATGATGTCACCAAATTTATCGTATGGTATTACATATGAAAAGTGATCATGTTCCTCTATAGGAAATATATTTTTTTTTATTTTATATGACTTTTTTAAAAAAATTTTGAAAACTGCGCAATATCTCGAGAACGGTTCGTGTTAGAGTTCTAAAATTTATGTCAATCGTTTTCTAATGAAAAATTACATAAGAAATGTCTATTTGCGTAACTTTATTAGCGGTTTTGATTTTTTGACGATTTTTTCAAAATGTCACGCGAAAATTTAGGGGGGGGGGGTTCTGAACATTCGATTGCGTATAAAAACAATAGACTTCCAGTGTTTACGGATTGTGATTTTTGTACCAAGTTTCGTTCAAATCCGTCCATTCGTTCGTCAGTTATCGTCTCCACAGACTCACTGACACACACACACACACACACACACATACTTTCACACACACACACACACACACAAACATCACCTCAAAAATGTTTGATTCGTCATCAGGGATGCTTGAAACGTGCTTTCCCGTCGAAAACTCGAATTCGAATTTTCGACCCCGTCACAATACTTTCCTTATACATTATGTATATAAGGAAAGTAATAAATGGAACAAAATGCTAGATTTAACAAACCGTGGTTTTCCTAAATCAGATTAAAACTGCTCATTACTTTTTGGATTCTTATGTGATTGGTTAAGGAATATCACACTATTCCCTAAGATAAATTCTAAGAAGTATTTTCATAGATGTCCTTAATCACATCTCACCTCTTAACAAGCCCACTCTGAAGCCCCGTTCCAAAAACCAATTTTCTTAATGATTCTGCTACTGACATCCGCTCATACGTCACAAGAGGACATCTTTTATTTCAGTTTCTTACATTTCGCGGACAAAGAAACACCAAGTTTCCCATTACGAAATCCATGTCTTCCCATTATTTATCTCGTTGTTCACTGCTGGGTGACATTTCCATAGGTCTCTTTTATGTTACAAGATATCTGGATTCTTTTTATTTTTCTCTTCTGAATTCAAGAGTGGACACCCCATGAATGGCCACTTGTTTCATGAGAAATTGCGATTATGTTGGACGAATTGTTTCGGTTTGGATTTTTAGAGATCAATCTTGCTGTTGTGATCAGTGGTGCATCAAGATGAGGTGCTAGAAGAATCTTTTTAATTTTTAGAAGTTTCAAAATTTATCGTTCGGTGGTGGATATTATTCTTTGTGTTGTGACACGTCACAACACTCCAACAAGTTATTTTTTTTTCCACATCGCCAAATCAGCGATGAAGACTCTGCCGGCAAGCATTTTAAGGGTTGCCAGAGCAACAGAGCGAGAGCCGAGGAGAGCGAGAAGATAGAGATAGTTGTGAAGGCGGGAAGCAAGGCGCATCCTGCGTCGTGAACATTTTAGAGAGTTAACCAGTGAATTAAATGTTTAAGTGTTGTTATGTTATGTGCTTTCGTCTAAATAAATGTGGTTTGTGTTAAATGCGGATGTTTAATTACAGTTGGCTTTTTGTCGAGTGTTCTATTCAAATATAATGCAATGGAAGTTGCGAGGTTAGTGTTTGTTCTAAAAAGAAATGGCGCACTAAAGAAGAACCTCGAAAGTTTACTGGCGTAGTCGGTAGGATAGGTTTATTACGGAAGTAATAATCGTTCCTGGAATGAAAAACGATTTGCATGTTTTTAGTGAATAGATGAAGATACGTCCGGTATCAAGTAATTAATGCACCAGCATTATAATACGAGTGGATACGATATTGATTTTTGAAAAATTATGTTGTTATAATATCATAACATATGTTGCTTATAAATTTCATGTCTATTGTACGATGAAGATACGTCCGGTATCAATTAATTAATGCACCAGCATTATAGTACGAGCGGATATGATACGTCAATTTTGAGTGTATTTGTTACAAAACAAGAAATTAGTACGTCAGTGCTATTGAATACGCCAGTGTTCACGATAAAGTGTTTTTCTGTTAATACTGTTATTCGATAATTGAATACGCCAGTGTTCACGATAAAGTGGTTTTCTGTTAATGCTGTTATTTGATAATTGAATACGGCAGTGTTCATGATAAAGTTGTTTTCTGTTAATATTGTTATTTGATAATTGAATACGCCAGTGTTCGTGATAAAGTAGTTTTCTGGTAATACTGTTTCTTTTAGTAAATTTAAACAATTTAGAGATAAATCAGTTAACTTCCCTCGTGATCAGGTATGGCATTTCTTGCGAAAGGTAGAAAAGAGGATTTGATGGTTTTGGCGGAAGAATTGGGGATAATTACTAAACCTGAATTTAAAATTTTGGATTTGCGTAGAGAAATTCTTGGAAGTGAAGACTACGACGAAGAATTTACGAAAGAACTCCTCTTTACTATTATTAAAGAAAGAAAAGATCAAATAGAAAAGGAGGAAAAAGAAAGAAAAGATCAAATCGAAAAGGAGGAAAAAGAAAGAAAAGATCAAATAGAATTTGAGTTAGAAAAACTCAGAATCGAAAGGGGTGTTACTCAAGATTCTACGTCCTTAAATTTAGGGAGTAGTGAAAGATCAAAAAGCAGTTTCGAATTGATAAAATTGATGCCAAAATTTGACTTGAAGAATGATGACATTATGTTATATCTCGCACTTTTTGAGAGACAAGCCAAAAGAGCCCGCGTAGACATGACGGATTGGGTGTCAAGTCTGTTGCCACTTTTGCCTTCTGAGATCATACAACTCATCACACGGGAGTCAGAGGAAAAGTTTGAAGATTATGAATACGTTAAGGGTATTCTATTAAAGAGATTCAAGATGAATCCAGAAAGTTTCCGAAAAAAGTTCGTGCAGCTACAGAAAGTTCCCGAGAAATCGTGGCGTGATTTCGTATTTGAATTAACCAAGTACTTTGAAGAGTGGATTGATGGTCTCGAAATTAGAGATTTTGATAGCCTAAAGAAATTGATGATTACTGATCAACTAAAGAAAAGGGTACCTGGGGAGGTACGAGAACATTTCTTAGATGAATGGTTAAAAATTGTAGCACCCAATATGTTGGCAGACAAGTTAGATGAATATGAAAGTATACGTGTAAACTATACGAAACCAACAGGTATAGTCCGGAAAGAGAAGGTTGAGTATCACCAAAGCGAATTTAGGGAAAAGGAAAAATTTGGAGCACCACCAAATATCAGAGGGGTTGGCGAAAAAATTTGGAAAAATGGAAATGTTCCAGGAAGGGGACATCAAAGTTACAAGAGCCAACCAGGTTACAATTGGAGAAATGACACTTCTAAAATCAACTATAAACCTATTTGTTTTTCATGTGGAGCTGAGGGTCATATTGGAAAATTTTGTACGTTAAGGAATAATCAGAGAAAATCACCCAACACTAATGCTCAAAGCAATCATGTTCGAACTATACAGTCTAAGGATGAAAATAACTCTCAAGTTCTGACAGCACGAATTACCGTACCGGTGTCAGTGCAGGATAATACCAAGAATAATGTGGATACCCTCCATACCATACATATAAAATGTGGAGAAACTTCACTTGTAGGCATAGTAGATTCGGGGGCACAAATCTCAGTGATACGTGAAGATTTAGTAATGGACGTTCATAGTGAAGGAGAGGGCAGAATCAAAATTGTCTCAGCTTTTGGAGAAAGTGAGATCGCTCCTTTGAAGATGATTTCGATGAAAATTGATGACAAATTACATGGAATAGTCCCCATAATATGTGCAGTTTCTAAAAAACTAACAAGTGATATGTTAGTGTGCTCTACAGCTTATGAGTCGTTGCGGGAGAATATACATTTGCATGAATTGGATCAGAATATCATGATCGATAATGCTACCTATCTTGGCGAAAAGGAGGAGAAAGTAGGGTCTGACCAGGAAGTAATGAATGAAAATGGTCAAGAAGAAAATACGTGCAGTGACCATGGTACTGTGAATGCTACTCAGGTCGAGAGTGATGGGAAACAAGAGCAGAAGTCGAGTAAGGATAACGAAGTAAAGAGCTCGTTTATTCAATTGCAACATGAAGATGAGACGTTGAGAAAAGTCTGGGACTATGCAAGAAAGGGACAAAATGCATACGAGATAATTGACGAAGTCTTGGTCCATTCTGAATGGATTACGGGGGGAGACAGTCAAACAAGTAGTTTTGCCGATCTGCAAACGCCAAGATGTTCTTAGAATGGCTCACGAGATTCCATTAGCTGGCCATTTGGGAGAACAAAAGACTAGACAGAGAATTAAATTTTCATTCTTTTGGCCTACCCTAAAACAAGATGTGGCCAAATTTTGTGAAAGCTGCAAAATTTGTCAGATGAGACGAGTTGTTACATACAGGGACAGAATCCCCATACAACCGATAGCGAGACCAGAAACGCCTTTCGAAGTTTGGAGTTTAGATTGCATTGGCCCGTTAGAACCTCCTTCTGGGCGAGGACATAAGTATATTATATGTGCGATAGATCTGTGTACAAGATGGGCTGAAGCCATTCCGGTTAAAGAAATCGGTGCAAAAACAACATGCAATGCATTGATGAAAATTTTTACTCAGACCGGGTTTCCAAAATTGATCTGCACTGATCAAGGAACAAATTTTACAGCAAAATTAACTGAAGCATTTTTAGGTATATTAGGGATATCTCCCAGATTTTCTACACCTGAACATCCCGAAAGCATGGGTGCTGTGGAGAGATGGAATAGAAATTTGAAAAATATGATGAACAAAAATATTCAGGAATATGGGCGGAATTGGGATATACACCTTCCCTACCTTCTGTTTGCATATAGAGAAGTTCCCCATAGTACAACAGGTGTATCACCGTTTCAGCTAGTATATGGACGTCTACCCCCAGGACCACTTGCTCTACTAAAAGATGTATGGATAGGAGAAAGGAAAATTCCCACCAGGGCATCCCGAAATGTGGAGGAATATCTACATGATCTAATAGAGAAATTGAAAAAAGGACATGAGATCGCAACTGAGAAATCCGAAGTAACTCAGGGAAATTACGCTTCTAGATACAATTTGAGATCAAAAGAAAAACATTTTAAGATCGGGGATAAGGTTTTAATTTTATTGCCCTCATCCAGCCATAAGTTACAAAACACTTGGATGGGTCCAGTGACGGTTATTCAGCTTACAAGGCCAAATTCGGCTGTTGTCGAATACGATGACGGAACTCGAAGAGAATTACATGTAAACAAATTGAGACCCTACATCAATCGTATCGAACAAATCGGACTTATTTTCGACGAAGACAAAGAATTTGGAGAACTGCATTGTGTGCCTACAAACCGAGTTGACATTACGCGAAAGGAAGTAAGAAAGTATATTGAGGGGAAAACAGCGACCTTGGAAACAGAACAACGCCTACAACTAGTTCCTTACTATGCAATTATCATGACGTTTTTAGCACTATCCCTGGACGGGCGAAGGTGGAAGGGCATTCCATCAAGGTTACCTCAGAGTGTAGCCCTAAAAAGTTACATCCATATCGTATTCCTATGTCATTGCAGAAAGAAGTGGATCGTCAAATACAAGAATTACTAAATCTAAAATTGATTGAACCAAGCGACAGCGATTGGGCGCATCCCCTTGTATGTGTAGCAAAAAAGGATGGTAGCGTCAGACTTTGCGTCGATTTTAGATTGCTGAACAGTTTTACAGTGCCCAATGCTTATCCAATGAAAGTTGCTGATGAACTCAAAATGCTCATAGGAGACTCTCAATATATCACAGTTCTAGATATGACCAAGGGGTACTGGCAAATCCCTATGAAAGAGGATGACAAACCCTACACAGCATTTGTGACCCATGCCGGACATTTTCAGTGGAGAGTGTTACCTTTCGGTCTGAAGAATGCAGGAAGCACATTTCAGAAATCAATGGACCACGTGTTGGCATCTCACCAGGAGTATTGTCGGTCTTACATTGATGATGTTGCTATATTTTCAAAAACGTGGCTCGATCATATGTCCCACATAAATGCTGTATTCAAAACATTGCGTGAAGTTGGACTAACTGTAAATCTAAACAAATGTGATTTCGGAAAAAATGAAGTGAAATTTTTGGGCCATATTATAGGATCGGGACGACATTCTCCTGACCCAGATAAGGTTGAAACGATGAAAAAATTAGCACGGCCTATTGATAAGAGGGAATTAAGGGGTATTTTAGGACTAGCTAACTATTACCGAGATTATATCCCAAATTTCGCTTCAGTAGTGATACCCTTAACTGATCTAACCAAGAAAAGAATACCAAACAAGATACCATGGAGTAGAAAGGAAGAAGATGCGTTTACAAAGTTGAAGCAATGTTTAACTGAAATGGCGGTTCTTTACACCCCTGAACTTAACAAACCCTTTCAGCTTTATACCGACGCGTCCGGTACCGCGGTAGGAGCTTGTTTGGCGCAAGAAGATGATTCCAAGAAGGAAAAACCGATCGCCTTCTATAGTAAAAAGCTCACCCCCTGTCAGACTCGTTGGTCTACGATTGAAAGGGAAGCATATAGCGTCATCGCTGCTCTTAAGAAATATGAGACTTGGATCTTCGGGTCAGAAGTACAAATTATCTCGGATCATAATCCGCTGACCTACTTAACCCATACAGTGCCGCAAAGTGCAAAGTTGGCTCGGTGCCAGCGATACAATATTACAATCAGTTATCGAAAGGGAGCGTTACACGGAAACGCGGACGCTATGTCTAGAATTCCCATGACTGACTAATTAGGTAGGGTGGAAGAACATTCATTCTTCATTTGCAGTAAGACTATCACTTGAATTGCAGAAATCGAGGACTGAAATGCTGTGAAAAGAGTTATTAATGTTTTACTGTTATTGTGTTTTGATATATATATGTGACTATTCTTTAAGTTATAACATTTCTTATTGTAACATGGTAGGAAATATTATTACTAAACTATTAGATTTTTTTTTGAAAATATTAGGTGTTTTGAAATATACTGTAATATTGTGTTGTTAAATCAGTATGCTCATAGACGTAAAATTTAATGTATCAGTATACACTTTTTAAGTTGTTAGGACTGTATTTTCAATGTGTATATGCCCATAGAACTCTATTTTCAACAACATTGTCTTTAAAGAGACAAATGTGCTTTTTTTTAAGGGGGGGAGTAGTAAGACTCCAACAAGTTATTTTTTTTTCCATATCGCCAAATCAGCGATGAAGACTCTGCCGGCAAGCATTTTAAGGGTTGCCAGAGCAACAGAGCGAGAGCCGAGGAGAGCGAGAAGATAGAGATAGTTGTGAAGGCGGGAAGCAAGGCGCATCCTGCGTCGTGAACATTTTAGAGAGTTAACCAGTGAATTAAATGTTTAAGTGTTGTTATGTTATGTGCTTTCGTCTAAATAAATGTGGTTTGTGTTAAATGCGGATGTTTAATTACAGTTGGCTTTTTGTCGAGTGTTCTATTCAAATATAATGCAATGGAAGTTGCGAGGTTAGTGTTCTAAAAAGAAATGGCGCACTAAAGAAGAACCTCGAAAGTTTACTCGTCACAACACTTTTTATTTATTATTCCAAATTAACATTTTTTTTATAAATCATTAAATATTTTATTTTACTTAATTTATTATTCCAAATTATTCTATTCAAAATTGCTTTTATTTTATATATCCATTAATAGACCAATTGACTCTTTTATTAACTTTAATTATAATGTGCTGCTATCAGTTAATGTTTTTATTCGTACAGTGTACATCCTTTTTAAAAATGACTGCATACGCGCACACCTTTTCAATTGGTAAGATCTCGTTTCAGACGAGATACGGAAACTTGTTTTCTTCTGTCTCATTTTTGACCTCCCTGGTTGAACAAGAGTTTGTTTTATCTGGTATGGCAACGTCTGGTTTTAGGCGGGAATTTTCTTCCTGTGTGCAAAAAGCGCTGACTGGCTCTCTTCTCTCGAAAAATACTGAGTGTGAAGGTGATATAGGTGAGGTCTCCCCTTTGGGGGGGGTGCCTCGTGCTTTTTTTTTTTTTAGCCATTTTGTTCATTGTGTGAACTTTGAGTATTGTAAAATGCAATCTACTGTAAAATGAAATCTATCTGATTAAGTACCGTAAAAAAAATCAACGTATCAGTTTTGTGTTACGATTTATGAATCAAGTATGAATTTATTGAATTCTTATTTCCTGAGAAAGATATATATTACAAACTGTAATTGCAGAAATCTGCAATTGTAAAATTGATTTTGTACAAGTACCTCATTGATGACCCTTTCATTAAAATTAATTGAGTCAAGTTAAAGAATATTTATTTATTTCACAGTTGATAGCAGCAATTGCCTCTATGGATACTCTCAGTGAACTTTCACCTGTTGTCAATTATTATATAATTTTGAATGATGGAAGAATCGTTAAGCTGGTGATTAATCGACATAATTATTATAACCTTCTTTCACCTGCTTTTAGTGGATTATTCTAAACGATTTGCTCTCTATAGAAACGAGTTAACAAGTCATCATGAAGATTGAAATTTCAGTCATATTTTCTTATATATGGAAAAAAAGCATATTATACAACAAAAATGCATATTGGTATTTCTTTGTGCTGTGCTACATTTTATAATTTGGACCCGAGCTCTGCTATTATATCGCTTTCTTCTTCAAAATGAGTTTGAACTTTAAGTGCAGTAGAAAAGGAACTCTTGATAGGGCCACAATCATTATAAAATTTGTGACTTTGCACATATACTTGGTCAAGATTTTTATCATTGATTATAAGATATAATATTGATTATGAGAAGTTTCATACTTTGCAGGTAAGGTAATTTTAAGGCGCTCACATACAAGTATGATTTAATATTTAATTACACAACGCAATGCTTTATATTCAAAATTCTATTCCCTACTATACGATCCCCTTCCATTAAGTAACTAACTTTTAATTAATTAATTTTCCCTTTTTAATTGTATGTGAGTGTCCGACCCAATCAGGTGTTGGGATATGATCGTTCAATTGATTAAAATATTCTTTAATTAGGTCTTTTGAATGGTTGTATCACAACACTTTGAATGCAATAATATTCTATCCAGAGGCATATCTGCAGATAGGAGAAATAAGTTGTCACTTACGTCCAGATAGGAGACCGGCCGCCCAAACTGCTGCTCTTAGTCTACGGATGAGTCGGACGGCCTGGGCTTTCGACTCCAGATAGGAGCCTCAGAAAATTATATAGGAAAAATCTCTGGCCCTGTCTGTCTGCAATAAATTTAGAGGCCTTTGTGACATATTTGGCAAAAATTTTCATGTAGTATCAGCAACTTGATGACATTTGGGGGAAAGTCACCATGTTAATAATAATTCAGTATCTCTAAAAATTAAATTTAATTTATTTGATAAACCTCTTCTTTGTAAATACCATTGACGATGCTGGTGTGCCAGCATCACCAAAAGTTTCCCTAAAACAAAGTACGAAAATTACACAGCTAGTTCATAACAAAAATTGACAACATTAGTCAGCCACAACCAATTCCCATCACATGTGGCTCTATAAACTTAAAGCAGATCTTTGTGTGAGAAGCAGGTTGTTAAAGTTATTAGAAACTGGTTGTTTTAAGTTTATTTGGATACATGCTATTTACAGTTCAGCAGACCACCGATGATATAACATTTTCTCAAAGTTGTTTTAATATAATGTTAGCCAATCATTTTTATGTATTGTTAGAAAACTTTTTAGTTTCCAAAGAACTATAATTAGTAACTTGGTAGTAAATATACTCGAATTTAAAAACTTTTCAAACAAACACTTCCGCAGAGAAAAGTTCTTCCGCTTTCTTGCAGATAAAATACCTTCAATAAATTATATGTCTTCACTTTAATGGTATATAATAAAAGTATAAATCTAGAACTTCAAAAACTTTCTTAAAACATAAAGCATCCGACAAAAACTTTGAATAACAAAGTTTTGGTTACGCAACATATAAATAAAGTTAGAACCAGTCTAAATAATGGAAGATTCTTAATAATGTAATTAAACATAAATTATAAATAATGCATCACATGTCCCGAAGTCACAAAGATGAGAAGAGCACAAATGGAAGAAATAATATGGTAGTGGATTAATGATCTACCTAAGAGAGCCAATCAGAAAAAAGAATGAAGAACACTCCAACCAATCGGAAACAGAGGACTGACACATGAGACTATAGTACCCCAAAATACAACAGAAATGTCCCTACAAGACCAGACAAGTCTGTTTTAATATATCTTTCATATAATAAGTTTTTCCATAGATTTTGAAGAAAGTTTTACTAACTGACTGTCTGAAATATTTCATGTAGGATCAAAAAACCGAAGTTAAAAAGGCGAGTTTCGTCTGAAATGCATCCAGTTTGTTGAAAATTAACAAAATATGCCGGAAGGGAAAATCTTAACGGCACAACTCTTAATTAGCTCCCTCATATCTGCTAGACTTTTAGAAGTTGCTCTTCGAATTAAAATCTAAAGGAGAATGTAAGGTACATTACATGGTACCGAAAAGCGGCATAAGTCAGATTTTTCCTTTTATCATAATTCAGTTGATGTTAAAGATACAGATATGCGGGTTTTTTTAATAATCTTGTTGCATTAAAAATAAAAATTTTCTGATTGACAAAATTTGTCTAAAGGGGGTCGTATAAAAATGTTAAAAGTGTAACTTTTTTAAAATTAATGGGAGGACTATTTCATTAACGTAGTCTTATTTCCTACCTTACTTTCAACATTTTTGCAATTTACATTGCCCATTATCTCCAACAGGTAAAGAATTAAAATGCGTTTCAATCTTTTAGGGACACCTTGCATATGAACTTAAGAAGTGGACAGTTATGTGAAGTTCAACAGTTTCATACCATTATTTCCGATGAAGAAACATGATAATTCGTAGAATATTGATGGAAGCATAGTTAATGCTGCAAATTTTATACCATTAAAACGTGAAAACCTATATATGTATGTGTGCTTATATAATATTATTTGAACGGGAGGAGAAAATGAATGGGAGGACTATTTAATTAACGTAGTCTTATTTCCCTCCTTACTTTCAACATTTTTGCAATTTACATTGCCCACTTATCTCCAACAAGTAAGGAATTAAAGAGCGTTTCCATCTTTTTGGGATATCCTGTAGAGTGCTATCAGGTCATCAAGAGATCCTGGCGATTTGTCGTTGAGACAAAAACTTTCTTGAGATTTTCCAAATTTGTAAATTACCCATTCTTACTTTCCCTGCAATACATGGTAATGTATACGGAAAGTATTGGAATCATGCCGAAAATCGCAACTCTAGTTTTCGACGTATCTACACGTTTCGGGACCTCTAGAATACTAAAAAACCATTTTTAGCGTGACGTCTGTGTGTGTCTGTCTGTGCAGATTTTGTATCCACTCTAACTAAAAGACTAATGGACCGAGTTTCATAAAATTTGGTAGGTAAGTCACTTGTAGGCGAATCTAGTGCTGATTAGTTTTGGATACGATTCGGGATAAATGAACTCGCCTTTTTTTTTGCGAAATGGCCCGCAAAAGCTTGTATCCGGCTAAAAAACTAATGGACCGAATTTCACAAAATTCCGTAGATAAGTCGCTTGTGGGGTCACTGTGGTGCTGATTAGATTTTGGTATGATTCGGAAAAAATAACCTGCCTTTTTTCAAAATGGCCCGCAAAAATCGTCAAAATCTAAAATAAAAAACTACGTACGCTCAAATATATCCATTAAATGCTTGTTTTATACGTAATTTTTAACGAAGAAAAGAATAAAACCAACCCCATTACACTAGGTCTAACTGTTCTCGAGATATTTTAGTTTTTTCGTATTTTCTCTAGTCCAGTTACCAAATGAGAACTAAAATTGAATTAAAAGTGAATTAAATTTAATTAAAATAAAGAGAACGTGGAAAGTCATGTGCTGCCCACATCAGATTTTTCAATATATTTCTACACCTATACGGAAGACAGGTAATAATATAGATGTTTGGAGCAGAGTTGCATGAGGTTTTTATTCTACAGTTGGTGGAACTTTGGACTCAGATCTCAAACTCTTCTATAATAATACAGGAAGATGGCTGTCAGTCCGTCTGTGACTACTGTAGCCGAAACGAGCAAAAAATGTGGTACACAAGTACTTCAGGGCATGGGAGGGTGCACCTTTGTGTGATTATTTTTTTTTAATTTGAATTAGTTTTTGAATTATTTTATGTTTTAATACAATTTAGTATAGTTTTCACGCAAAACTTTTTTTTAACGGCCAGAAAATATTATCACAGAGTTTCCATCTTGAAAAGATCGAAAATAAAATGTTTCTTTCAGATAAACTTTGATCGAAATCCTTACTAGTAATAAATGAATTTCCATGAATTTAAAAAATATATATACTATTCGTGTGAAAATCTATTAATATTCTTGGCAGCTATCATACACATAAGGAATCGACCACAAACCGACGGCAGACGGAAATCACTCTAAAAATAGCCAAAACGTGTTCGGGAGGTCCAAAAACATATATTGTCTTCGAAATCCCGAAATCGAAAATTTTCATAAAAACAATACTTTCCCTATACTTCATATGAGAAAGTAAATATAAAGTAATGAATACTAATTAAAACAAATAAGTCATAAATAAAACTATAAATATTTAATACATAAGTAGTAAAGCGAAATTACAAGATACAAAATGCGTAAAAAATCCTAACAATTGTTACGAAATTCTAATTGCATTTTAACATTTCAAAAGAAAAGAAAGTAAAAAAAAATAGTACAACACATCTGGCGCAGAAAAAAGAAAGACGAAGATGTTACAAAGAGATTAACGTGGAATCGTTTAATGCAAAACAAAATGTAACGTGTTACAAAGTAGTTAAACTGTCAGGAAGAAACAATTTTTTTAGAGATTTCTTCTAGAAGAAAAACTCGATTTGCACACCTCAAATGTAAATTAAAAATGTGTAGTAAAACACTAACCTTCCATTTTATTATTCCATAAACCATTTATATTTTCTTATTATTCTAAACTTCGTTATGTTTTCTGCCATTTATTCCATGGATTTTTAAATCCAAATAAATTATCATATCGTGTGTAACAGAAACTCACAAAACAGCAATATTCATAGACATTTTGTAATGAGATATGCACGCATTTCTTTGTCAAATTTTATTTATTTTACTTAAATATCAATTAGTTCACCATGTATATTCTAATTAATTCTTTATAAATTTATTTTTTATTAATTATTTGTCATGAAGATGGTTAGTAAAGAATCTGAATCCGCACATCAATTTTTTTTTCAAGCCACTTTACATCAGCAGACCATTACTACCATTCTGCTATTGGCACATTTCATCTATACCCATTTCAAAATCCTATAGGATTGTATATAGTACGCTGAACTTCCAATAAGTCGGCACGTTTCAGTGGTGCCGGATGCCTAAATTTGTTGGATTATCTGATGTCACTCAAATAGGGTAAAAAATTGAAAAAAAAAATAATTAAAACAAAATAAGGGCCAGTAAGTAGGATATTCATTTGACAAAAAAGGCTAAACAGACTGGATTGTGCTCTACACAGTAGGAAAAACATTTACATTAATATTAAAACTAGTTATACGGTAAACTTTAATGAACAGAAATCTTCATAATGGCGCCGAACAAACCCAAATGATGTTCGAGAGGCGTACCGGACTATCCGGAGTGTCGAACCATTGCAGTTCGGATTAACGAAAATTTACTGTATATAACTTTGAAAATGTATAAAGAGCTCATGTTCCAACTCAGTTTTGAATAACACATATCCGTCGAGTCAATCAGCAATTTATTAAGCTGCTGAAAATCTTGCCTTTTCTTCTATAGTTGAAGTGGATACTACATTATCATCCTTCTAACTGACATCCTCAATCCCCTGCTTTTTTAACGCTTTACAACATAGTTGAAAAGTGTTTATGACTTTGTTCATTCTGTCTGTCTGTCAGTTAGCCTGATAACTGCCGTAAAAATGACTTTATCAAAATGAAATTTTAGTATGTTGTTCAGACGGTCTGTGGGACCTATGGGAATATAAATGAATAATATTACCCAATTAGTTGTGGATTGAACCCGGGTTGAAAAAATGAAATACATTGAGCTCTATGGGATCTAATTTTTCAAACATTTTCTAAGAGCATTTAAAATTCACAAATTGCTTCGAAAGTTTTAGGAAATATTCAAATTATCCCATAAAATATAAAAAAAACATTTCAGCAAAATATATTTAGTAGATTTTTAAATAAAAATTAAAATAATAATTACACCTTTTATATGAGATCACGTGACCATTATATGGGGGAGATCACGTGACCCACTTCAAATTAAAATATGGCATCCATTTTGTCTCAAAATCGTGATTTTTAAAGTTCTTTTTAATTCATACTCAGTGTTGTATACGTCCTAAAACCGCTTTATTTTTGCTTAAATGCTGTGCATCTACATACTGAAACAACGCAATTACAATATATTAGAGTTACATTCTACAACGAAGCCTAATTTTCACTTATGGAGAATGTAAATACCAAAAAATGTAGAATGAGTTGTATAAGAATTGCTGCATTTTTTAAACTATTTAGCTCATGGAGTCTGCAATATAACTGATATGAATGAAACATTCATTGATTTTACACAAAGAAGACGACTTTTTCGATGAAGTTTTAAGCATAGAGTTTAATTACTTATACCTCCATGGTTTTAGGTTTTTAAATAAAATAAATTATTATAGTAATGTGATGAATGAAATTAATGGAAAAAAGTTTATGAATGAAATGATGCTGTTATAGAGAGAGCCAGGCGTGTTATATTTCGATGGCGCCATTTATATAAATTTCATTTGTTTCCGATGAAGTTTTCAAATATAATAAATTATTGTAGTATTATAATAATTTTAAAAATATTACCGAGGAATGTATCGCATTTTAGAGATGTTTAAAACATTTATATTTCAATGCCGTCATTTGAATGAAGTGACAATAATCTCTCTCCTTCCCAATTTAAAATGAACACAACAAGGCTTTTGATAATATCTACATTGACACTACTAAATGCATTAAAAGACAAGTTCTACTGCTACAATATATATCTACATCCAGATCGATTATAAAAACTCAGTCATTATTATAACGTCAAAAAGTAATTTTACATACTATTCTAATACAACTTTTAACGCACTAAGTGCTTAACTATAAATTATGTCATATCAATAGGTTATAATGAATTCCTCAATTTCATACGACTTCCCTCATCAAAAGCTCGTTGATGAGATCATTAATATGAAAATGCATCTAACGGAGGGACATGAGGAGGGACGTACAGGCAGATTGTCAGGCGATTATATTTAGATAAGTGTTCTCCAAAGCGTATAATATCGCAAACAGGTTTCTAAATTTTAAGTATCAATAAACATTGAGACATGCATTTTGTATGTTGATGAGGTAGTCTAGAACAGTGTTTTACAATCGCCGGGCCTTGGCACCAATTATACCGGGAAGCGAGAGATTCTCTTGGAATTTGTAGTTTTAGTTTTCTAAGCATTTTTTTATGAATGAATATTTCATAGTGGAAATATTTTAAGGATAATAATATCCGTGAATGCGTAGAAAAGATCAGAACCAGAACGCCTCAATAACATATGTGCAGCAAATGTCAGTTAACAAGTTGCATTGCAGTTTTAATATGAATAAGAGAACGCTCAGCTGACTTCTATGGGGGATTATAGTGATAAATATTTTTCTTTCTCAATACCAATTTCTAAATTTTACATTGGTAGTACAAAACATACTGTTGGAATCCTTTTAGCAGAACATGCTCGCGATGTCAAATCTGGTACACTTTTTACGGCTCTTGCTCAATATGTGGTTAATCATAAATTTCTTCCCGTTTTTGAAAAAAACTTTCCTTTTGGTTCGTTGTAACAATCCACGTAGTATTCTTCTTTATAATCCCTGTTTATTTATATTTACCGTGAATCAATTTGTAGTTTTGATCCTGTTCAAATTTTAAGTTATGCTTGGCGACTCATTCGCGACTCTATGCAATTCAAACCTCTTAAAAGTTATCTGTGACGTCATTCTCAGGAATATCATGCTTGACGTTCTTCTAAAATTTGTATTAGTTTTTTTCTAGTAATGTTTTAAAATTCGTAAGCATTTAAACTTATTTTATAATTTCTGTGTATATTTCTTGTATTATTTTTAGTAAGTTCATTTACCATTTTATATTTTATGCAAATTTTCTTTAAACTGGTCTCTCTCTATATAAACATTCCATGTTTTTATTATTCATGTAGCCACTGATGAAGGGCGCATGGCCCCCACAAGGGGGTGGCTAGCACGGCTACCCAGGGGGCCCGGGGCAAACGGACGAGAAAGGGGGCCCGGCGGAGCCGGGGTCAATTCAAGGTTTTTTCTAATTGACTAATTGATAGCTGGTAAAAAAAAAGAGGCACTGGTTTTTATGACTTTGAGAAATTTGAAAAAATTTTGTCCTTAACGGCCACTGTGCTTAAAATTATGGAGTGACAAAAAAGATCAATCACGATCGCCATACCATCGCATCGCTTCCATTTTTCCAGGAAGAAACACTACTTGTACTCAGGGGCGCTGACAAAATTTCCGGACCCCCTATGCAAAATCTTAGGATTCTGTGCAACTCACGATAGCCGCTCCTTACGCCCTTGATTTTATCTATTGAATGCAGACGTGATTCCAATCTTGATTATTTCTCAATACCGTTTATTTATCAAACCAACATCAGTAAAATCAAATTTAATAATACAATAATCCATTTTATACTGAATAATAATATACATTTTTTAATTAGAATGATATTTAAAAGTAAATTTGCTGGGACCGGGGACCCTCGTCTTATAAACAAATAATTTACCGGGTCGCGGTCTCACAAAGGTTGAAAAGAATGTAAGCATATTTGGCTCGGGAAGGTCAGTGCATATAGCGTGAAATATGCATTTCAGGATAGGAACTAGATGTAAAGGTTTGCAAAAAAAGAGTCCAAGCTTCGGTAATCTTATTCCTGAGATAACGTAGTATATAGCCACTATATTGACAACTATACATTTTTACTTTCCCTGCAATACATGGTAATGTATAGGGAAAGTATTGGAATCATACCGAAAATCACAACTGGAGTTTTCGACGGATCTACACGTTTCGAGACCTCTAGAATACGAAAAAACCATTTTTAGCGTGACGTCTGTGTGTGTGTCTGTCTGTCTGTCTGTCTGTGTGTCTGTCTGTCTGTCTGTCTGTGTGTCTGTCTGTCTGTCTGTGTGTCTGTCTGTGCAGATTTTGTATCCACTCTAATTAAAAAACTAATGGTCCGAATTTCACAAAATTTTGTAGGTAAGTCACTTGTGGGCGGGGCTAATGTTGATTAGTTTTGGGTACGATTCGGAATAAAAGAACCCGCCTTTTTTGCGAAATGGCCCGCAAAAGCTTGTATCCACTCTAACTAAAAAACTAATGGACCGAATTTCACAAAATTTGGTGGATAAGTCGCTTGTAGGCTAACCTGGTGCTGATTAGATTTTGGTACGATTCGGAATAAAATGACCTGCCTTTTTTTGCAAAATGGCCCGCAAAAATCGTCCAAATCTAAACTAAAGAACTAGTTATACTCAAATATAAACATTAAATGCTGATTTAATACGTAATTTTTAACGACGAAAAGAATAAGACCAACCCCATTACACTAGGTCTAGCCGTTCTCGAGATATTTTAGTTTTTCGTACTTTCCCTACGCCACCTTTGAAAATAAGCCCGGTTACCGCATGAGAATGAAAATTGAATTTAAAGTGAAATAAATTTAGTTAAAATAAAGAGAACGTTAATATAAGTCTGCAGGGAAAGTCATGTGCTGCTCACATCAGATTTTTACTTTCCCTGCAATACATGGTAATGTATAGGGAAAGTATTGGAATCATGTCGAAAATCGCAACTCGAGGTTTCGACGGATCTACACCTTTCGAGACATCTAGAATACGAAAAAACCATTTTTAGCGTGACGTCTGTGTGTGTGTGTGTGTGTGTGTGTGTCTGTCTGTGCAGATTTTGTATCCACGCTAACTAAAAAACTAATCGACCGAATTTCACAAAATTTGGTAGGTAAGTCACTTGTGGGCGAGTCTGGTGCTAATTAGTTTTGGGTACGATTCGGGATAAAAGAACCCGCCTTTTTTTTGAAAATGGCCCGCAAAAGTTTGTATCCACTCTAGCTGAAAAACTAATGGACCGCATTTCACAAAATTCGGTAGATGCGTCACTTATGGGTCACCCTGGTGCTGATTAGATTTTGGTATGATTCAGAGAAAAATAACCTGCCTTTTTGTTCAAAATGACCCGCAAAAATTATCAAAATCTAAACTAAAAAGCTACGTATGCTCAAATACATCCATTAAATGCTTGTTTAACACGTAATTTTTAACGAAGAAAAGAATAAGACCAACCCCATTACACTAGAACTAGCCGTTCTCGAGATATATTAGTTTTTTTCATATTTTCACCACTCCACCTTTGAAAATAATTCGATTTATCAAATGAGAACGAAAATTGAATTAAAAGTGAATTAAATTTAATTAAAATAATGAGAACCTGGATATAAGTCTGCAGGGAAAGTCATGTGCTGCACACATCAGATTCTTAATATTCAGTATAGATTTAGGTAGCCACATGATTTTCAAACACGGAAAAATGTTTTTACTATGTTCTTGCCTTTTGCTAATTCCGAGATGTTAAATTCTTTTATATTCTTGCTTGATTAACATTTGCAAAAGAAGTTCCTATCGTTGTAAAAACCTGCTTTTTATTCTTTCTTTAGAAGCCTAAGAAACTGTACTTAACGACGTTCTAGATACAATTTGAAATTTTCCAGCAGTTGGATATTATTCTTGTAAACATTACATATGACTAATACGATTCTAAGTATAGTTAAGTATATGAAATTTACGTTGATTTATGTCATAAAAGGTGAGAGTTATGGAAGAAATTTTGGAGCGTATAGAATCAACTGTAAACTGCATGTTCTAAATTTCTCAGAAATTATATTAAATACATGTAGACAGTGGTTATTACGCTAATGTTAATAAATAAAAAAACATTTCGTACATCATTATCTCGAGGTATACTAGCAATTAATTCACAGTATACTACTGCACCACAGCGATTTGGTAAGCACGGACATACATACACTGACCTCCATGTGAGACATATTTGCTGTAAAAGTATGAGCACATCTACTCTGGTCAACTAAATATCCACCCAACTAAATTTAAATTCAATTTTCATGAAATACCTCTCAACTCAGATTATGCTGCTTTACATTTAAACTACCCCACTGGAAAAGAAAAAGCGATTAAACACAAATCGATATTTCATTAATCAATCATCGCAAATTCAATTCAGTTCCATCTACCTAAATCAAACCAAATACGTCAAAAGTCTGTTAAATATTATAATACGGTATATCGGCCGACGGAACCTCACCTCACATCCTATTAAAATCGAATAAAACTGGGCAGAATTTCGGACGCGTAAACGACGTCCCCCCGCATTGTGAGCTCATTGAGGAGCTCATTAATATGGAAATGGTTTCCGTGTATGCAGGAGATGAGAACTGGAGATGGTGACACCGGGTCAGATTACGCGAGAAATGCATTTGGGATGGGGAGGAACTCACGATGGATGCCCTTAGACTTGAGGTTCTTATCGGGCATAAATGATAAGCTTTGAGAAAACATCGAATCTTAGTTCGAATATTAATATAGTACATGTAAATAAGAATGTTTCTTTTTTACTTTCATTATATAATGTATAAGGAAAGTATTGTGACGGGGTCGAAAATTAGAATTCGAGTTTTCGATGGGAGAGCACGTTTCAAGCAACCCTGACCACGAATCAAACATTTTTGAAGAGATGTCGAATTCGAAAACTCGAATTCGAATTTTCGACCCCGTCACAATACTTTCCTTATACATTATGTGTATAAGGAAAGTAAATAAAAAACAAAATAAAAGTATTTTGTTCTAGCTAAAATGGGGATAATTAATCTTAATTATAATATATGTATAACTGCACGAAATCAATTACTTTATTTGTCGATATGGTTCACATTAATTAAAATATCATTACTTTCCCTATACATTGCCATGTATTGCAGGGAAAGTAAAATGCACATTCAGCGTAATTTTATGCGTATTCATTTGGTACAATTAAAACTCACTTTAATGAATTATAAAAGAAGTAAAGAGAAAATTAACTTGAGTCTGTAGGGAGTGTCATATACTGCTCATGTCAGACTTTTTTTTTACTTTCCTTATATACATAACGTATAAGGAAAGTATTGTGACGGGGTCGAAAATTCGAATTCGAGTTTTCGACGTGAGAGCACGTTTCAAGCATCCCTGATCACGAATCAAACATTTTTGAGGTGATGTCTGTCAGCGTGTTTGTGTGTGTGTCAGTGAGACTGTGGAGACGATATCTCACGAACGAATGGAGTGATTCGAATGAATTTTGGTACAAAAATCACAATCCGTGAATACTGGAAGCCTATTGTTTTTAAACGTAATCGAATGTTCAGAACCCCCCTAAATTTTCGAGTGAAATTTTGAAAAAATCATCAAAAAATCAAAACCTTTAATAAAATTACGCAAATAGACATTTCTTATGTAATTTTTCCTTAGAAAACGATTGACATAAACTTTAGAACGCTAGCATGAACCGTTCACGAGATATTGCACATTTTTCAAACAAATTTTTCAAAAAATCCCATAAATCAAAAAAAAATATTAACTGTTAAGAAACATGTTTACTTTTCATATGCAACATCATGTGATAAATTTGGCGGCATCATTCTCGTGGATCTAGCTCGTTCCATTCATGAGAAAAGATACTTTGAGTAATACTTTTGTATTTCAACGCCAATAGTCATTTATCTGCTGTAAGAATAACTTATTTCTCCGTCCATAACGCTTGACGGGAATTTGACGACGAATTTAGCGGAATGTCGCCGACTTAGCGACATTTTTAAATATTGCCAAACTAACGAAAATCTGGCCAAATGAATAAAAATGACGCTAAATCAATGAAATGACGACTAATCGTCGAAAATTCGTAATCTTAGAAAGAAGTATTCATAATCTTGGAAGTATCTACTATAAGAAAAACCTATTTTTTTACTGTAAAAGTAGTAAATTCATTGCATTATATAAGGAAAGTCATGTGTTGCCTACATCATATTTTTTATTACATTGTTGAAATATTCGGAACGAAATTTCGACAATTAGTCGTCATTTTCATTGATTTAGCGTCATTTTTATCTATTTGGCGAGATTTTCGTTAATTTATTTATTTATTTATTTATTTATTTACAAAGACTGCAAGCAACAGGACGTAGTCCCAGTTACAGCATGCAGGAGCAAAACTACATTCAAAATACCATAACAAAATAATAGTTAAAACATTAAAATTAAAAAAAAAAAAACCAAAAAAAAAAAACACTTCACAAGAATACATGTAATAAAACACAAGATGTTCACAACAAATGCTCTTTAAAATCCTTCTCAGAAGAATAAAAAATATCAAGATAATCAGGGAAACAATTGTATAATTTAGAAAAGCAATTTATAGCACAATTATTGCCAATACTCGACCCAAACTTCCTAATGGCAAATAAATTCAAGCTTCTAGTTCTATACTGTGGGACATGAAAACCAATCCCACCCAAGACATGGGAACAGTCAACTCAGCCACGAAACAAACTCCTGAAAAAAGAACACAGAATAAAATCCCTTCTTCTCTGTAAGCTTACAACACCAAACAAACCACGCAAAAAAGCAGAAGACAATGCATAACAACTAATGCCAGTTTTCCTAAAATACAGATATCTCAAGAAACTATTCTGGATGACCTCAATCCTTCTAGAGTGAACGGCCTGAAAAGGCCTCCAAACCACAGACGCATACTCCAGCCCAGACCTGACCAAGGCATTGAAAAGAACTATTCTGGAATCCTCATTTACAAAATCATGCGTAATCCTCCTGATGTAGCCTAGATTTCTGTATGATTTAGCACAAATATTGGAGACATGTGTGGAAAAAGAAAAATCAGATGTATACGTGACCCCAAGATCAGCAATAGAAAACCTTCTAGTCAAAACAGAGTTGCTAATAGCATACGAAAATAAAATAGGCACTTTTTTACGAGTAAAAGACACCACACTATATTTACTGATATTGAGATGCAAACGATTTTTGCCACACCAATCAGAAAGGACAAGCAGCTCCGACTGAATATTATTACACGAAACAGCATCAAAAATAGGACACAAAATCTTCAGATCGTCTCATAATTTGGCAACATTTCAAAAAGTCGCCAAGTTGGCGACATTCCGCCAATTTCGTCGCCAAAATCTCGCCAAGCGTTATGGACGAAGAAATAAGTCATATATATATATATATATATATATAACTTATTAGATATTGAATTTTCCACAATTAGTCGTCATTTTCATTGATTTAGCGTCATTTTTATCTATTTGGCGAGATTTTCGTTAATTTGGCATCATTTCAAAAAGTCGCCAAGTTGGCGACATTCCGCCAATTTTGTCGCCAAAATCTCGCCAAGCGTTATGGACGAAGAAATAAGTTGTTCTTACAGCAGATAAATTGGCGTTCAAATGTAAAAGTATTACTCAAAATATCTTTTTTCATGAATGGAACGAGCTAGATCCACGAGAATGATGTCACCCAATTTATCGCATGATATTATATATGAAAAGTGAACATATTTTTTTTTCTATTTTATATGACTTTTTGATATTTTTTTTGAAAAATGTGCAATATCTCGAGAACGGTTCATGTTAGCGTTCTAAAATTTATGTCAATCGATTTCTAATGAAAAATTACATAAGAAATGTCTATTTGCGTAACTTTTATATTGGTTTTGATTTTTTGACGATTTTTTCAAAATTTCATTCGAAAATTTAGGGGGGTTCTGAACATTCGATTGCGTATAAAAACAATAGGCTTCCAGTGTTTACAGATTGTGATTTTTGTACCAAATTTAGTTCGAATCGGCCCATTCGTTCGTCAGTTATCGTCTCCACAGACCCACTGACACACACACACACACACACACACACACACACACACACACACACACACACACACATCACTTCAAAAATGTTTGATTCGCGATCAGGGATGCTTGAAACGTGCTCTCCCGTCGAAAACTCGAATTCGAATTTTCGACCCCGTCACAATACTTTCCTTATACATTATGTATATGAGGAAAGTAATATACGGCTTTTACCCGATTGCTATAGCAAATTAATTGCACGAGTTTGTGAGAAAACAATGATACAAATACGGTCTCCAAAATATCAACAGATTTACGGTTTTTCCAGCAAAAATAAGCATATCAAATTTCGTGTACAGCTCTTGAGTATTTTGGGAGATATCGCCTCTCCTTGGAAAATTATAAATTTCTAAGATTTATAGGGATAACTACTAAATAGTGTCCATTTATTATGAGTGGGAAGTCTGTAAAAAGTATGTAATCATTTGATAATAGTGAAAATATTTAAATGTTGGCGATTTCCTACAAGTCCTTTCTACACTCTTTTCGTTGATTATTGTAACAATAACTGTATTTTCATATTTTCAGGGGGTTGCTCTATTATGGAGGGGAAGGGTTCAAAATATTCTAAAAGTTAAAAGTGTTCGCTGATTTTTGATCCTTGATAAGTAACAGGCTTCTAATATTTATCGAATGATAAAATCTCATCCCATTTTATTCGATTTCCTCAATTTTTTTTCGAGAGTCAATGATACATGGAATGTAAATTATCAAGTTTTTTTTTTCAATAATGTCTTACTGACGGCTCCATAGACATCGACAAGACATTATAGAAAAATATTTTACATTCAAATGTTTTCAAAACATCTAGATCCATCAAAATCCAAGATTCGTTTCTTGACACAATCATAATCCTTTCCCATTAAATATACTATATATTGCACGAAAAGTAATAACCAAATTAATTTAAATAGGGCCTACGAAGTCTTCAAAATTATATTTCACGAAAAATTAAACGCCAATCGCACCTCCATTAAAACCTAATAAAACTTGTCAGAATTTCGGACGCTGAAATGATGTCCCCATCATCCTGACTTCGCTGAAGAGCTCATTAATATGGATATGAATACCATGTATTGAGAAGATGAGAGAGTCTGTGATGATGACACGAGGTCAGATTAAGCGAGGAATGTATTTGGTATTATAGGAAGGGGGTGTGCAGTATGGTTTTCTTAATTTAGATTCTATGAGGGCATGGTTTTCGAAACTTTCAAACTCCACTTATCCCTTTGAAGAAACTGGTTTTATAAGCGAATTCTCTTTTACAGATTGATTTGAGTTCGCTGGAAAACAATGAACAATGATGCAAATTCGAAGAAAGATAACCAAAATATCGACAGACTTATTGTTTTACCACTCAAAATAAGCTTACCACATTTCATGTATTTGAGAAATTCGAGAGATATTGCTTCCCCGCTGAAAATAAAAATTTATTTTATATCGAAATCACTACTAAAAAATCTGATGTGGGCAACACATGACTTTCCTTATATAATGCAATAAATTTACTAATTTTACACTTAAAAAAAATATTATTCTTATTGTAGATGCTTATATTCTTTCCAAGATATTGAATTTTCTTCAATTAGTCGTCATTTTCATTGATTTAGCGTCAATTTTATCAATTTGACGAGATTTTTGTTAATTTGGCAACAATTAAAAATTTCGCCAAGTTGGCGACATTCCGCTAAATTTGCCGCCAAAATCTCGTCAAGCGTTATGGACGGAGAAATAAGTTATTCTTACAGCGGATAAATGAATATTGGCGTTCAAATACAAAAGTATTACTCAAAGTATCCTTTTTCATGAATGGAACGAGCTAGATCCACGAGAATGATGTTACCCAATTTATCGCATGGTATTACATATGAAATTGAACATATTTCTCAATAGGAAATATTTTTTTTTATTTTATATAACTTTTTGATAATTTTTTTGAAAAATGTGCAATTTCTCGAGAATGGTTCATGTTAGCGTTCTAAAATTTCTGTTAATCGTTTTCTAATGAAAAATTACATAAGAAATGTCTATTTGCGTAATTTTATTAGTGGTTTTGATTTTTTGACGATTTTTTCAAAATTTCACTCGAAAATTTAGGGGGGTTCTGAACATTCGATGGCGTATAAAAACAATAGGCTTCCAGTGTTTACCGATTGTGATTTTTGTACCAAATTTCGTTCTAATCGGTCCATTCGTTCGTCAGTTATCGTCTCCACAGACTCACTGACACACACACATACTTTCACACACACACACACATACATCACTCCAAAAATGTTTGATTCGTGATCAGGAATGCTTGAATTGTGCTCTCCCGTCGAAAACTCGAATTCGAATTTTCGACCCCGTCACAATACTTTCCTTATACATTATGTATATAAGGAAAATAACAATAATGTCAATGTACTATGAACGAAAAGTATGTAGAAAACATACATTCAATGATTTAATAGTGCAAATATTTATATGCTTGCGATGTTCTACAACTCATATTTACAACATTTGTTTCGTTGCTTATTTTAACAATAACTGTGTTTTTATATATTGAGGGGGTTTTCTGTTTTTATTATGGCTGGGGGGATTTAAAATGTTCTAAAAATGAATTCTAATAAATTCTTCTAATGTAAAGTATTGTGATGGGGTCGAAAATTTGAATTCGAGTTTTCGACGGGAGAGCACGTTTCAAGCATCCCTGATCACGAATAAAACATTTTTGAGGTGATGTCTGTGTGTGTGTGTGAAAGTATGCCTGCGTGTGTGTGTGTGTGTCAGTGAGTCTGTGGAGATGATATCTCACGACCGGATGGAGCGATTCGAATGAAATTTGTACAAAAATCACAATTCGTGAATACTGGAAGCCTTATTTTTAATCTCATCGAATGTTCAGAACCCCTCCTAAATTTTCGAGTGAAATTTTGAAAAAATCATCAAAAACTTAAAAGCTTTAATAAAGTTGCGCAAATAGACATTTCTTATGTAATTTTTCCTGAGAAAACGATTGACATAAACTTTAGAACGCTAGCATGAACCGTTCTCGAGATATTGTACATTTTTTAAATACATTTATCAAAAAATCCCATAAATTAAAAAACTATATATTAACTGTTGAGAAACCTTTTCACTTTTCATATGTAATATCATGCGATAAATTTGATGACATCATTTTCGTGGATCTAGCTCGTTCCATTCATGAGAAAAGATACTTTGAGTAATACTTTTGTATTTAAACACCAATAGTCATTTATCTGCTATAAGAATAACTTATTTCGCAGTTTATAACGCTTGGCGAGATTTTGGCGACGAATTTTGCGGAATCTCGCCAACTTGGCGACTTTTTTAAATGCTGCCAAATTAACGAAAATCTTGCCAAATGGATAAAAATGACGCTAAATCAATGAAAATGACGACTAATTGACTAACATTGAATATCTTGAAAAGAATATAAGTATCTACTATAAGAAAAACCTATATTTTTACTGTAAAAGTAGTAAATTCATTGCATTATATAAGGAAAGTCATGTGTTGCCCACATCAGATTTTTTAATAATGTCTTGTCGACGTCTACGAAGGCGTGGACAAGACATTATTGAAGAAATAAGTTACATTCAAGCGTTTTCAATACATCTAGATCCATCAAAATCCAAGATCCCGTCACAATAATTTCCCATTACATATACTATATATTGCACGAAAAGTAATAACCAAATTAATTTAAATTGGGCCTACGAAGTCTTCAACATTATATTTCATGAAAAATTGAACGTCAATCTCACCTCTATTAAAACCTAATAAAACTTGTCAGAATTTCGGACGCTGAAATGATGTCCCTATCATCCCGAGTTCACTGAAGAGCTCATTAATATGGATATGAATACCGTGTATTGAGAAGATGAGAGTTGGTGATGATGACACGGGGTCAGATTAGGCGAGGAATCTATTTGGTATTATAAGAAGGGGGTGTAGTACGGATATTCTACGAATTCAGAATCTAGGAAAGCAGTGTTTTCGAAACTTTCAACCCCCATTTATCCCAAAAGAGATTGGTTGTATAGGCCCATTCTATTTCACAGATTGATTCTAATTCAGTTTTCATTTATTTAACAGTATATGGTCACTGGTTACTTTCCTTATATACATAATGTATAAGGAAAATATTGTGACGGGGTCGAAAATTCGAATTCGAGTTTTCGACGGGAGAGCACGTTTCAAGCATCCCTGATCACAAATCAAACATTTTTGAACTGATGTCTGTGTGTGTGTGTGTGTGGAGACGATAACTGACGAACGAATGGGGCGATTTGAACGAAATTTGGTACGAAAATCACAATCCGTAAACACTGGAAGCCTATTGTTTTTATACGCAATCGAATGTCCAGAACCCCCCCTAAACTTTTGAGTGAAATTTTGAAAAATTCGTCAAAAAATCAAAACCGCTAATAAAGTTACCCAAATAGACATTTCTTATGTAATTTTTCATTAGAAAACGATTGACATAAATTTTAGAACGCTAACATGAACCGTTCTCGAGATATTGCACATTTTTCAAAAAAATTATCACAAAATCATAAAATAAAAAAAATATTTTCTATTGAGAAGCATGTTCACTTTTCATGTGTAACACCATGCGATCATGTGTAACACCATGCGATTAATCTAGCAAGTTCCAGTCATGAGAAAAGATACTTTGAGTAATACTTTTGTATTTGAACGCCAATAGTTATTTATCTTCTGTAAGAATAACTTATTTCTTCGTCCATAACGCTTGGCGAAATTTTGGCGACGAATTTGGTGAAATGTCGCCAACTTGGCGACTTTTAATTGTTGCCAAATTAACGAAAATCTCGCCAAATGGATAAAAATGACGCTAAATCAATCAAAATGACAACTAATTGAAGAAAATTCAATATCTTGGAAAGAAAACACGTATCTACTATAAGAATATCATTTTTTTACCTGTAAAAGTAGTAAATGCATTGCATTATATAAGGAAAGTCATATGTTGCCCACATCAGATTTTTTAACAGTATTCTGATATTCGATATGAAATAAAGTAATAATTTCAAAACTGGTCACAAAACTGTGTTAACAAATTATTAGTTAAATGAGAAGTTATACACACAGTTAGTAATTAGAACACGTAAAATGGTGTCCATAAATCTAAAGGCGAAACTATTTCTGAAGATTACAACCACGAATTTAGAAGGACCAATTTATGGCAATTGGCATAATTGGCAATTTACAATAAAAAATTTGGTAGAAAAGTACATTTTCGACTTGCAGGCATTCTAACAACGTGGTAAGCACTTACATTGACTCTTTACTTTCCTTATATACATAATGTATAAGGAAAATATTGTGACGGAGTCGAAAATTCGAATTCGAGTTTTCGACGGGAGAGCACGTTTCAAGCATCCCTGATCACGAATCGAAAATTTTTGAGGTGATGTCTGTGTGTATGTGTGTGTGTGTGTGTGAAAGTGTGTGTGTGTGTGTGTGTGTGTGTCAGTGAGTCTGTGGAGACGATATCTCACGAACAAATGGAGCGATTCGAATGAAATTTAGTACAAAAATCACAATCCGCGAATACTGGAAGCCTATTGTTTTAAAACCCAATCGAATGCTCAGAACCCCCCCCCCCTAAATTTTCGAGTGAAATTGTGAAAAAATCATCAAAAAATCAAAACCTTTAATAAAGTTACGCAACTAGACATTTCTAAGGTAATTTTTCCTTAAAAAACGATTGACATAAACTTTAGAAAGCTAGCATAAACCGTTCTCGAGATATTGCACATGTTTAATATAAATTTATCAAAAAATCCCATAAATTAAAAAAATATATTAACTTGAAAAACATGTTCACTTTTCATATGTAATATCATGCGATAAATTGGGTGACATCATTTTCGTGGATCTAGCTCGTTCCATTTAAGAAAAAAAGTACTTTGAGTAATACTTTTGTATTTATCAATCAATAGTCATTTATCTGCTATAAGAAAAACTTATTTCTCCGTCCATAACGTTTGGAGAGATTTTGGCGACAAATTTGGCGGAATGTTACCAACTTGGCGAGTTTTTGAAATGTTGCCAAATTAACGAAAATCTCGCCAAATGAATAAAAATGACGCTAAATCAAGGAAAATGACGACTAATTGTCGAAAATTCAATATCTTGGAAAGAACATAAGTATCTACTATAAGCAAAAACTATTTTTTTAACTATAAAAGTAGTAAATTCATTGCGTTATATAAGGAAAGTCATGTGTTGCCCACATCAGATTTTTTTTTATAATTATTGGCCATTGAATATGAATAATTTCAAAAGTGAAATTTTTTCCTAAAATCATATTTTGGATCAGCTAGCAAGGTCAAAGGCTCAATACATTTTTAGCAATCCCTATGCATAATTATGCATATTTTTAAAATATATGTAATTACAGAATAATTATGAAGGATAAAAGGCTGCACTATGCAAATATTGTCTGCAGAAAACTTTGTCTATGAAGGAATAAAGCTTTCCACTCGGATATCTTATAATATCTCAAAGACATCATCTAGGTTATTCCACCCCAGGATAACCATTAGAAAGCTTGAAGAATTCCGCAGATTATCAGATGGTTTAAGATATCACATAGCATTACATCTAGGTCCTGAAACGTGTTCGAACCAATATAATGTGTTCCAGACTTACACACTTCACATTAAACTTTATTACATCAAACAGAAAACATCACATTAAATTAATGAAAGTGCCCTTTTCTGGCCATTTCCGTTTAAATAAGAAGTTTTGCTTGATGCTTGTTTTAAATGCTAGTAAGACACATATCCGTAACACTGCATCATAATAAAAAGAACCATGTTTTTTTTTAATTAGAAAGGTGCATGCCCTTTTAATTTATTCCCTGTACTAACTGAATAACTAAACTCATTAAAACATTCAGGAATTATAAATTAGAGAAGCACTATTTGGAATCTGAATGTGTATGTTTGAATTAAATCATAAAAACATGGCAAATGAAATCAACATTGTATTTAAATCAACACCAATCCAGCTACTATATTAGGTAAAATACCCCTCCATAATGTAAACTTCATTACTATCATCCGAATTAGCTGCTAAAACAATTTCGGTGTTAGCAGTAGATGATATTTCACCAAGCATTATATTTTCATTAAGAATTCATTAAAAGATCTCTAAAGTTTAAAACAAGACAGGCTTTGGGTGGTTTGACATCGACAAGTTATCTAAAGTTTCTTTTCGTGTTTTGCGAAGGGGAAGGGAGAGGGGGGGGGGAGCTCTGTCACTCACTCACTATAGTCAAAAATGACTCAGCTGTTGCAAGTGTCATTGGCAGTGTCAGTTTCTGGAGTGCAACATATACCAGAATTGTGAAAAAATAATGAAACTATGAATTATAATTTGTGAATATAAAAAAAGAGAGAAATTGATATGTCCTTTCTTATGAGCTTTACAGGAGCTTGAACAAGGAATTATATGTCAGTCATCTGTCAGTCAGAATTATCTGCCAGGATTCAACTAGGGCTACGATATTTGCATACGAACCAATGAAGAATGCAAATACATGATGACTTTTCAGTGAAGTAATGAATTACAACGTCATAATTTTAGTAACGTAATGAGTCGACTGACGTAATGAGTTGACTGTATACTTTTAGTGAAGCAGTGAGTTGCGATCTAATAATTTCAAGGATATAACAATTTTCAGTGTAATACATTTACTGGCTTAACGACTATCAGTGTGATACATTCAATGAAGTAACGAGTATCAGTGTGATATATTTAGTGACGTGACGAGTTCCAGTGTGATATATTTGGTAACGTAACGAGTTCCAGTGTGATATATTTCGTGACGTAATAAGTTTCGACTTCGTACTCTTAGTAACGCAATAAGCTGCAACTTTTAGTGATATAATGACTTAAGACGTAATATTTTTAGAAAATTAATGACGTACTTTTAGTGACGCAATGAATTGAGACTTTAAACTCAACGTTTGATATAAAACCTTTATTCTTAAAAATAATTTAGATATATTTATGTTTGCTTCACAACATTATGTGCATCAAACACAGAATCCAATTATTAAGAATCATATGAAATTTGAATCTTCTTTTAATTGTTTTAGGTAATGAAAAACTGCATTATTGAACTTTTCTTATTATTTTATAATATTTTTACATTTTTTTAATCTAATCGAGCCAATATTACAAACAGGCTGGAACACAAAAACAGGATCTCTGTATCTAGTGTAATCGAAAGTTTAATTGCAGCTTATGTTTCAAAATTTTGATATTACACATCATGTGAATATTATATATATATATATATATATATATATATATATATATATATATATATAAAATATTTCTTTTTAATTTGTAGGCATATTTTAAGTTAGGGTTTTTGAGTTACAACTTCTCTCTATTATATCATTGGATTTTCATAAGTCAAAAAATTAATGTCAAAAATATAATAATATTTTAATTGTCGAAAATTAAAATCACAATTAATTTTTTGAGCATTTATAATTAATTCCAAACTTCTTTGCAATGTCTTAACAATAATCAGTTTCACTAAACAATAGTTGAAAACATTGTACAGAATACTTATTAACAATGATTCTAAAAGTTGTAACATTTTAGGCAATACAACACTCATCTCACCTTCCTTGCGAACATAAAAATGAAATATTCTCTAATAGCACTCAAGCAAATGTTAAATTTGAAATTCTAAAAAAGTAGTAAGATAAAGAATACATAAATTCATACACTGCTATCATCACATAGAGCAAACAATACATTAAAGTTTTCAAAAATAATTAAACGGAAAAATGCATATTAATAAGTGACATTTTAGCAAAAACCTGAAACAGTATTGACCCTTCTCTTTTCCCACACGTCATTCAATTATAAACTCATTAGCGCATCGACTGTGAATTTTAAAGCGTGAGAACCTCTTAGGGGTTGTTGGAGTAGGGAGAAAGTTACTAAAGTCACTTCCCATGTTCCGTTTTGTTAGGAAGAAAAGCCCTTGTCAGAAGGGGCGCAGGCGGATAAGTACTCCAGCCCTTGTAAATGACACTCAGCCCGACAGCTGGAACTGTAGTGTATTTCTCAACTAGTGAGATGAAGGGCTTGCATAAAGAGGTTATTTTTTGGATATGTTTTGGTAATTATAAGAGTATTCTTTAAAGTGTAAATACAGCTGTTCTTGAGAAATTGTCAATATGCTGAGAACTTGAACTACAGTGTGGGTTATAAGTGGTTGTATTTAAACTATTGTATTTTATTCAACTGTAAAGTTTACTAAAAATAAAGAAACTTTCTAATTCGACCACATAGATATACATATATAAGTGTAAATACAAATTTTGAGTTTTCAATTTGTATAGAACTTAACTACGAGTGGATGGTATACGCTGGTATTTAAAAAAATTGCTTTCTTTATGCCTTTTGTCTTATAAAGTAATGTAGAAAATATTGTATATAGTTAAATGATATTTTTAGTAGGCTCAAATATATCTCTATACTCCTTCTATTCTTTTCGTTCTCTTATCATATCTTTAATTATTCTCTTATATCTCTTTGTTCTCTACTCTCCTTGTTTTCTCTTCTCTTCCTTCTCTTTTTTCTGCACTTCTTTGTGTTCATTATCCCCTATTTCTATTTTTAACACCATTTCTGTTCTTTAACCTTAGTTTCTTTTCCTAACTCTTATATATATATTCTCTAATCTTTATCTCGTTTCACTAATCCGCATTTCTGTTCTCTAACTCTCATTGCTATTCTCTAATCCTAATTTCCGTTTTCTAACCCTAATTTCTGTTCCCTAATCCTAATTTATGTTATCTAATCCTTATTTATGTTATCTAATCCTAATTTCTGTTCTCTAATCCTAATTTATGTTCCCTACTCCTTATTTCTCTTCTCTAATCTCCTTATTTCTCTTCTTCAATATACCACAAAATTATTTTTTCAGACAGACACAAAACGCTATATTTATTTTCACAATTTTAACTCACTACCAACTATCTGCAAATTCTATCCAATTAATATAAATAAAAAAATTTAGTTTTATCCATCATTATCTAAATTTATTTTAAATGTTTTTAAATTTTTTTTTATATTTAATATTATTATATATTTTCCTATTTTCACCATATTTTTTACTATTTTGGTTCCTGTCTATCGCAAATTAAACTGCAATACACTACTTTGCTTTCATGGCTTCGTCTAATGCGTAGCTTCATCAAAAACCATTTAATGCATTTTAAATTCAACTTAACTAACTACTCAAGCTTTTTGGTTTGAGCCCATTTCCGCAGCAGAAACAAACTAGATAAGCAAAGTTATCGTTAGCATTGATCCTTCTCCGTAAAATGCATTAGCAATTTGTTGACTCAGTACTTAAATATGCCACCACCAAGATAATGATCGAGTCCGATAATTAATTTTCGAGTCTCTGTTTTTGTTCCGATCTGTTTCTTCTTGTCTAGAACTCCTCCACTGAGAGAATACTCCGCTGAATGACAAGAGATGATTAGCCGAGATTCAGAATGGTACGATTTCTGAGTTTTGATTAAAAAAGAGAACAAATTTTTACATTCCAAATAAATGTTTTCTCGCTTGAATCTCGTACAGGTTCAACGCAGGTGATTTTGTGAAGATGTCAAAATGTGTAAAAAGAAACGGTATCAGATCTCTGATTGCATGCAAATTTTGGAGAAAAATATGCCTTCCTTATATTTGTCGTTTTTTTTTAGAAAAGAATTGAGAAACATATCTCGTGTGAAACATTCTGAAAACAAGAACTCACCAGATAAGAAAGGATATTAAAAAAAATTATAGCCCAAAATTTGATTTAATATCAAACAGTAAAGTAATGAAAAGAATTAAGACAATTTTCAAGCTCCCTGAAAAGATCGTTATATATATTTGATAAGTAAATCTATGCAAATCCAAAAAGAAACTTGCCCCAATCGGAAACTAAACTTTGTATCTTCGTACTGGCTATCCGATGTAACATCGTTAAGCTACTAGGACGGAATTGCAAGCTCTTATCGTCGAAGTGTACTCTGCATTCTCCACCCTCTAATCTCAGATTGGCGTGGAACTGACATTCTGACTGACCACCTGCTGTTACTTTTACCTCAGGTTAACTTTCTGATGCTATTTTTATCCTCTAACAATAATAGTCGTACTAGGGCCACATTTTCAGACTTTCGACATCTTTGCACAAATGTTCGGGCGATATTGTTAAAAACCTTGCTGCCCCAGCCAGGAATCGAACCCTGAATCTTCGTACTGGCCTGCCAATGCTCTAACGTTAAGCCACTGGGACTGAATATTGTAAGGTCTTATCTTCGAAGTGGACTGTGCAACATATGAAGAAGTATATTTTTTAAGGCGAGGCCTAGGTGTGAGCGTTACTAAATTGCAAGTTTTTCCCTTCTACTCTTATATATGCTACACTAACTAATTAATATTAAGTAACGATGTGTTTATTTTGCAGAGCAGATAATAAAAGCTATACACTCCAGACTGAATTTTAAAGAAAACAACGTCATATTTATGGTACAAGCTGGAAAAATCAAATTTAAAACAAGATATATTTGTAGGAAATAATTATTGCTTATAATATTATTCATAGTCTAATAAATTTGCTCTTTGTCATTAGATATTATACATAATTTTTCTATTTCTACAGAGTACCCACTGACTTTCCACCATACAAGTTAAGGACTTTTTAAAAACCTAAATTACATGTTATGTACTTTTGACGTACTCCACTGTTTTATACACACTCACACCAAGCAAGATGCGCCGCCTATCCTTGGCGACAGAACTGTTGCTAATTGACGCAATTGTAAGATCTGTTACAATAGGGAGGAAAAAAACATTTTCTGCAAATGCATAAAAATTTCATTTTTCTTACTGTTTTAAGATAGATTACTCAGAGGTCTAATTTATATCGAATTCACAATTTTTAATTTTCGTTTCATGGAAATTATCCATAGCAAAATCAAACAATATTAAGGTCCCTTAATTTGAAATTCAAGGAATTTTTAGGAACTTTCGTAGACCGTGAGAGCCATATTCTATATATGTATTCAACAAAACTTTGAGTAAGCTAAATTTAGAAATCACATCAATGCATTTTAAATCCACACATAATGCGGGTTTTAAAATCTAAGCCATTTCCACTCGAAACAAATCAAGATAAATAAAGTTATCGTTATCATTGATCCTTCTTTGAAATTACATTAGCAATTTGTTAACTAAGTACTTAGTAAATCTGCCGCCATCAAGATAATGACAGATTCCGATAATTATTTTTCAAGTCTCCGCGTTAGTTCCTATCTGTTTCTTCTCTTCTGAAACCTCTACACTCAGACATTTCTTTGCTGAATGACAAGAGAAGATTAGCAGGGAGCCATGGCGATACGATTCGAAAGTTTCGATTTAAAAATAGAACACTTTTCGATATTTGAAATAATCATTTCCTCGTCAAAATCTAACGTGACTCTCGAAGATTCAAGTCAGATATTCTTTGCAACGACGCGAAAATTGGTAGAAAAGAAATAGTATCGGACAATCTTGATTGTATGCAAATTTTTGAGACAAAGATGCATTCCCTTTTGTAAGTTCTTTGTTTAGAAGAAAAAATGTGAAATTCTTTTGAAAAATCTCTAAAAGAGATGCTTATCAAAAAAGGAAACAGATGATTAAATGAATAGTAAAAAATAAGATCTAAAATTAAAGAGATAATGAAGGGAAGTAAGTAAGGAAATCCTAACTTTCTTAAAACTTTAAACAATTGTGATCATATTGTTAAAGCACCAGTCCCAATTTTCGATTTATACCCAATTCTAATCAGCACCAAGTTAAACGCATGGCTAACTGTCAAAGTTTATGAAAATTGAACGAATAATTTTTGATTCAGAGTAAATATATATATTGCAGACACATCCACACATATCTCACATTAAAAGTAATTTATTTCGGTACAAGAATACCGAAAACCTCGTTAAAATGATTTTTTTTTCCATATTCACCGATAACACAAAATCAAATTTTTGATCCATTTACAATTACATACTTTCCCTTTACATATAAAAAAATCTGATGTGGGCAGCACATGACTTTCCCTGCGGACTTATATATTCACGTTCTCTTTATTTTAATTAAATTTAAATCACTTATAATTCAATTTTCTTTCTCATTTGGTAACTGGACTTATTTTCAAAGGTGGCATACAGAAAATGCGAAAAAACTAAAATGTCTCGAAAACGGCTAGTCCTAGTGTAATATGGGGTTGGTCTTATTCTTTTTTTCATTAAAAATTACGTATTAAGAAAGCATTTAATGGATATATTTGAGCATGCGTAGTTTTTTATTTTAGATTTTGGCGATTTTTGCGGGCCATTTTGCAAAAACGGCAGGTTATTTTTTTCCGAATTGTACCAAAATCTCATCAGCACCTGGTGTCCCACAAGTGACTTATCTACCGAATTTTGTGAAATTCGGTTAATTAATTTTTCAGCTAGAGTGGATACAAGCTTTTGCAGGCCATTTCGCGACAAAAGGCGGGTTCTTTTATCCCGAATCGTACCCAAAACAAATCAGCACCAGGTTCGCTCACAAGTGACTTATATACCAAATTTTATGAAATTCGGTTACTTAGTTTTTTAGTTAGAGTGGATACAACATCTGCACAGACAGACAGATACACAGACGTCACGCTAAAAATAGCTTTTTCGTATTCTAAAGGTCTCGAAACGTGTAGATTCGTCGAAAACTCGAGTTGCTATTTTCGGCATGATTCCAATACTTTCCCTATACATTACCATGTAGGGAAAGTAATAAACCTGTAGGATAAGTAATAATCATGAGCTCTCACTGACGTATTAACCGCAAAGTTACAAACACAATCTGTAAATTATATTTTATCAAAGCGAAGAAATACTGTAATTAAGGACATTATCCCTAATTAAGTTACATATCTTAAAATAAGCATCATTACAAAAGAAGCAAGTTTGAAAACTTTTAAATAAAAATTAGTTATCTACTCAATGCAGATGTTCAAAATAAAAAATGAACTAATAGTCAAGTTTTAAAAATTATGTGCATTATGAAGCAAGAATTATGAAGCACCGCCATACAAAATATGTTAGTCAGTTTTCTAACTATGCTTGGTAAAAAAAGACATGACATGTTATCCCCCCACGCTTCTACCATGAACGTCCTCTATACCAGTTCCGTGTTTAAAGTAAAATGCAGATTAAGTTGTGAACCAAGTTAAATTATGAACTTAAATGGAAACGCACGTTACAAATTTTCTAAACTAAACTCTGGAACATAATTAACTGTCACCATCCGTCTCCAAAAATATGTTTTATTTTCTGGAGTGGCTAATTAGTAAAGCTAAGTAACAAAATTTAAAGAAAATTAGACTTCGGACAGTAAATATAAAAACAATATGTGCATATGATAGAAATGAAAGTTGTAGGGGTGAAAACGTATTATGTGGCCAAGGTCTATTCTCTAATACAGTCTGTAATTTGTCATATATATTTACAGAAATAAGTGTTATGGATTTTATTATTCAAAATCAAAAATACAATTTATGCATCTTTAAATTTAAAACTCTCAACTTCACTGTCGTACTTGACGATTTTTAAACGATTTTAATGTACCAAATATCCTGTGAAAATAAAAAATATATATATAAGAATGGACAGAATCTTTGTAGCAATTACATTTGAATCTCGTAAAATTGCAGGCAAGATTAAAAATCTGATAAGGGTCTTTCCCTTCTGGTGTGACTTTTTCTCTGCAGACTTATTCCCTTAATACTACATTGAGCTTTATTCAGCAAAAAACGCATACATATTTGAAATCACACTGAATTTTCATTTTTAATTCAATTTTCATTTGTATTTGGTAACTGCACGTATGTTTAAAGGCGATGTAGTAAATATATATATATATATATATATATATATATATATATATATATATATATATATATATATATATATATATATATATATATATACCAAGAGCGGCTAATGCTAGAGTAATGGGGTTGGTCTTATTCTTTTTGTCAAAAATTACGTGCAAAACAGGTATTTAAATAATACATTTGAGCATACGTAGTCTTTTATTTCAAATTCTAATGATTTCTGCGAGCCATTTTACAAAAAAAAAAAGCAGATTGTGCTTTCCCGAATCGTACCAAAATCTAAACTGCACCAGGGTAACCTACAAGTAACTTATCTAATAAATTTTGCGAAATTTGGTAAATTAGTTTTTTAGCTAGAGTAGAAACATGCGATTTTTGGGCCCCATTTCGCAAAAAAGGGCGTGTTCTTTTATCCCGAATCATACCAAAATCTAATCAGCACCAGGGTCACCCACAAGTAACTTACCTAACAAATTTTATGAAATTTGGTCAATTAGATTTTCAGTTAGAGTGGATACATACATTGCAAAGACAGACGCACACACAGAGACAGACGTATTATGTTATAAAAATAGTTTTTTCATGTTCTAGAGGTCCCAAAACGTATAGATCCGTCAAAGTTTCCCTATACATTACGATGTATTGCAGGGAAAGTAAAATTGGATTCGGGTATGAGAAAGTCGAGTTGAGCCATGCTCCAATAAATTTTTTCTGCTACTAAGAATGAAAATTCAATTTACATACAAAAACACTCGAGCACTTTCCAAGTGCAAAATTCATTGAAGTACACTATATGGTCTTCGGGGCTCATATTGTAGCTTCTTAGAATACGACAACAAATTTCAATTATAAACCCATTACTTGGCTTTCAATTCTCACAAGCCAGAGCGAATCGGGGACGTACATACTCGGAGCAAGAAAATCACTTAAAATACTTAGGATCGGAGAGAGAGGAAGGGAGGCGATCACACGAAGGAGATACATGGACTAAACGGTTAAGCCCTTGCAAGTGACAATCTCATTAGGCAGTTAAGATGGGTATCTAAACTGTAAACCGTATAGAAGCAGCCATGGAGATGCGAAAAAGTGCCGTGAAAGAAATAATGAAGGAAAGTGTGTCTGGAAGTGCCATGGGTACTTTGAAGACTAGGTGTATTTATGAAGAATATGAGAATATAGGTCATGAGATAATTGTTTAATAAAGGTAAAATATTTATTTGTTGAGTTTTGACGATTGACTATACTGTAATACGTGGTTAAAATAATCTGTCAAATGCAGTACATGGCATTGAATATATGATAAAATGACTTTACATCTCTCACAGCAAAATAATCATGTACATTATGTGCACGATTATTTTGCTGCGACACACAAGGCACGGCGTTTTTTGTTCAATTGTACATTAAAAATTGGTGCATTTTTTAATGACAACATGTAAAGCTATTCCGAAGTGCAAGTTATATTTTAATTACTTATAGAATTTAACGCTCAATCTATCCTCATAATTAACTTTATAACTAACAGCTATAAAAATTCTTAGAGCCCGTTGAGCAAAATAGTCCGTATATTAAAAGTTTATATTAAATAGAATCTAATATTTTATTAAATAAAACCAATGATTTGGTCACAATAAGTGATTCTTAAAAATCAAAATGTCCTCGATTTAAAATGCAGACTGAACTCGCAGCGAATTCCTGAGCAAGGTTAGTTGCCCCTGTGCGTGGAAATGACCTCAGTGGGCAGAACAGCTATGGTAAAAGGTTTCGTTGTAAAAATAATCAAAGTTTGATGATCATTTAAACTCAAATATATTGTAATTGTGTTGTTTCAGAATACAGATGCACAGAAATTAAGCAAAAATAAAGCGGTTTTAGGACGAATACAACACTAAATATAAATTAAAAAGAATTTTAAAAATCACGATTTTGACACAAGATGGATGCCATATTTTATTTTGAAGTGGGTCACGTGATCTCTTCATATAAAGGGTGTAATTATTATTTTAATTTTTATGTAAAAAACTACTGAATATATTTTGATGAAATTTTATTTATATATATTTTATGGGATAATTTGAATATTTCCTAAAACTTTTGAAGTAATTTGTGAATTTTAAATTTGCTTACAAAATGTTTGAAAAATTGGGTCCCACAGAGTTCAATGTATTTCATTTTTCAACCCGGGTTCAATCCAAAACTAATTGGATGATATTATTCATTTATATTCCCATAGGTCCCACAGACCATCTGAACAACATACTAAAATTTCATTTTGATACAGTCATTTTTACGGCAGTTATTGTGCCAACGGACAGACAGACAGAATGAACAAAGTCATAAACACTTTTCAACTATGTTGTAAAGTGTTAAAAATTGAAATTAATACAAACGACTTGGCACATGTGTCATAGCATATGTCCATTTCTTGGTATTGGATTAATATTGCTTTAAGTAAAATTTGTTGCTTTTGGCGACTTTACGGGCAAAAACAAAATGACTTAGTAATACGCATGCGCAAAATCTACATTAAAATATCATTGATTAATTTCATGAGAAATAAATTACATTTGATGACAAGTTGAATTTGAAGGCAAATTGAAGTAGATGGCGTGAAAATGCAAAACTATTGCAACCTTTTTTCGCGCCTTTTCACTTTTATTTTACTCTTACACCTTTCCACCTTTCACCATATTATTTCCAAGCGCGCATATTACACAAATCAGAGACGCAGAATAAGTGGCAAACGTCGACATGAAATTACTGAAGCATAAAATACAATTCTATCATATTTAAAGCATAAAAAAAAAATACTTTAGATACTTAGATTGAAACTTTTGAAGATAGTTTAAAGGTAATTTTAGGTAATTTAAAGCTATTTAGATTCAAATCTCTGAAACAAACAAATCTTTTCTTACGCAATCAGTAGCAATTTTAAACCCATTAGCTACACAGTAAGGGCTAGATTTCTTTATAGCAATTACATAGAAAATCCCATCTGCAGTAACTTAAGATCGTGTACTTCATGTTTTATACAGAAATCCTTGCTGCAGAAAGGATGGGATCACGAATTAATGAATTTAATACGAATAAATTTAGAGAAATTATCATAAAAGTATAGGGGGTATTATTTAAAATAAAAATGACATGCGTGGTATCACCAGAAAAGTCAGAATGCTCGAGCAGTAATGAATTAAACAATTTAATTAAACATGATCTCAGTAGCAAACGAATATTACTTTATTCCGCCGATAATGACGTGCATTTTCAACAATGTTATTGATAGAGGAGGAAATTGCATTAATACTAGTTTCATATTTCATCCATTTTCAATATTTAGCAAATACACACAGGCGGGTTTCGAAATGTCTGATCAGAATGATGACTTTTGAACCATTAGTTATAAACATATACTTCAAATTATAAAATTCATTTAAATCTATGTGCGTCCCTGCAGTTTAAGCTGTATTCTGTGGAGATTGTTTTAGAAAAAAAAATTGTGTACTGTACAATGAGAAACTCTCAGTAGCTGATAACTGTCAAACAATTCACTAAAATACCACTATAATATCACTAAAATATTCACTATAATATTCAAACAATTCACTAAAATACTGAAATTTTGAGGTCTTAAACCCTTTGGAATATCGACCCCCATAGTTATCAATATACCCCTACAGACCCCTATAGTTTTACCCTAAAGAGGTCGTATGAAAAGTTAGATTTCTTAATTTTATGCAAATACTTTCCCAGTTTTGAAAATATTTTTGACACATTTTTCTTGTGATGCAAAACAACTGTTCAATTGGAAGTATGTTTCAAGCACCATAGGTTCAAAAGTTCCTAATCAGTATTTTGAAACACCTGGTATGGAGTCAATATTGAGAAAATATGTTTTGTCGCTACTGAATCAATATAACGCAAATATAAAAAAACAAATTCAGAGGTAAGGCCAATATCAGAGTCTTTTGCATATATTAGTACAATTATGACCCAATATTATTAATATTGACAAAATATTCACATCCAAATATTAAAGCAGTACTGTAGGCATATATTAAGTTGAAAGTAGGGCACAGAAAAGTGTAGACACAGAGAAGTGTAGACACATGAGCACTCGAACTTTAAGATACAAATAACTGATATCTTAAAACATCATTATGTTAATTTTGAAAGGAAAACAAGTTTGCTGACATTGAAGAAGTTCCAAAAAATGTTTGGGTCCAGCCTTCCAAGTTATAAAGACATTTCAGCGAAGTCAAAGCCCTAAAATGTGTCCATTTTCTTATTATGAATAATAAATCAGTCAATAAATTATGGTCAAAATAATTTCAACTGTCAGTCAAATTACAGTCAGAATACTTTCAACTATCAGTCAATAAATTATAGTCAAAATAATTTCAACTGTCAGTCAAATTATAGTCAGAATACTTTCAACTATCAGTCAATAAATTATAGTCAAAATAATTTCAACTGTCAGTCAAATTATAGTCAAAATAATTTCAACTGTCAGTCAAATTATAGTCAGAATACTTTCAACTATCAGTCAATAAATTATAGTCAAAATAATTTCAACTGTCAGTCAAATTATAGTCAAAATAATTTCAACTGTCAGTCAAATTACAGTCAGAATACTTTCAACTATCAGTCAATAAATTATAGTCAAAATAATTTCAACTGTCAATCAAATTATAGTCAAAATAATTTCAACTGTCAGTCAAATTATAGTCAGAATACTTTCAACTATCAGTCAATAAATTATAGTCAAAATAATTTCAACTGTCAGTCAAATTATAGTCAAAATAATTTCAACTGTCAGTCAAATTATAGTCAGAATACTTTCAACTATCAGTCAATAAATTATAGTCAAAATAATTTCAACTGTCAGTCAAATTATAGTCAAAATAATTTCAACTGTCAGTCAAATTATAGTCAGAATACTTTCAACTATCAGTCAAAAAATTATAGTCAAAATAATTTCAACTATCAGTCAAATTATAGTCAAAATAATTTCAACTGTCAGTCAAATTATAGTCAGAATACTTTCAACTGTTAGTCAAATTATAGTAAGAATAATTTCAACCGTCAGTCAATAAATTTCAAGTGTAGAAATCGGATTGTTTTAGACAAAACAAAAAAGGGATATAAAAATAAAAAAAAATTACTATTCTAAACAGAATTAAGTATTCCTTTTATAATATGTATAGGTATCATTACTTAAAAAAAGTGAACAACATACCTCAACTTTCAGAAGTAAAATTTAATAGTGATGAGCAGGTTATACATACCTAAAACAGAAAAAATATACCATAAACTTAATATAGTACATAATTATTATCTTTATCAAATACATCCAAAACTCAATGAATTATGTTTTGTACAACATATTTATGATATAAGCATGAGTAATCTTTATCAATAGATGGACAATTTTCGCAAAAAACAAGTCCTAAAAGCTATTCGACATAAAGACGTTTTTTCCCAAAACCAAGAAAAATATAGTATTCAATAAAATATTTTGATAATTATATATTAATCATTATCAGAAAACACCCAATTCTGCAAAAATCATCATACAAATAAAATATCGGAAAAACAGATATCTCCGAACCGCTTGAAGGAGACGAAGCACCTTTGTTTTCTTAACCAACCATTTGTTTCCCATTTTCTTAATATCCCTGAAACACCAGCGTTTACACTACTTATCGAGCGACGAGATCTTACTGAGCAAGCATAGTGAGCGATGAGTTCGACAAATTAAGTCAGCTGAATCAGCGAAATATCCATGTCACATTACACAGAAGAAACTCGAGGAATCTTGTTCACTCTCTTAATGTCCTTCACACATTTATCAGACCCTAATGGAAAGAGAAGACATAATGATCCTAAAGAGCACTGTGTTTATTTATCAAGTGAAGATTATTAAGGGCAGTAGCAAACACACCTTGGGAGGTGATAAAAAAGATTTTAATATAGAATTTAACCATTTTTATTTAAAAGTTAATTATAAAAATATTATTTTTTTTCTATTGAAATGCGCATATATAAAATAAAAATATAATATACAAAATCAAATATATATAAAACAAAAAATGATGATAAAATGTATAATTTTATTAATAATAGCAGTTTCGTGGTTATTTACTGTCGTTCAATTATTTTTGACGGTATGTTAGTTTGAAATATTGAACCCAACTCTTCCAAATTTTTTGTGGTGACTAAAAGTATATTAATTAATGATAAGATAATAAGAAGCATTTTACATTTTGGACAGAAAAAAAATGAATTTTAAATTTTTGTAGTGAAATACTCCCAAAATCATGGAAATTTTAAAGCCACATCTTTTTTTTGTTGTTATTTTTTTTTTCTATTGACATATAAAATTTTAGATATTTTCATTAAAACAAGTTTGATACACGAATGTGTAAAATTTTAACTTACTACCGTGAATAGATTATAAAATGTGTTCCTAAACATGGGAAAAGCACAATTCCAATAAAATTCATGAAACTATATAATCACACATACTATATGTTAGTGCATTATTTACATATTAAAATGCTGCATTTAGGGTCGTTAGATATTTTAAGCCTATATATAAATTACATATTTTGGGAATCGCCTTATTCTATATTTTTTCATCAAATTTAAAAAATCGAAAATTTTATCCCTTTCATGTACTAGCTGTCATTAAGTTTGAGTCTATTTGTTCACTATTATACCCCATTTGGTTATTTTCCTGATAAGACAAAAACGGCAGTTTAAAGGGGGGGGGGGGAGGTGCTGATAGTATGGGAAAGCATTAACATAAATTACATCCTCCTAAAAACTAAAACTTGACGAAAATCAATGGGATATTTGATGTTACCCAGTAAAAAAAATACCCAGAATTCATAAAACATGGAGTCCATTTATAATGAATTGTGAACATGATTAATATTTTTTATTATTTATTTCCAATATAAGTAAAAATCGTGCAATATCTTGAAAATATATTGTAATGATACAATTGACTTTAAAATAAAAATTACATACAAAATGGTTATTTCGGCAAATTCTCTTTTAACATAATTTTTTTGTTCTCTTGCGATTAACTTGTAAACAATGGTGTTCATTTATATACGGATAATGATTATTATTTTCTAGGTATTAACTTATTTTTCACAATATTTTTTTCAATTTTTGAAAACCTAGTGACTCGATCATAATCAGGGTTTCTCAAAAATCATTAGACCTCTGTCATTTATTGGCTGAGAAATTTCATTCAAATTATTGAAATTTTTCGAACAATATTGGGGCACAGACTCAGACAGATGCATACAGAGATATCATTGAAACATGCTGTTTCGCATTCAGGTATACACAAAACGTGAGTATTTATTAAAATCCAAGAGTCATATTTGGATGCCATTACAGTGCTTTCTATTTACAATTACAATGTATTTTCATCTGCTATTTGATAAGCAGCATCTAATCTAAAGGGTTAGACGCAGTCAATCAATAATAATTGCTCGTGAAGGGGACATCATTAAAACGTTAAGCGGTGGAAAAAACCGGTTCAAACCGGAATTCGAATTGAGTATCGCCGGCTGACCAGCCAATGTTCTATCAGTTGAGCTACTGATGGATGAATATTATTTTCTTCAAAAACTGAAGTTAACCAAGTTGAAGTTGACCAAAGTCGAAGTTGATCAAAAGTTAAAGTTGACTTCAAACGTTGAAGTTGACCAAAGTCGAAACTGAGCAAAAGTTAAAGTTGACTTCAAACGTTGAAGTTGACCGAAGTTGTTGATTAAAAGTTGATAAGCTCATTAGCATATAATTCATATTCCAGAATTGGATGCAATCATCTAAACAACTGCGAGTAAAGATAATTACTTTATGGAATGGATAGCCAACACTTTCTTCATTTATTTACATGATTATTTTAATACAAAACATGTGGAAAACAAAATGATAGTTCAATTATGGTACTGAAATGCATATTTCATTATAATAAAAAAACAATTTTTGCGAAGAAGACCAACAGAAAGAAAGTATTATTTGGGGGGGGAAATTGCAAAGATATCTCCAAGACACTGAAGAAGACAAAGCACTTTCGTTTTCTTAACTAACGATTTGTTTCCCGTTGCACTAGTATCCAGGGCACGTATCACCAGCGTTTACGTTACTTATCGAGCACTGAGCCCTTGTTGAGTCAGGCACAGAGATACACTTGACAAATTATGTCTGCGGATTCAGCAGAAGTCCCATGTCACATTACAAGGACCTTCGTTCACTTTGCGATGTCCCTCCTCGCATTCATCAGACCCTAATGGGAAGAAAAGGATAATGATCCTAAGCAGTACCGTGTATATTTATCAATTGAAGGAGTTGGGAGAATATTTTCCCCTCCAGCTTCTTCAGTTTTCCCATGTTAATCTATGGAAAAATAGTCCCTAACCTCAAGCTCATTTAGCTTTTCGTATTTTTTTTCAGTTAATTTTCGCAAAGCATAGATGATAAACAGAAGAAGGGTTGTGTTTTTAAAAAAACTCGATAAAAATAATTGGAAATATGTTTAATATTTCTGAAAATGAATGCATTGCTTTTTGATTTATATCAGAATTTTGATTAATATAAGGTACGTTTAATTATTTTATTTATTTTATATGATGCACAAACTGAACGGGCTAAAAGTTAGGGACTTTTCTATAGGTTAACAAATTAAAACAAACAAATTGCTGGAGGGGATATATCATCCTGTGTTGTTGACGTTGTTTTATTCGATATTGCCAACAACGGAAACAGGTCATGCACCATACAAGAAAATATAAATGTTTCAGACATTGAAGACGGTAAGGAACTTTAATTTCCATACATAACGTTTATTTTCCGTTATCCTTCTATCCCGGACAGGCATCACCATCGTTTACATTAGTTATTGAGCACTGAGCTCTTATTGACACAGATACAGTGCAGTGAAAGCAGCGGTAAACTTGATAAATTATGCCAGCTAAATCAGCAGACGCTCCATGTCACATTACGAGAAAAAAACCACGATGGCCATTGTTCACTTTGCAATGTCCTTCCTCACATTCATCAGACTCTAATGGAAAGGAAAATGGTGATAATCTAAACAGTACCATGTTGTTGTTGAGACCCAGACCGTCCGACCTACCAGAAAGGTGTAAGATGTAAGGAGGGTACGGTCCCTGCAGATGCCTCGCCCACTGAGTTCCGGTCTAAATTGGGGGGCACTTCCCGACCGTCCAAACAGTACCACGTGTGTTTATCAACTGAAAGTGTTAATAGTTGTAGTAGGGTGAAAATTGAATCTGTGTTTAGTACGGTATGCCAACTACGGGACGGAATGGAATTTTCTAGTGACATAATATTCTGCTGTGATATACAAAATTTAAGAGCATTTTTTTAAGAAACAGTACAGTTTCGATTATCGTAATAGAAATACAAATCCGCAGATGGAGATGGACTGGATATGTCTTAATACAACAGCATAACATTCATGCTGTGGCACTTATTTGGGCGCTCGAAGGAAAAGGATCTGGAGGTCGATCCAAATTAACACGGAGGAGACTAGTGGTACAAGAAAGAAATTAGGTGGGATTGGCGAGGTGGTCAAAAGCAAAGACTGCGGCATATGATCAATCATGCCTTATGTGCCACTTGGCATGATGAGTTATGATGACAATTTCGATTATTGAAAATCATTGGGTATGAAGTACACTGAGACGAAAAAATCGACGCATCCCGCAAAATAATCGGATAGTAATGAAACTGTACATGCAAACACCTGTCGACCGAATATGCAAATGATCAAAAATTCGCAGTCAATGAATGAATAGTCAGAACTACAGCGCATTGAAACTGAGCACCATGGTGGTGTATATATAAGGAGTGAACCTCGCTTTCAGGAACAAAACGTGCAGTGGATTTCGATTGCGTTTACGTACCTTGATTGTAACAATGTCTCGCCGGCGAATTTACGGCCACTACGAGCATATGAAGGAGTTTGAAAGAGGGCGTGCGTTCAGACTGCATGAGGCAGGATGGGCACATCGAAGAATCGCTCGACATTTGGGTAGGAGGGATGCAGCAATTAGACGATGTTGGTAGGAATGGGCCCGGAATGGCAAATTTCAGCAACAAGCGGGCAGCGGACGGCCTAGAGCGACAACAGAACGGGAAGATAGAACGCTTATCAGAGCAACTGTGACAGCACGATATTCGTCGTTATCAACCATCCAACATGCGACTAACACGGAAGTGACCACCCGGACCATAAATACAAGACTACAGGAGCGGAATCTATATTCACGGCATCCATTACACCGCCCAACACTCACCAGTATGCAACGTCAACAGCGATTGCAATGGTGCCGGGCCCGATCAACGTGGAATTGTTTGGATTGGGAACGAATTGTCTTCAGTGATGAGTCTCGTTTTGAACTGAGTCTCGACGACCAGCGCAGGCGTGTCTGGAGACAGACGGGAGATCATCAGGATCTTGCTCTTACTGTCACACGCTCCGACAACAGGGAGTTATAGTCTGGGGTGCTATTTCATTTGATAGCCGGAACCCTGTGATAGTCTTCCGTAGCACTATCACAGCACAGCGGTACGTTACCGACATTCTACTACCCGTTGTATTGCCATTCCTTTCGCGACACCCCGGGTTAACTTTTCAGCAAGATAATGCCAGGACACACGCGGCACACCTCTCTATTGATTGTCTGGGTGCTTACGACACACTTCCTTAGCCAGCCAGATCCCCAGATCTCTCGCCTATTGAGCACATTTGGGCTGAGATGAGGCGTCACCTTCGACCATCCCAGAATGTAGAGGAATTAGTTCGTCAATTGGAGACCATTTGGAACGGCATCCCTCAGAACACCATCCGGCAATTTTATGCATCAATGCCACGTCGGGTAACAGCTTGTATCAAGGCCAGAAGTGGATCAACACCATATTGACGTGCTCACTTTGTGTAGTGAGTGCAATAAATCATCCAATTGTTCAGAAATTCTAATCATTTATTTTACGCACATCCAAATTACACGTACCAAATTTTGTTTCGTTTGGATAATTATTTCATGATGCGTCGATTTTTTTCTCTTAAGAGTGTATTTCAAAATAACATATTTTAACGATTAATCTATTACGGAAGAAATTCAAGACACTGAAGAAGACAAAGCAAATTTGGTTTCTTAAATAATGCTCGATTTCCCACTACCCTTGTATCTAGGACACGCATAACGAGCATTTACATTACTTATCGAGCACTGGACTCTTGTTGAGTCAGGCATAGAGATACACTTGATAAATTGTCTGCAAATTCAGCAAAAGCTCCATGTCACATTACGAGGAAGAAACACGAAGACCTTCGTTCACTTTACAGCATCCCTCCTCGCATTCATCATGCCCTAATGGCAAGAAAGAAATAATGATCCTAAACAGCACCGTGTATATTTATCAACTGAAATAATTAATAGCTGTTGTAGGGTTAAAATTGAGCTTACGTTTAGTTCTGTATTCCCAAACAGAAAGCGGAAGGTTCACTAAGGGATAAAATTTTCACATGTAAATATTTTCTAACCTGTACAAAATTGATAAGCATTATTTAAGAGAACATTTTACAACTTCAGTAGAGTTTTGATTATTAAAAGTAACTGAGTGTCAAGTGCTGAGTATTACTAAATCAAAATACTACAATTTTTACGATTAGTACAGGACATATAATTTACAACACGGTTGAAAATTAGATTGCTTACTTATAAATATAAGGTCATACTATGACTCGTTATAAAGTGATGGTGATTTTAAACCTAGAAATAATTTTCTCAAGATAAAAATATTATTCTACATTGGAGATTTTCAAACCCCATAGTTATTCTTGGCAAAGATATAACAGGAGTAGAGCAACAGTAACTGACTCAGTTCTCTGACAATTTCAATATATTATTATTTACATTTCGCTCTTGATGTACATCGGATTTGCAAATTTCAGAAAAATTGATTATGCCTGACATAAGTAATTATGGGACATGGGTGAAAGATATATGAAAACAAGTCAAGTCCTACCCAAAAGTAAAAAAAAGTACTATCACTCTTCAAAATACATTATAATATATCACACCCACAAATTTCATAAGCAAATATATTTACACGTTTGAAGAGTTGTCTTCAGGAGTTTGTATGAGGAAAGGTTACTGTATCACAGCTGTAGAGCAATTCACTACCATCAACAATGTTCGTTCGTAACATTAAACAACATTAAAAAAATCTGATGTGGGCAACACATGACTTTCCTTATATAATGCAATGAATTTACTACTTTTACAGTAAAAAAAATTGGTTTTTCTTATAATAGATACTTATATTCTTTCCAAAATATTGAATTTTCGACAATTAGTCTTCATTTTCATTGATTTAGCGTCATTTTTACCCATTTGGCTAGATTTTCGTTAATTTGGCAACATCCCGCCAAATTTGTCGCCAAAATCTCGCCAAGCGTTATGGACAGAGGAATAAGTTATTCTTATAGCAGATAAATGACTATTGGCGTTCAAATACAAAAGTATTACTCATCTTTTCTCATGAATGGAACGAGCTAGATCCACGAGAATAATGTCACCAAATTTATCGCATGATATTACATATGAAAAGTGAACATGTTTCTCAAAAGTTAATACTTTTTTAACTTATGGGATTTTTTGATAAATTTATTTGAAAAATGTGCAATATCTCGAAATGTGCAATATCTAGCGTTCTAAAGTTTATGTCAATCGTTTTTTAAGGAAACATTACATAAGAAATGTTTATTTGCGTAAATTTTTTAAAGGTTTTGATTTTTTAATGATTTTTTCAAAATTTCACTCGAAAATTTAGGGAGGTTCTGAACATTCGATTACGTTTAAAACAATAGGCTTCCGGTGTTCACGTATTGTGATTTTTGTACAAAATTTCATTCGAATCGCTCCATTCGTTCGTGAGATATCGTCTCCACAGACTCACTGACACACACACACACACACACACACACACACACACACACTATCACACACACACACAGACATCACCTCAAAAATGTTTGATTCGTGATCAGGGATGCTTCAAACGTGCTCTCCCGTCGAAAACACGAATTCGAATTTTCGACCCCGTCACAATACTTTCCTTATACATTATGTATATAAGGAAAGTAATATACACTACCAGCAATTTGAGTCAAAATCAGTTGGTGTTTAGACCAATTATCGCTTGCTAAATTTTAAAATCGCAATGTTGGGGACACAATTTTTATCCGAACATGCTCAGTTACTAACCAGGCCTGTAAAACTTTACTCTATACATCACATATCCACTACCGCACCTAAAAATGGTTGTGTGTTAGAAAAGTTATTACTGAACATAAAAGATGAACAAAATCAAATCGAGTCCACTCGAAAGTAAAACAGTTAGTCACTTCTTGCCCTTTCGTTTCAATTATAATTCTCAATCTATAAGAATTATATCGGACATAACAGTTGCACAACTAAGATGCGGTATAACTATAATGAGTCGAGGCAAAAGGTCTCGAGATAATGAGCAAAGAGATTATAGGTTAATGTCCTATTCCTACTTACTTATTTTTCACGTTACATTAACATCCCGGAGATACACACACACACACACACACACGGCTGGTCTTTACATATAACTTAGCGAGCATAGGGCTCTTGATGAGTCAAATCTAGTGAGGATAGTCTGGACAAATTAAGGGGGAGCGTCAGTAACTCTCCCGTCCTATCCGCGCTTTGTTAACTTTCCCGGCACACGTTTTCGCCGAAATTCTGCTCAAACAGTTGCGAAATATTTTCTGATAGATAAAATGCAATGCTTAGATTATATTAAAACTAAATTTCATACCCAATAAAACATAGAATATATTTTTTATTTTAATTCAAAATATGTTTGGTGCTGCCATCTGTTGTCGTAATTTAATTCATACCGATTATTTTTATTTTTTAATGAACATTTTTAAATGTCTATTCCTTCTAATACGCTATTAAATACAACAAATCATATATAATAATGCCACAATCATGGAAATGTAATTGAACTTGGACTTGAGACAAAGGAACTTGAAGACAAAGTTGCAATCCTCATTGATGCACATTCAGATCCCCCTTATCAAATTTATAGAATGAGAAATTACCTTTCCGTGATTGTGGCATTATTATATATAATCTGTTATTGTATATAATACTGTATTAGAAGGAATAGATATTTAAAAATGTTCATTAAAAAATAAAAATAATCGGTATGAATTAAATTAAGACAACAGATGGCAGCACCAAAAATATTTTGGATTAAAATAAAAAACATATTCTATGTTTTATTGGGTATTAAATTTAGTTTTAATATAATCTAAGCATTGCATTTTATCTTTCAGAAAATATTTCGCAACTGTTTGAACAGAATTTCGGCGAAAAATGTGTGCCGCGAAAGTTAACAAAGCGCGGATAGGGCAGAAGATTTACTAACGCTAACCTTTAAGCGAGCTGAAGCTGCAAAAGCTCTATGTCACAACAAGAAAAGAACGACGAGAGCCTTGTTCCCTTTGTAATGTTCCAGACACATTCATTAGTCCAGCAATTAGAAGAATGAAGATCACTGTATGTATTTATTAACTCTTAAGGTACTAAATTTAAAGACTAGAAGAGTTAAGCAGGCCTTTGTTTAGTTCTTTGAGATGGTAGGACAAGCGGGACATCAATTTTTGAACTGAATTTTCAGGGGCCTTGAATTTATATGGTCTTTTATAATTTACCATAAAATTCCGATGAGTACCCTTCTTTATATTCAAAGAAAAATAGGAAAATATTGAGGCGGGAGTGTTATAATCGGATTAAAAAATCAATTAATGGTAAGGGTGAGTCATAGTAGGAATTTTCGAACATTAATAAGAAACGAGGGAGGGGGGAGGTTCAACTTTGGATAAAATACCTTCTTTTCTGATCCTTAAAAAATATTTACGATTTGCATTCCATTACAGCTTGAATAAGGATAACTATTAACTTAAAAAAAAAAACTATTATAATTTTGACTGGTAACTTTTACTTTTATATATCCTTTCATCCATCAGAAGTGACGTGCTCTACAAGTTAAAAATGACAATCAGCAAGCATTATAACAATAAAACGCGTGGGGAAAATAGAACCTTATAAAAGCCCTTGACATCTTGTAAAGTGCAAAAGTAAGATTGAAAAATAATTAATAATACTTCCTGCATTGTCTAGTTCAAAAGCTAGTCATATTCATGAATTCAACTCAAGGAGATTGAAATTCCAAAAACCGTTGAAATAGTTACATTTGATATTCTCTCTATTGTTTTTTATTTTTGTTATTTTCTCTATTCTTTCAATATTATATGTTTCTTTATATGTGCGTCCTTTCACTATTAAATCGACTGTTGCAAGTATATCCGTAAAATAATAATAATAATCATAATAAACGAAACATTGACCGCAACTGCACAATTTATATCACTGAACAAAAAGGAAGATATGATTCGATACCGATTAATGTCTTCTACAAATATCATTATTTAAAATATACACAAAGGACTACCCTTTTAGTTATTTTGGCACTAACTTTGAAATCTTCAAGGGCAACCCCCATTTGATCATTACATATTCGGATTCACCAAAAACTTTCATGCAAATTAAAAAAGAAATAATGGAAAAACGCCCAAAATTCCCCGAGAAAATCCTAAAAAAACATTAAAGGTGCATTTAAAAATTGAACTCTGCGGCAGAAAGAGCAAAATCCGATCTGATAGTCTGGTTACGCCAGTATGTAATGTTCTGTCGCTTTCACTTTAGTTTTAGTTTTACACATAGATAGTCGTTTTTTAAACATGAGTTAGATGTTATTATTAATAGATGGTTTTCAAAACATTCCCGAGGTTTTCTTCCAATAATTTTGTAAGGATTAACAATTTCTATTATCGATTTCTTATTTATCATGCAGTGTCTCCCCCGGAAAGAAGAATATAAATTTAAATAGCAACCTCGCAGATTGCGGCCGGCCGGTGGAGCTGGCAACCAGGTTCTTAAAAATGCGAAGTGCAAAACACGAGACAAGACGTGGAACATGGCGTGTGTAGCGGCAGACGACAGTAGAAAGGTTGGAGAAAGGGGTGATCTATGTACATTCTGATTTATTATTTGTAAATTACGTTAATGGGTCTTTGTTTTATGATTTTCTACAGTTTTAAGAATAAACTTGATCTTTTATCAAAATATGTCTGCATGTTCATTCCACTACTTTTACAATTTTTGGACTTCTCTAGATAAGCGTAATAATAATCGAATTTTGAATAACATTTGATGACACACTCAATATTGCACGGATAAAACTGAAATTTTGTATACAGCTGTTTCAGACGTATACTGAATCGAATGGTGTCAAAATTAGCAGCTATTTCTATTCATAATTTTTACGAAAATTAATTTAATTTTTAATAATAAATATTTCAAAAATGTTTTAATATTAAAAATTTATGTGAGTTTTGTTTGCGTCTTTTTAGTAAAAAAATATGCAGAAACAATTATCTTGGAAAACTGATTTATCACGAACATAAATCTTCCCAAACTATAAACAAGAAAGATCAATCATGCTTAAAGCATTGATTATGAAACACTTTCCAACTTCATTGCAATTTTATTTAAACATGTCTAAAATGCAATACAGTCCTCGTTAATGTTTCAAAACTTATCACAATACTACATTTGTTATATTTGAAACTTAAACCTCCATGGAAAAAAATGAACATTCAAATGACGGCATTGCCTGGTTTAAACATCTCTAAAATGTGATACATTCCTCGGTAATAATTTTAGACTTATCATAATACTACGATAATTTATTATATTTGAAAACTTCATCGAAAACAACTGAAATTCATTCAAATGACGTCATAGAAAAAATAACACGCCTGGCTCTCTCTATAAAAGCAGTATTTCATTCATAAAAAATTTCCCATTCATGTCATTCATCACAATACTATAATAATTTATTTTATTTAAAAATTAAGACCATAGAGCTACAAGTAATTAAACTCTATGCTTAAAACTTCATCGAAAAAAAATCGTCCTTCCCTTTGTAAAATCAATTAATATTTCATTTATATCAGCTATGCAGACTCCATGAACTAAATGATTTTGTGTTAAAGAAATACAGCAATTCTAATACAACTCATTCTACATATTTTGCTGTTTACATTTTACATAGGTGAAAAATAGGCTTCCTAAAACCGCTTTATTTTTGCTTAAATTCTGTGCATCTACATACTGAAATAACGCAATTACTATATATTTGAGTTTAAAGGATCATCTAACTTTGATTATTTCTACAACGAAGCCTATTTTTCACTTGTGGGAAATGTAAATACCAAAAGATGTTGAACGAGTTGTACAAGAATTGCTGCATTTCTTTAACGCGAAATTATTTAACTCATGGTGTCTGCAATATAGCTGATAGGAATGAAATATCAATTGATTTTACAGAGAGAAGGACGATATTTTCGATGAAGCTTTAAGCATAGAGTTCAATTACTTGTATCTGCATGATCTTATGTTTTTTTAAAAAATAAATTATTATAGTATTGTGATGAATGAAATGAATGTAAAATTGTTTATGAATGAAGTGCTGCTTTTATAGAGAGAGCCAGGCTTGTTTTATTTCGATGACGTCATTTGAATAAATTTCATTTGTTTTCGATGAAGTTTTCAAATATAATAAATTATTGTAGTATTATGACAATTTTAAAAATATTATAGAGGAATGTATCACATTTTAGAGATGCTTAAACCAGGCAATTTATATTTCAATGCCGTCATTTGAATGAAGTTCATTTTTTTCGATCAAGGTTTAAGTTTTCAAATATAATAATTTAATGTAGTATTATGATAATTTTAAAAATATTACTGATCAATGTTTCGCATTTTAGAGATGTTTAAATAAAATTGCATTGAACTTGGAAAGTGTTTCATAATGCTTTATGCATGATTGATCTCTCTTGTTTTATAAATAATTTACGGTAATAGATAAATGGTAGATTAACGAAAATCGAAATATCTGTTTTTCGTTGATATTTTAGCTCAACAAATCGTATGTCACGCGGAATTCCCCACTTCCACTTATTTCCAATTCTAAAGGGTTTTTCATCCAACTACAATCTACTAATACATGTTTCGTCTTCTAAATGATTGGGTATCAGAGCGAATTTGCAGCGATCAATCACTGAATAGAAATTTCTCAGTTAAGCCGTGAAATGCAAAGGAAGAATAAGTTCAAAAAGAAAATATTTCTCTAAGTATGCGATTTGGAGTTTAATCGTGAAATAGTATTCCTAGAAACGGATGTCAGGCATCCAATTTCATTTTCTTGACAAGAAAAAAATAAAGTAAATTTAAATACATTTCATGGCGTTCTGCCTTACATTAAATACTAGTGGTCTTGAGGTATAACATGGAAATAATGTAGATATCCTAAGGAATAGACAGTCTTCCTATTACATTCCCTGAAATACATGCTAATGTATAGGGAAAGTATTGGGATAATGCCGAAAATCACAACTCGAGTTTTCGACGGATCTACACGTTTCGAGACCTCTAGAATATGAAAAACTATTTTTAGTGTGACGTCTGTGTGTGTGTCTGTGTGTCTGTCTGTCTGTGTGTCTGTGCAATGTATGTATCCACTCTAACTAAAAAACTAAGGGAGCGAATTTCATAAAATTTGGTATGTAAGTCACTTGGGTGAGACCCTGGTGCTGATTAGTTTTTGGTAGCATTAGTAAAAACAGAACCCGCCTTTTTTTTTCTTTTTTTTTTTTGCGAAATGGCCCGTAAAAATTTCATGTGCCCACTCTAGCTAAAATACTAATTGACAAAATTTGGTACATAAGTTACTTGTAGGATGATCTGGTTCTGATTAGATTTTGGTACGATTCTGAAAAGAACAACCTGCCTTTTTTACGAAATGACATGCAAAAATCGCAAAAATCTAAAATAAAAAAACCACGTATGCCCAAATATATCCATTAAATATTTGTTTTATACGTAATTTTTAACGAAGAAAAGAATAAGAGATCCTCCATTACACTAGGACTAGCCATTCTCGAAATATTTTAGTTTTTTCATATTTTCTCTACACCACCTTTGAAAATAAGTTCAGTTACCAAATGAGAACAAAATTTGAATTAAAAGTGAATTAAATTTAAATAAAATAATGAGAACGTAGATATAAGTCTGCAGGAAAAGTCATGTGCTGCCAACATCAGATTTTTTTTTCCAATATAGGGTAATCCGGATGTAAAATCTCACTCTGAACTTTCATTTTGACCTCGTGGTTTTAACAATAAAATGTCAAAAATCTTCTCTGATTAGCTACTTTTCTTGACATTCTGCTCATCAACTGTTATCACTTTATGTCCATGCCTTCTTTTCGTAAGCTAATGGGATTTGAACGTCGACCACTCATGCGGATCATAAGTACCGACACCTATTCTTAAGTACTTCATGGAAGTAGGGTTCATCCGAAAACCTCCACTACTGTTTCGGCTCCATCCATCCAAGAAACACCTTTGGACCGTCTCGGAAGCTTGTTCCAACTATCTATTATATATGATATCTACGAAAAATTATGGGTCCCTGATAGAGTGTCATCTACGGTCCTCCTCTTTAGAAAACTTTTATTATAAACTTCCTGGTCTTTATGAACTTCCTTAAGATCTGTTTGACAATAGGCCCACCTTAGGATTTTTGATTGACAACATGGTCGCAGTTGACTAACAGACAAGGTTTTGTGTATATTCCTCAATTTCTTCCGTTTTTATCAATTGTTATGTAATCACCATTATAAACAGCGTGCAACAGAATTAGAGAATAAACAACTTTAGCAACGATAATTCTATTCGATGTTCCCTTCAAGTATGTAATAAAAAGAATTCCACAATATTTGAGAAAGAATTCCACAATATAAATCGGCTGGCTCTTTAAATAAAAAGCAGCATTTCATTCATTAACATTTTTTCCATTCATTTCATTCATCACAATACTATAATAATTAATTTTATTTAAAACTTAAAACCATGGAGGTACAAGCAAATTAACTTTATGTTCAAAACTTCATCAAAAAAGCGTTTGCTTCTCTGTAAAATCAATGATTGTTTAATTCATATCAGCTATATTGCAGACTCCATGGGCTAAATAATTTTGCGTTAAAGAAATGCAGCAATTCTTATACAACCCATTCCACATCTTTTGGTATTTACATCCTCTATAAGTGAAAAGTGGGCTTCGTTGTAGAAATAATCAAAGTTGGATGATCATTTAAACTCAACTATATTGTAATTGCGTTGTTTCAGGATGTAGATGCACAGAATTTAAGCAAAAAATCACGATTAAAAATCACTTTAAAAATCACGATTTTGACACAAAATGGATACCATATTCTATTTTGAAGTGGGTCACGTGATATCTTCAGACAATGATCACGTGATCTATTCATATAAAGGATGTACTTATTATTTTAATTTTTATTAATAAAATTACTGAATATATTTTGCTGAATTTTTTTTATATAGTTTATGGGATATTTTGAATATTTCCTTAAACTTCCGAAGCAATTTGTGAATTTTAAATCCGCTTAAAGAATGTTTGAAACACTAGGTTCCATAGGGTTCAATGTATTTCATTTTTTCAACCCAGGTTCAATCCAAAACTAATTGGGTGATATCATTCATATATATTCCCATAGGTCTCACAGACCGTCTGAACAACATACTAACTTTTTATTTTGATAAAGTCATTTTTACGGCAGTTTTTGTGCTAACGGACTGACAGACAGACAGAATGAACAAAGTCATAAACACTTTTCAACTATGTTGTAAAGTGTTAACAACTATGTTGTAAAGTGTTAAAAACGCGTATAACTATATCCATGACATCGCTTACAAAATTCAGTAAGCTCAAATTCGTAATAAAATAAAAAGTTTAAGATAAGAAAAGGCTTGTTTATGTACTTATGTACTTAAAATTTTATAATTACATTACGTAAAAAATGTTTCTGGCGCTAATGTTTCAATTATTCAGAAACATTACCCAACAATTGAATTTAAGAACAATCTCAAACTATGGAAAAGAATAATAATTTAAAAACCAATACTCTAACACTGAAAAAAACGTAATATGATTAAAAAATTTAGATACCTTCATTATATATTCACCAATTTTCAAAGAAGGAACACCAACACGTTGATAAAAATAAAAAGGTCAGCCTAAATTTGCATCGAATTTCAAAATAAAACGTTTTTAAAAATTGGCAGCAGGAAAGAAACCTTTTAAAACTTTTCTCTGCACTAAACAAGAAGTTAATATGGTCAATTAGTTTTAACTTGATCCCTATAGCCTCCGGTTTCCTGAAGTTTTTTTCCCCCCTTGACTAAAAAGTTAATTTCCAACGTTTTGCTCGTTTAGAAAAACCTTCTTCGTTAATTTTTGAGTATATGGTGAAACCAGACAATAAATCAATTGCGGAACGCGGTTTACATTAAAGTACCAGCGGGTTTGCTTTGAAATTCTGCAATATATTCCCTAGCCTATAACATATAAATGTATGCAGCCATGTTTATTTTTGGGTATCAGTCCAAGAATGGCGGAATAATAGTAACAATATTGACATGTAGCTCTAATTCTAATACCACAAAAATTGACAAAATTCGGTTAATATGCATATATGTATATATTTTCGAGTTTTAATTGTACTTAACATGAATATTAGTTTTTATATTAAATTAAAGTTCAAATACCTAAAAATTACTAGTTCTACTTTATAATTAAAAGAAGTATGGGTTTTATATTAAAAAAAATCTGATGTGGGCAGCACATGACTTTCCTTATATAACGCAATAAATTTATTACTTTTATAGTTTAAAAAAATGTTATTCTTATAGCAGATACTTATATTTTTTTCAAAATATTGAATTTTCTTCAATTAGTCGTCATTTTCATTGATTTAGCGTCATTTTTATCCATTTGGCGAGATTTCCGTTAATTTGGCAACATTTAAAAATGCAGCCAAGTTGGCGACATTCCGCTAAATTCGTCGCCAAAATCTCGCCAAGCGTTATAGACGGAGAAATAAGTTATCCTTACAGCGGATAAATGACTATTGGCGTTCAAATACAAAAGTATTACTCAAAGTATCTTTTGTCGGGAATGGAACGAGTTAGATCCACGAGAATGATGTCACAAAATTTATCGTACGATATTACATATGAAAAGTGAACATGTTTCTTAACAGTTAATTTTTTTTCTTAATTTATGGGATTTTTTGATAAATTTATTTGAAAAATGTGCACTATTTCGAGAACGGTTCATGCTAGCATTCTAAAGTTTATGTCAATCGTTTTCTAAGGAAAAATTACATAAAAAATGTGTATTTGCGTAACTTTATTACAGATTTTGATTTTTTAATGATTTTTTCAAAATTTCACTCGAAAATTTAGGGGATTCTGAACATTCGATTGTGTTTTAAAACAATAGGCTCCCAGTATTCATGGATTGTGATTTTTGTACCAAATTTCATTCGAGTCGCCCCATTCGTTCGTGAGATATCGTCTCCACAGACTCACTGACACACACACACAAACAAACATACACACACAGACATTACTTCAAAAATGTTCGATTCGTGATCAGGGATGCTTGAAACGTGCTCTCCCGTCGAAAACTCGATTTCGAATTTTCGACCCCGTCACAATACTTTCCTTATACATTATGTATATAAGGAAAGTAATACTTAAAGTACATATTCATGCCTAACTTTAGTTCCCTAGATAAAAACCACATCTTAAAGGCGAGGGTAATCTACCCATGCGAGACAAGGTTCAATTTTTGAAGATTTTTTTCAAAATAATAAAATATGGCCACCAGCCTACCCGAGAACAATCTATCCTCGAACAGATATTATGTTCTAGGTAAATCATTTAAAAAAAAAATACAGCACGACCGGTTTCGTTGCCAGACGCAGTAAAGGAATTTTGCAAATTTTAGTGCTTGTTTCTGTTACATACCAACTTAGTAATATTATACACTATATGCAAAGAACTTCGAATTTGTTGGTTCTCTTCCACTAACGAAAAGGAAGTATCTTCGAAACAGCTGTATGTTGCATTGTGTTATTTGTACTTAGTTTTCACATACCAACTATTGCTCTAGTTTTCACATACCAACTTCGTTTATCCGTTTAATTATTACTTTTGGATATGTAGTGCCGATCTACTTGAAACATGTGATTGACTTGAAACATCACATGTCTCAAGTCAACTTGGAATGACTGCTTTTTTCGGAATGGCTGCTCTTAATTATTTAGCCTCAATCATCCTAACAAAGGAGGCTCCTTTTGCTTCAGAAACCGTTGCTACATTTAAGCAGTTGTCTGATTCTGTAACTTAAAGTACTTTAAATATCACACTTTTTCGCGTGGTCTGAATGAGACATATGGAAATACATCAATATGAAAAGTGTTTCAACTTAAATAAAAATAAATATTCTTAAACTACGAGCATATGAAATAAAACATAACAAAAAAATGAACACATTCATTATATATTCACAGCAAAAACCGAAACGTTAACACCACGATAAAAACAAAATCGATTAACAAACAATATGGAACCTAAATATTCATTAAATTTCAGAGTAAAACGCTTCAAGAATAATATGGCAACATAAAAGTTATATTTAAAAACTTTACTTTTCATTTAGGAAGAAGTTAATAAGGTCAGTAAGCCCCCTTAGTTTATAAAGTTTCTATAGTTCCAAGTCTATACTTTATAGTTCTTATAGTCAATAGTTTCTGATTTGATTAAATTTTTTTGAAGAGATGTTAATTTCAAACGCCTGTTTCATTTGAAAAAATGTTTTTGTTAATTTCTTAGAAGACTCTGTTTTGTGTTCGCTTTTACTAAGTGAACTACTACTACAGTCTACTTAAAATATCATGGATGATTTTTGCTTTAAGATTATATGCAAAACTATTTAGCTCATTTAACATTTTCTACTTATAGTGGCTAATTTGGCAGTAATTTGAAGTTATTCATCCACATTCTTAATAGACCTATTTATTACCAAATACTCTTTACACTTAAATTACATTAAATAGCCTATAAGAAAGGTTCACACTAAAACAACAGGTCAAGTCTATTGCTATATGTTAAAAAAAAGGTATTTATAGGATGAGATAACGGATGTTTAAATTTAGCATTAATATAAAAATTCAGATGTTAAAATTTTTTATCGCTATAAAAGTGATTTTATAGCTTTGAATGCAAATTTTACTTTCAATACCATATATCGTGCTTCAAATTCAATGCTGTAAAATTGTTGTCAAAGACATTATTAATTTTTTACTTTCTCATACATATTATTGAGAAAGTGTTGTTTTCAAGAAAATTTTCGATTTCGAGACTTTGATGCCAATGTATGTTTTAAGACTTCCTGAACACGTTTTGACTATTTTTAGAGTGATGTCGGCCTGTCTGCGGTCGATTTTTTGTATACACGATAGCGGCCGCAATTATTCATGAATTTCTACGAAACTTTACATCCGGCTTAGTTATTAATAAATCTAGAACAAGATAGAATTTTTTTAAATTCGAGAGAAAACTTTGAAATTTATTTGAAATTTTATATTTTTTTTAACATGGCAGCTTAGGACAAAATTTGATATAATCATGCATAAAAGGGTTTATTTATGGTTCAATCTTCGCGAGACTTCATAGTTTTAATAATTGTTGTGAAAAATAGCTGCGAAACAATTTTACTTTCCCTGCAATGCATTGTAATGTAAAGGGAAAGTATTGGAATCATGTCGAAAATCGCAACTCGTGTTTTCGACAGATCTACACGTTTCGAGACCTCTAGAATACGAAAAAACTATTCTTAGCGTGATGTCTGTGTGTGTGTCTGTCTGTGCAGATTTTGTATCCACTCAAACTAATGGACTGGATTTCATAAAATTTGGTAGGTAAGTCACTTTCGGGTGAATCTCGTGCTGACTAGTTTTGGGTACGATTCGGGATAAAAGAAACCGCCTTCTTTTGCGAAATGGCCCCCAAAAATTGTATTCACTCTAGCTGAAAAACTAATGGGCCAAATTTCACAAAATTCGGTAGATAAGTCGCTTGTGGGTCACCCTAGTGCTGATTAGAGTTTGGTACGATTCGGAAAAAAATATCCTGCCTTCTTTTGCGAAATAGCCCGCAAAAATCGTCAAAATCCGAAATAAAAAACTACATATGCTCAAATATATCCATTAAATGCTTATTTTATACGTAATTTTTAACGAAGAAAAGATAAGACCAACCACATTACACTAAGACTAGACGTTCTCGAAATATTTTATTTTTTTCGTATTTTCTCTACGCCACCTTTGAAAATAAGTCCAGTTACCAAATGAGAACGAAAATTGAACCAAAAGTGAATTAAATTTAATTAAAATAAAGAGAACGAGGATATAAATCTGCAGGGAAAGTCATGTGCTGCCTATATCAGATTTTATGTTGATGTCGTCATTGACCCCTATCTTGAGTACGTTTCCCACACCCAGCCCCCCGGTACATTGTCAAGTATCCTCAACCGAAAGATTTGGACCCATGATACCAATTTGTCAAAAAAAAAAAAAAAATCTTGTAAAATTTGAAAAAAAAAAAGCTATTAAAAATGGATTTTGGTATGAGAAAGTCGATTTGAGCCACACTTCAGCTAATTTTGTGTATGATTTCATTGAATTATTTGGTAGTTTCATATTAAGCAGAACATCACCAAGTTGCCAAATGAAAAACATAATTATAAAAATCTGATATGGGCAGCACATGACTTTCCCTACAGACTCAAATTCATTGTTTCTTTATTTCTTCAAGAACCTATTAAATTGAGGTTAATTGCATAAAATGACACTAAACTTGCATTTTTAATTCAATTTCTGCTTTTATTTGGTAATTGGACATTTTTCCAAAAGTGACATAATTAAATGCGAAAAATCTCAAATATCTCGAGTTCGGTGAGTCCTAGAGTAATCGAGTTATTCTTATTCTTTTCCTCATTAAAAATTACGTATAAAACAAGCTTTTAATTGATATATTTGAACATACGTATCGTTTTTTAAGATATTGGCGATTTTTGAGGACCATTTCGTAAAAAAAGGCAGGTTGTTCTTTCTGGATTTATACCAAAATCAAATCAGCACCAGAATATCATACAAATTACTTATTTACCAAATTTTGTGAAATTTGGTCAATTAGTATTTTAGCTAGAGTGGATACATGAAACCAACGAGTCAATTGCCAACGAGCCAATTTGCAAAAAAGGCGGGTTCTGTTTTTACGAATCATACCAAAAACTAATCAGCACCAGGGTAATATCCAAGTGACTTACATACCAAATTTTATGAAATTTGATCTATTAATTTTTTAGTTAGAGTGGATACATACATTGCACAGACAGACACACACACACAGACGTCACGCTAAAATAGTTTTTTCGTATTTTAGAGGTCTCGAAACGTGTAGATCCGACGAAAACTCGAGTTGCGATTTTCGACATGATTCCAATACTTTCCCTATACATTACCATGTATTGCAGGGAAAGTAAAAATTATCAATTTTGCGAGAGCATTTGAAGAAACAATATAATTTTTAAAATAAATACTAATCAAGTAAAATAAATACTAATCAAGTCATTTGTAAAAATAAACTGAAAATTAAATTTCATTGGTTCATTCGGTTTTCTTTGGGGAATTAAAAGCTAACATATTTTGTATATATTCTAAAGAATTTTTCACAATATGCAGACAAAGTTGGATTTATTTAAAGAATGCAAACCGCGTTATGCCCCAGAGTAATACAGGACAAAAAAAAATAAATATTCGAACTGCATCTTAAAGGAGAGAGCAAAATAGCAAAAACTTTTCAAAGCCTCAAACATCATAAAGAAATTTTTACTTATGTGGTAGGGGAAAAAAAAGAGGGCTTCTGACCTTTTAAAAAGACGTTTTTAAGAAATATGGAACAAAAAAAAAAGGTCGTGAGCGGAACTTTTCCCTATCTGAGGAATTTGCAAATATGTTAATATACAACGGATGCAAAAACAAGAATTTTTCTTCGAATGGTGGCTTAAACAACATAAATAAATAAAACACAAAAACACATTTGTCGTTAAACATTTTTTCTGCTAAAATTTTGCAAAGAATTCTTGTTCTTGGAAATGCTTCAATAATTGTCGATGTTTCTTGAAAGTGCAAGAAAATATTCGAATATTTAACTTTCTCACTTTCAATTATGTTTGAAGAAGAAACAAATCAGAATTCTCAGGTGGGGGGAACATCCAAATCAAATAAGCGTTCGCTTCTTTATTTTACATGAAAAGGTCTGTTTTGAAGAATTTGAAATACTTCTTGTTTTTTACTTGAAGTAGTGAAAAACGAAACATCACTTTAATTTTAATAAGTAGAAATAGTCTCAGTAAAATTGAAATCTTGCTGCATAAGGAAGTTTTTAATTTGTGGTAGTGAATCGAGCAAACTGTTGATAAGAACATAGGATAAATCAATTCCGTTCGGGGATTACTAATATACGAAATAACAAGAAAGATCAATCATGCATAAAGCATTGATTATGAAAAACTTTCCAACTGAAAAGCAATTTTATTTAAACTCCTCTAAAATGCGATACATTCAGAGCTGATATAATTATCACAGTACTACAATAATTTATTATATTTGAAAACTTAAAACTACGTCGATAAATATGAACTTTATTCAAATGACGTCATCGAAATATAAATCGTCTGACTCTCTATGTAAAAGTAATTAATGTTTCATTCATATCACTTCTATTCCAGACTCCTGAGCTAAATAATTTTGGATGAAAAAAAAATTAGCAATTCCTAAACTAGTCATCTTATAATCACTTGTTCACATTCTGCATCTGCTGAGGCTTCGTTGCAAAAATAATCAAAGTTTGATAATCATTTAAACTCAAATAATGTAATTGCGTTGGCACAGAATATAGATGCACAGCAAATACGCAAAAGTAAAGTGGTTTTAGGACGGATGCAACACTAAATATAAATTTAAAAGAACTTAATGAATTACGATTTTTACACTGGGAAAAAAATATGGATGCCATATTTTATTTTGAAGTCGGTCATGTGATCTCTTCACATAATATGGGTTGAGACCCAGACTTTCTGACCTACCAGAAAGGTGTAAGGTAACTGTTTGGACGACCGGGAGCATACAATATGGGTGCAATTATTTTAATTTTTATTTAAAAATTACCGAACATATTTTGCTGAATTTTTTTTATATATTTTATGGGACAATTTAGATATTTCCTAAAAATTTCGAAGCTATTTGTGAATTTTAAATCTGCTTAAAAAATGTTTGAAAAATTAGGTCCCATAGGGTTCAATGTATTTCATTTTTTCAACCCGGGTTCAATCCAAAACTAATTGGGTGATATCATTCATTTATATTCCCATAGGTCCCACAGACCATCTGAACAACATACTAAAATTTCATTTTGATAAAATCATTTTTACTGCAGTAATCGTGCTAACGGATAGACAGACAGACAGAACGAATAAAGTCATTAAACACTTTTCCCCTCCTTCTCGAGTGGAATTTGTGTCCCCGTATGTACAACCTTGCTAACTACTTCCAATCAGGAAACGAATTTGACAACTTTTAAAGTAGAAACTCGGCAAAATACATTGGCGCAGGGTCGTGTTGAAGTGTGTATTTGACAGATACTTCAACGACAAGAGTAACATAGCAAACTAGATGTTCAGACTTAATTCAATAATTAGTAAAAGTGTGATCTTGTTGAATATGTGAATAAATAATATGCAGGAGAGATAAATCTAAAAATTAGTTTCATCGAAGGAAAGCGCAAGCAAACACATATTGAAAAATCATGAATATTTAACAAATTATCGAAAAGATTTTCGCAATCACAATGCCCATAAATTCTTATGATTAAAATTTGCCCATTTAAAATCCTCCGTTTAAGACAAATTACATAAACGGCATACTAATAGAGTGCTAATCTGCTGCTAATTAGGCGTTGCACTTGACAACTTTTAATGTAGATACTCGACGGAAGTGGGGAGGAGTCACGACAAAGCGTATCTGTGCGGTATCTTTCAAAGAGTTAAATAGCAAATTAGAGACTAGGATTTAATTCAATAATGAGCAAGAATCGAAATGAAAATTTGAATGTATATAGAAGCATAGTTAAAGATAAATCTGGGGATTAATTTGATCGAAGGAAACTACACGGATATATGCATACATAATGCTGTTATCAGAGAGTATCAGCATGATGTTTAATGCTTTTAGGGAGCACCAGCACCATGTTAAACTCTTTCAGGGATCACCATATTAAATTATTCTATGAAGCACATGCACTCTGTTATTTTATTTTTCAAGAAGTACCAGTAGCACCGTGTTAAATCGTTTGATGAAGCAGCAGAATTATGTTAAATTCTTTCAGGGAATAGCAGAACTGTGTTAAATCTTTTCAATGAGTAACAAGACAGTATTACATTCTTTGAAGACATAACTAATGCACATTTTTGCAAAAAAGTAATACCTGTTTTTTTTTTTTTTTGCATTAATAAATAAAATTATTAATTGAATTTCCATAATTTTTAGCTCTTTAACACAACGCACATAAATTAAAAAATTGACTTTTACATAAAATCCTGATAAGCGAAATGATCTAAAGCATACTAAATGTTCTCAGTTGTATTCTATATGTAAACCCAAATTAGATATAAGTTTGGTTTACGACTTAAAAATATGAAAATAAATTTAAATATTATACAAGTAATTTAAATATTATACAAGTTAAAATAACAGCCTGTATCAATGGTATATAATGGTACAGAATTTGTATAATCTTAAGAAAAACTTCAGCAACGTATTTGAGAACACATAAAATAATAATGCAGCATATAGCTGTACTGAAGACAAACCGAAGTCAAAAAGGAGAAATTAGTCTTATTCAATCTTTTTGACTTCGGGTTTGTTGTTTATTTTGCACTGACGAAGACTATTCAGCGTATCCCCGAAACAGCTGTATGCAGCATTACCATTTCTGAAGTTTTCATTACCCATTGAATAAAGTATGTTTTACTTATATTTATGATCTTACAACAAGATTCACTTCTATAAAATTCAAAGAAAATTACTAACACTTGAAAGCCAATGAGATAATATTTATTTACTTTTTATATTAAAATCCATAGATAATACGCCAGCTTATACGATTTAATCATAATTACAAATTTGTTTTTTAAAGATATCAATTAGCTAAAAGCTTATTAATTTATCTGCGCAACATTTTGGATTTAAAACGAGATTTCTATATACCAACATTTGAAATTAAACACATAAGCCAAATATTAGCAAACACGTATTTTTAGACAAAAACATGTTTTCAAAGGTCTCCGTTTTGAAATGTTCCATTCTCGAAGTTTTATCTTTAAATCTCTTGTTTTTCGATTTTGGGGTCTACAGGTCATTACGCCACAAGGGTTACGAAAATAATTCCTTTCACCGAAAATCAACTAATTACTTATAATATATTTCATAGAGAAGGTACACCATATATTTATATTTACCTTACCGTATTCCCATTAAAAAAATAGGAAAATGTATTTTTCCTAGGCTTAAAATTTTTTACCAAGTTTAAAACTTAAAATTGCTTAAATTGGTACATTTTGAAGTGCAACTTTTTTTAACATAGCCAGTTCACGAAAAACGTTGTATATACGTAGAAGAATCCTTGCAATGACAGCAGCCTGACGAGCACATAATATGTATGAAACCGATTCACGGATTCTGTAATGTAAGAGAATAATAAATTTTAATTATATGGTATTTGGTGAGAATGCGTAAGATATTTCACAAGAATTTGTGCCCCGGCCGTCCAAACAGTTACCTTACACCTTTCTGGTAGGTCGGGCGGTCTGGGTCTCAACAACAACAAGAATTTGTGCACCTTTCTGGTAGGTCGGACGGTCTGGGTCTCAACAACAACAACAATTTGTGCAACAAGCAGTACACAATGGACAAAATGCTGAGTGGCGAAATAAATAGATAAAACCCGAAAAGTTTTGTTGATACAATAGGTACAATTGCTATAACAGGCCAGACTTCACGGTGGTAATTTGAAATGGGATAAAAGAACAAAAATTGAGGAAATGTTTACATATCGAGTGGTCATGAGTCAGGAAAGAAGATGACAACATTCTAATCAACAGGCTCCCTGATGACGACATGTCATCTATGCAAAAGGTGATTGAGTAGACAACACACCGAATTCAAAATAGTTAAAATATAGAAAGACAAAACAATGTAGAACAGAAAAGACTTGGCTCCTAGCTATGAGAGGGTGCTCACTGGTTCTCAAAGGCGCAGAAGAGATGGACACTTGATCCTAATCTATGAGAGAATGCTGTCTTGTTCTGAAAGAGTACAGAGAATTTACAGTACAGAGAATTTTGAGTACAGAGTCCAGCATCAGGATGCTGGACTGTACTGTGAGCACCATCTCAGTGACAAGTGTCTGGCATTACATTCAACATTTAATTAGTGTTATTTCCAAGCTAAAACAATTAAAAAGGAAATTCATTGGTAGTTTTTGTAATTATTAGTTATATAAGATTGTGAATACAGAACTCAATAATAATAATAATTTAATAAAATAATTTAACAAAGAAAACTTCTCTTTGTTTTGTAGCTAGTTTAAAAGCATCTTACTTTACAGATATTACACATAGTTTGATTCAATGCCAACGACCGTACCGTGCTGAAAACATCGGTTCTCGTTAGATCACCGAAGTCAAGCAGCATCGGGAGTGGTTAGTACTCGGGTGGGTGACCACCTGGGAACACCGTGTGCTGTTGGCACATTTCAGGTGCGGTAGCCCGGTGCTTTGCGCGCTGGATTTGCACGCTGCCACAACTGCCGCCGTTTTCATGCGGAGTACGACCACGTTAAACATGTCCTTCCGAGAGGTTGGTGGTAGGAGAAGGAGGGTACGGTCCCTGTGGATGCCTCCCCCACTGGGTTCCGGTCTAAATTGGGTGATACTTCCCGGCCGTCCAAACGGTTACCTTACACCTTTGATAGGTCGGACGGTCTGGGTCTCAACAACATAGTTTGATTCTCGGCTTTCAAAAAATTTACGGAGTTATTGCGGCTAACAAACCTTTGCAATGAACGCTAATGGTTTCATAATCTTGTAATTTTAATATAATATTTTTATTGCTGGGTTTTACAGATAACTTTACTCTTTTGGCGTGTTATTGTCAGTCACGACAGATCTTATTATCTGCTATGACATCCCGATCCATATAAACCAGTTTGCAAAAATCATTCGACTTCGCAGGATTCTCGTTTAATCAAATATCCCACTTAGAGAATAATATTTACAACCTAAACACTTCCAATCCTCTTTTCTCAAATTGAGCCAGGCAAATTACATAAACGGCATACTAATAGAGTACTTCCACTTCCAATCACGCACCGCATTTGACAACTTCTTAATGAGGATACCCGGGATATTATAATTGGAGGTGTCAAGACGAAGAGAGTGTTTGTTGAGGATTCTTCTACTTGAAGTTGTAGCAAGCAAATTAGAGACTCAGGCGGCGGCTCTTAATCCAATAATAAGCGCGATGAGGAATTAAGTTCAAAGTGTGAATAAGTAATATTCCTTGAGGAAGATATATAGGCATAGAAGGGCACTTTTGCTTGTTTGGTGAATCGGTGAATGTGATATGGACAAAAAATATTATAGCCATAGGTGAAGCTATGGAAAGGAAGTGGGATGGAGTGAGGAACAGAATCAACATTAACAATTCAATTTTTTTTAATTTTGCATTTAAAATCTAGAACTTTTTATTGTTTTCTCATACTATAGAATACAGGAAGTATTACAAAAAATGAACTACTGCTTGTGAGAATACAATTTTCTAATACTTCCTTGAAGAAAGCTGGCATGAGCTAATTATGTAACTGTGATGGTTTTGGGGGCAGTGTGAACCTTTTTACTCAGGCCAAATAAGAAAGCAGGCACCAGCAAATCTGGCAACTACAATTGTTTCGAAAACATTTTGAGATCTTATCCTCAGGTCGAATTAGAAGTCAGACACAAGCAAATTAGATGACTATAATTGTTTAGAGGGAGTAAACGAACCCTTTTTCCTGGAGTCAAATTAGAAGACAGGCATAAGCAAATTAAGAGACTACAATTGTTTTGAGGGAATTAATAACCCCTTTTTCTCGAGTAAAATTAGAAAACAAGCATAAGCAAATTCGGTGCCTGCAATTGTTTTGAGGGCAGTGTGACCGCTTTTTCTCGGGCCAGATAAGAAAGAAGGCATGAGCAAATTAAGCAAATGTAATTGTTTTGAGGGAATTAACAACCCCCCTTTCTCGAGTAAAATTAGAAAACAAGCAAGCAAATTCGGTGGCTGCAATTGTTTTGAGGGCAGTGTGACCGCTTTTTCTCGGGCCAGATAAGAAAGCAGGCATGAACAAATTAGGAAAATACAACTGTTTCTAGAATCTTTTAAGCTCTTTTCCTCAGGCCGAATTAGAAAGCAGTTTGAAAACAGTAGTTTTGAAGGGCCGCAAGTACTCCGCATCTGATTCCACCACCGCAGAACACCACACTCCGTCTTGCTACAACTTGAAACAAAAAATGCATTACATTCAAAATGCATGAATTTTTAACACGTTACTAAAGCGATTTCCAATCAAACTATAATACCCACTGATTCTGAGAATTACAACTTAAACTCTCGCAATCCCTCCTTTCAGTGTCGCAAATGTAAATCTCCTCAAATTTTGAAAATTACATATTAAACACTTATAACGCCTTCCTCCAGTCTCGCAAAGGTAAATTTCAAAACGGTTTACTAATAGAGTACCATCCACTCTTAACCATGGGTTGCATTTGACAACTTCTTAATGAGGGTAATTAGCGGATTATAATTGGAAGTCACGGCGATAATTGTTTGTTTGCAAATCCTCCTATTAAAAGTGTAGCAAGTAAATCTGAGTCTCCAGGAGGCGAGTTTTAATCTAATGGTGAATATGTATACAAGAATTGAGTTGAAAGATTGAAGACATGAATATGAGGAAAATTAAGCAAATATTCCTTGTTTAGAAGAAAAAATTACACTGAAAAAATGAATTTTTGAAGAAAAACTTAGTATGCAGGACACAAGAAAGAAACCAGAAATTAAATCACTTCAGAGCAAAATTAGCATAAACAGTTGACATTGAAATAATAAGTACGACATTATAGACATCACAATAAATAAATGGTGCTTGATACGGGGCGGCTGCTTTCCTATAAAAGGCCGGAGATGTAAACGCCACGATATACGGAATGTGTAGAAATACGGTAATTCTTAATGTGCACTTAATATGCTCGGGTGAAATGGCTTGTTTAATACATAATGCGTATGAGAAAGATGAAATAAAATTTGCTTATTTAGAAAATCGTAAAATAGAAAAATGAATTTTTGAGGGACATATTATGTGGTTTCAGAGCAAAACCAGCATAAACAGAAACTACATTGCAAGAATCCATTTTTTACAATCCTATAATTTTCACGCTTAATAATCACGTATAAAATAATCCATTCACCACACAAAACATCTTTTGAAGAGTCACACAATATATTATTGCGACGTATCCTTTAAAATCGTGAGTCTAAATTTCTGAATAACTAACGCTTTCATTTAAAATCACTAATAAGCGTAAAAAGGAATAATAAACAACGATAAATATCTTACAAGATCACTAAATCACTGTCAGATACAATAAAACAGCAAATAAATGCGCAACAAATTCACAAAATAGCCGATACCAATATCAGAACACTGACGTATCTCACAATTCAAATTATCTCCAATCACGTCAAGTCTCACCAACTGAGCCGATGACTTATATACTCTCCATAGAAAGTTCTAGAAAGTGTTCTGGATCATCGAAATTAATCGGCATTTCTCGAAAGTTCTAGTGGATTTGAAAAGTCGCTAGGTTAGCGATAAATCAGCAAATCAGGCAACCATGTCCCAAAATGTATGACAACCCTACTTTCACGTGGCCCAACGGCCGTACCGTGCTGAATACACCGGTTCTCGTTAGATCACCGAAGTCAGGCAGCATCGGGCGCGGTTAGTACTTGGGTGGGTGACCACCTGGGAACACCGCGTGCTGTTGGCACTTTTCGGGAGCGGTAGCCCGGTGGTTTGCGCGCTGAATTTGCACGCTGCCACAATTGGCGCCGTGTTCATGCGGAGTACGATCACGTTAAACATGTGGGTCCGTAAGTCCTTCCGAGAGGTTGGTGGTAGGGGAAGGAGGGTACGGGTCCTGTGGATGCCTCCCCCACTGGGTTCCGGTCTAAATTGGGTGGCACTTCCCGGCCGTCCAAACAGTTACCTTACACCTTTCTGGTCGGTCGGACGGTCTGGGTCTCAACAACAACAACCCTACTTTCACGTAATAAGAATGACTAGCTGCAAAGACTGTTTTTACTTGGAGATAACCAATATGCAACAGAAGCGTGTATTTGTAAAAACATAAACATTGAAACAATAAATGCGTTACATTTAAAATGCATACATTTTTAACTCATTCCCGGGAAATTGAAGCGAATTCCAACCAAACTGGTACTCTTTAATTCTTGAAATTACAACTTAAGCCCTAGCCACGCTCCCGTGCAGAGGTAAATTTCATAAGCGGCATACTAATAGAGTGTGTCTTCCACTCTCATCCACGCTCCGCATTTGACATCTTCTTAATGAGGGTACCCGGTGGATTATAATTGGGAGGAGTTGCGGCGACGAGTGTGTGCGGATCCTTCTATTAAAAGAGTAACAAGTAAATTTGAGGCTCGGGAGGCCGGTTTTTATCTAATTATGAGCGCTAATAAGAATAGAGTTGGAGGCGCGAATATATAATTTGTATGAGAAGGATAGATTTTTCTTGTTCGGAAGAAAATATGCGGGAGAGTGGATTTATATATTTGCAACACGTATATATAATCCTTAAAAAATCGACACCAGTGCCTATTACGTTAGAAAATATCTGATGTGGGCAGCACATAACTTTCCTTATATAATGCAATGAATTTACTACTTTTACAGTAAAAAAAATTAGATTATTTTTATAGTAGATATTTATATTCTTTCCAAGATATTGAATTTTCGTCAATGAGTCGTCATTTTCATTGTTTTAGCGTCATTTTTATCCATTTGGCGAGTTTTTAGTTAATTTAGCAACATTTTAAAAAGTCGCTAAGTTTGCGACATCCCACCAAATTCGTCGCTAAAATCTCGCCAAGCGTTATGGACTGAGAAATAAGTTATTCTTACAGCAGATAAATGACTATTGGCGTTCAAATACAAAAGTATTACTCAAAGTATCTTTTCTAATGAATGGAATGAGCTAGATCCACGAGAATGATATCACCCAATTTATCGCATGGTATTACATATAAAAAGTGAATATGTTTCTCAATAGAAAATATTTTTTTTAAATTTTATATAACTTTTTGATAATTTTTTTGAAAAATGTGCAATATCTCGAGAACGGTTCACGTTAGCGTTCTAAAATTTATGTCAATCGTTTCGTAATGAAAAATTACATAAGAAATGTCTATTTGCGTAACTTTATTAGCGGTTTTGATTTTTTAACGATTTTTTCAAAATTTCACTCGACAATTTACGAAGGTTCTGAACATTCGATTGCGTATAAAAACAATAGGCTTCCAGTGTTTACGGATTGTGATTTTTGTACCAAATTTCGTTCGAATCGGTCATCGTCTCCAGATACTCACTGACACACACACACACACACACACACACACACACACACACACACACACACACACACCACTTCAAAAATGTTTGTTTCGTAATTAGGAATGCTTGAAACGTGCTCTCCCGTCGAAAACTCGAATTCGAATTTTCGACCCCGTCACTATACTTTCCTTATACATTATGTATATAAGGAAAGTAAAAAAAGTACATTTCTATGGCCGGCCCCGGACAGCTTGAGCCTGTAACGTTCAAAATCTGATAAATTAAAATTTGCTAAGAAATACAGCGATTTGCCAAATATGAGCTGTAGATACTCCGGATCCAAAGCTATACTTGAGAAACCTATACATTTCTATAACGAGCTAGTCCCATAATGTTCAACGTTCAGAGTAATAAAATGTACTCGTACAACAAAAGAAAACGACATAACACATTTGGATTTTCTAGCTAATTCGGTTCTCGAATTACAAAAAAAAAAGTACATTCCTTAAGCGGTTTCAAAACAGGCTAAACAGATAAAGTTAAAATAAACTATACGACAAAAGACAATAACATACTAAATGTTGACTTTCTAGCTACTCCGGTTCTCGTGTTATTCCCCAGAAACTGGTACATTCTTAAGGCGACCGCAGCACAGGCATAAAATTATAAATACAAAGAATTAAAATAAATATATAAAAAAGAAACTTGATTAATTAGGGTTTTAAGGATTTGAATCACACTGAAAAACAGAAAAAATTAAATAAAAGTTTGTAAAAAAAAGTATTAATTTCTTTAAAAAAAATCTGATGTGGACAGCACATGACTTTCCTTATATAATGCAATGAATTTACTACTTTTACAGTTAAAAAAAAATGTTATTCTTATAGTAGATACTTATATTCTTTCCAAGGTATTGAATTTTCTTCAATGAGTCGTCATTTTTATATATTTGGCGTCATTTTTATATATTTGGCGAGATTTTCGTTAATTTATCAACATTTAAAAAAGTCGCCAAGTTGGCGACATTCCGCTAAATTCGTCGCGAAAATCTCGCCAAGCGTTATGGATGGAGAAATAAGTTATTCTTACAGAGGATAAATGACTGTTAGCGTTCAAATACAAAAGTATTGCTCAAAGTATATTTTCTCGTAAATGGAACGAGTTAGATCCATTTACGAGAATGATGTCACCAAATTTATTGCATAATATTACATATGAAAAGTGAACATGTTTCTTAACGGTTAATATTTTTTTTTTAATTTATGGGATTTTTTGATAAATTTATTTGAAAAATGTGCAATATCTCGAGAACGGTTCATGCTAGCGTTCTAAAGTTTATGTCAATCGTTTTCTAAGGAAAAATTATATAATGTGTAGTTGCGTAACTTTATTAAAGGTTTTGATTTTTTGTTGATTTTGTTCAAAATTTCACTCGAAAATGTAGAGGGGGGGGGATTCTGAACATTCGATTGTGTTTTAAAACAATAGGCTTCTAGTATTTACGGATTGCGATTTTTGTACGAAATTTCATTCGAATCGCTCCATGCGTTCGTGAGATATCGTCTCCACACACACACACACACACACACACACACACACACACATCACTTCAAAAATTTTGGATTCGTGATCGGGGGTGCTTGAAACGTGCTCTGCCATCGAAAACTCGAATTCGAATTTTCGACCCTGTCACTATACTTTCCTTATACATTATGTATATAAGGAAAATAATAAATTACGTTAAAGTTCTCGTATTTTAAAACTTTTGTCTTAAAAATACACTAAATACGACCCGAATTCCATTATCCTTTCACTCAAATTCTACAATCATTCTTTAAATACATCTGCAATGAAGATAAATGAATTTGCATCCCTTAATATGCCCTCATATTATGTTTCAATTTCATACAAAATAGGAACACTGGAAACAAAGGATTAATCTAACAAATAAGTCTTGTTAATTGGATAGGATGACCTGCTTAATGCAATACTATCAAATACCCCCGATGACACAAATGGAGACGCCAACTTATTGAATAACTTATCAAAATGAAAGCATCTCAACACCGGCAGCGTGTCACGGCTGTTTGAATCTGATTAATTGACATGTTCAAAGAGTTCGACCTTAAAGGACTTCGCAAGCGGTAAGTCTTATTAGTGGTGATATTTCTAGCGTTAACTATGCCAGAGCTGAAACTATATATACGGTTACAGGTGACAGTTAATTCAAAATTTGCCCTCAAATATTTATTACCGGGTCTATCAAAACTAGTTTTGATTCGAATTGTATAAAGTTTAAAGAGAATGTAGTTAGACTTTTTATGATGAACCAGAAAGATCAATCATGTTTAAAGTATTGATTATGAAACACTTTCCAACTTCAATGCAATTTTATCTAAACATCTCTAAAATGCAATACATTCCTAAGTAATATTTTAAAACTTATCACAATACTACATTAATTTATTATATTTGAAAACTTAAACCTTCATCGAAAAAAATGAACTTCATTCAAATGACGGCATTGAAATATAAATTGCCTGGTTTAAATATCTCTAAAATGCAATACATTCCACGGTAATATTTTTAAAACTATCATAATACTACGATAATTTATTATATTTGAAAACTTCATCGAAAACAACTGACATTCATTCAAATTACGTCATAGAAAAAATAACACGCCTGTCTCTCTGTATAAAAGCAGCATTGCATTCATAACATTTTCCCAATCATTTCATTCATCACAGTACTAAAATAATTTATTTTATTTAAAAACTTAAGACCATGGAGCTACACGTGAATAAACTCTATGCTTAAAACTTCATCGGAAAAAAAAATCGTCCTTCGCTCTGTAAAATCAATGAATATTTCATTCATATCAGCTATGCAGACTCCATGAGCTAAATACTTTTACGTTAAAAATATACAGCAATTCTTATATAACTCATCCTACATATTTTGCTGTTTACACTTTACATAAGTGAAAAATGGGCTTCATTGTAGAAATAATCAAATTTGGATGATCATTTTAACTAAAATATATTGTAATTGCGTTGTTTCAGTATGTAGATGCACAGAATTTAAGCAAAACTAAAGCGGTTTAAGGACGAATACAACACTCAATATGAATTAAAAAGAACTTTAAATAACACGATTTTGAGACAACATGGATGCCATATCTTATTTTGAAGTGGATTACGTGATCTTTTCATATCATGGTCACGTGATAGCTTCATATAAGAGGTGTAATTATTATTTTAATTTTTATTTTAAAAACTACTGAATATATTTTGCTGAATTTTTTTTAATATATTTTATGGAATAATTTGAATATTATTTAAAATTTTCGAAGCAATTTGTAAATTTTAAATCCGCTTAAAAAATGTTTGCAAAATTAGGTCCCATAGGGTTCAATGCATTTCGTTTTTTCAACCTGGGTTCAATCCAAAACTAATTGGGTGATATTATTCATTTATATTCCCATAGGTCCTACAGGCCGTCTGAACAACAGCATAAAATATTTCATTTTGATTAAGTTAATTTCATTTAAAATAACTTAATTTAAATATAAAATTTCATTTTGATTAAAGTTATTTTTACGGCAGTTATCGTGCTAACGGACAGACAGACAGAATGAACAAAGTCATAAACACTTTTCAACTGTATTGTAATGTGTTAAAAAAATGCAATACACAGGGCTTGACTGATGCAGGGGAAGGCAAAGCAACTGCCCAGGGCCCCGTGTCACAGGGACCCCAAATTAAACAATTGTAACATCGAAAAATTAACAACTGCTTCATTCAGAAAAAAATATATGCCATCAGAATACTTTTGTCCAGCAAAATGATTAATTTTCGGAATATATAGATATTACAGTACTAATTTAGCATGTTGCCTTCTTGGCTGTGATGAAAAAGTTGCCAATAATTGAAAATCCATTAAAATAGGTAGAAACTTCAGTTTGTGCATATTTTTTATGGAATGCAATTATGTTTTGAAAAATATACTTGTTCATTTCATATATTGTCAATGACTTGTTCATTTCATATATTGTCAATGACTTGTTCATTTCATATATTGTCAATGACTTGTTCATTTCATATATTGTCAATGACTTGTTCATTTCATATATTGTCAATGACTTGTTCATTTCATATATGTATACTTCTCCTTTTGGACTTTCGCATCTGTATTGGACTGCAAGACGGCATATAGCCGAATGGCCCAGGCTGGGCATAGGATAAAAAAAAATTCATATATGTTGAGAGGTGAAAATGGGAGGGGGGCGAACGAATGTTAATTGCAACGATAGGTTTCTTCTGTTGAAAACTCGATAAAACCAAATGAGGGATTTTTGGCAAACTATGCACATATAACTAACGAACTCCGATACTCCAAGTCAAACCTAAAGTCATAAATCACAAGCTATCGATTAAGTTCTTTTAAATTAAATGTCCGAGACTTCGGCCTGCAATCCAAAGAAAATGTAATCCGTCGATATATGGGCTCAAAAACTGTATATGTGCTATCGCATAGCTCTAGGATTGCTGCATTCAATTTTGCATTGAAGTAAAAATGTATACCTTGAGTTTGTGTCGTAGTTTCAGTAATAACAATCACTAGTATAAGATGGATTCACAATATCAATATCAATTTCAATATGCGGAACAGAATGGCCATACACAAGATAGAGCAAGTATTAAAAGGCGTTAATGAGCAAGGGTTAAAAGGCGTTAATGAGCAAGGGTTAAAAGGCGTTAATGAGCAAGGGTTAAAAGGCGTTAATGAGCAAGGGTTAAAAGGCGTTAATGAGCAAGGGTTAAAAGGCGTTAATGAGCAAGGGTTAAAAGGCGTTAATGAGCAAGGGTTAAAAGGCATTAATGAGCAAGTGTTAAAAGGCGTTAATGAGCAAGTATTAAAAGGCGTAAATGAGCAAGTGTTAGAAGGCGCTAATGAGCAAGTATTAAAAGGCGCTAATGAGCAAGTGTTAAAAGAAGTTAATGAACAAGCGTTAAAAGGCGTTAATGGTCAAGTGTTAAATGGCGTTGATACACTTTCTTTTTCTCAAGTCTTTTCTTGGTATTGTTTTCAGCAGCCGATAAATGGAAAAACATAGTTAACGAGTAGTGCCGCAAAAGATTTTACTCGAAACAATTCAATCATCGGGGTATTGTGTACTTGCTGAAGTTTAAACCAATATGGCGTTGAAAACAAAGTCTTGCATGCTTAGTACACGGATAACATAACGGAGCTTATGGCTTATAGTCCACCACTTTAAAATCGGCGACTTAAGGTCACGCGTTACCCTTTTTATCTTAGGAATTGAAGAACATTACGTGACCTTGAACCGCCGATCTTAAGAGTAATGGTCTATAAAATTAAGTAGTCCATTGTTGGTGATAATTCCTTTACAACATCCCCTACCTTTAATTTTCTTTTTCTATGTCTTTACTTATCAATGCCCTCTAACTACCTGAAAAAATTAATCAAGATGTGTCAAACCGGTTTTTAAAAGGAAGAATTTCAGACACTTTTAGCATAAACGTCGGCTATAAAGAAGCTACACTCGCTTTGCTCCAATGATCCACAATGGCCCTTCTTTTGTTGAAACGCTGAGGAAACCTTCTATTTTCTAAACAAGTATGAACAAATATGCTTTTATTTGAAAACCAAGAACAAAAAATCTGATGTGGGCAGCACATGACTTTCCCTGCAGACTCAAATTCATTTTTTCTTTATTTCTTTAAGAACTCATTATATTGAATTTAATTGCACAAAATGACACTAAATTCGCATTCTTAATTCAATTTCTGCTTTTACTTAGTAATTGGACATTTTCCCAAAGCCGGCATAAAAAAATACGAAAAATCTCAAATATCTCGAGAACGACTAGTCCTAGAGTAATAGAGTTATTCTTATTCATTTCCTCGCCAAAAATTACGTATAAAACAGGCTTTTAATTGATACATTTGAACACGTAATCTTTGTTTAAATATTGGCGAATTTTGCGGGCCATTTCGTAAAAAAAAGGCAGGTTGTTCTTTTCCGAATCGTACCAAAATCTAATCAGCACCAGAGTATCCCACGTGTAATTTATATACCAAATTTTGTGAAATTTGGTCAATTTGTATTTCAGCTAGAGTGAAAACATGAGATTTTTGCGGGCCATTTCGCAAAAAAAAAAGGCGGGTTCTTTTTTTCCGAATTATACCAAAAACTAATCAGCACCAGGGTCACACCCAAGGCTCTTACCTACCAAATTTTATGAAATTCGGACTATTAGTTTTTGAGTTAGAGTGGATACATTCATTGAACAGACACACAGACAGACACACACACAGACGTCATGCTAAAAATAGTTTTTTCGTATTCTAGAGGTCTCGAAACGTATAGATCCGTCGAAAACTCGAGTTGCGATTTTCGACATGATTCCAATACTTCCCCTATACATTACCATGTATTGAAGGGAAAGTAAAATGCTGTTCTTAGTTACAACTAAAACGTTATTATCCACACCTTACTGAATAGAAAAAAAATCAAACACGTTGCACAGTTTTGGAAATTTAAAACATAGAGCATTGAAAATATCAAATTAAAAAAAAATGTGTCAAAAATTACTGAGAAACTAATTAAACTATCAATATTTTAAAATAAAAACAAAATTAAACATCTGATGTGGGCAGCACATGACTTTCCCTGCAGACTTATATTAACGTTATCTTTATTTTAATTAAATTTATTTCACTTTTAATTCAATTTTCGTTCTCATTCGATAACCGGACTTATTTTCAAAGGTGGCATAGGGAAAGTACGAAAAACTAAAATATCTCGAGAACGGCTAGTCCCAATGTAATGGGGTTGGTCTTATTCTTTTCGTCGTTAAAAATTACGTATTAAATCAGCATTTAATGGATATATTTGAGTATACCCAGTTTTTTATTTTAGATTTTAGAAACTTTTGCGGGCCATTTTGCAAAAAAAGGCAGGTTATTTTTTTCTGAATCGTACCAAAATCTAATCAGCACCAGGGTCACCTATACGTGACTCATCTACAGAATTTTGTGAAATTCGGTCCATTAGTTTTTCAGCTACAGTGGATACAAGCTTTTGCGGCCCATTTCACAAAAAAGGCGGGTTCTTTTATTCCGAATCGTACCCAAAACTAATCACAGACCTGCCAACCTCTCAGAGCCCAAAAGCGTAACGACGCACGCGATAATGTACGCACGGTATATTTCAGCTATGTAAATTCTTGATAATCAGGCTGTAGGGATTTTTTTTTCCCTACATCAAAATTCTATTGAGAAACCAATTAAATTATTACAATCCACAGCAAACATTTTTATGTTGTTAATTTTTAAATTAAACATTTAAAATTAAATAAAAATATTAATTCTTTAGTAAAATGCATCAATATAAAACTATAATGCACATTATGGATTTTTGATTTCTATTAAAAAGAAAGGTAAGGACACAATTTTTGCACATTACAACAGCATTAATAAGTCTAACTTTTATTTTAACCAACATATGTGGCTGACTTTGCCTTTTTTAAAAACCCAGAAGAATATTTTTGCTGGAAACAAGGTCCAGACATACAGGATTTTGCAATCAAAAGTGATTCAAGTGTTGAAGTGCTCAAAGAGCCTCTTACATCAGTTTTATTTATCTTTACTAAACTAAAAACTCTTTCACAAGAGGCATTGCTATGAGGCAAGGTTAAAATGCCTAACATGACTTTAGAAAGTTTGCTACAAATAAATTTGCCATCAGAGTTCTTTTCTTTTGATAATAAATTGTTCACTAATACTTTTACTATTTAAAATGTTATCTGGTAAAGTTGCAATTTGAAAATTTAGAAATTCACTTTCTACAACATCAACAGCTTCAGAAAATGTTTCATTCTCACATCTTACAAGGAGACATGGGAACATATCTACTAAATACTGAATTGATGAAAAATTAAACTGCTCTCTTCTAGAAATATCAGCAACTTGGACATGATTTAAAATTTCCAGATTCCATGGAAATTTAGAAACTATATAGTCACAGCCAGTAATAATATAATTTTTAACTTTAGAAAAAAATTCTTTCTGCTCCTCAGTGCTAACTGTTTTAACCAATTTTCTGGTTTCAAAACCAATTGACAACTCTTCATTTTCTTTCTGGTTTTCTATTTCATTATATTTAACATAAAATTTTGATTTTGCTTGCTTAATAGCAATTACCTTTACAAATTTAATTAAAAGTTCACTAAAAAGACATTCGATATCAGATTTGAGTGTATGCACACGAGGTTCCTCCTGCTGAAACATTATATTGTATTTTTCAAAAACTTTTGTAACATGACAAACAAATAATGCATAAGCACGATTCACAGTAGAACTTAATGTAAAGAAAATTCTCTCTTGCTTATTTAAAGCATCTCTTGTGACTTTTTTCAGACTGTTCTTGTTGCTTCTTTTTAATTAGATGTGCTGAAGATTTTTTATCATGTTCAGAGTTAACTGCATTCATTTTAAATTTCTTATTAACAGACGTCAAATTCACAATTTTCCTCTTTAACGTTTCGTTGGGTTTACAACTTTCTGATTTTGCATTATCAAGTTTTGGGATGGTATACAAAGAAATTCTTGGGGAGAAACCAATTTTTTTTTTCATTTACATTAGAACACTCTTCTTTAAAAAATAAAGTTAAGCAATGCCACTGCTGTAATAATCTCTCAAGGCATCTACCAAGAGAAAGCCACAGAGTACAGCCATGTCTTAAAATCTTTTGTGTTTCAACATCACACAACTCTTGAATTTCTTTTAAAGCCTTTCTTTTAAAACTTTTTTCTAGATTATAATAAATGTCAATTAAAAGTTCATGAATTAGTATAGGTAAGCTTTCAGCAGATTTTATGCTGCCAAATTAATCAAATGGCATAAACATCCGAACGCAAATAAATTTGGTTGCTTACTTTTTAAAAATGCTGAAACTCCTTTTTTTTATGCCGATCATAACAGGTGCGTTATCACATGATAGAGCAAGGCAGTTTTCCCACGGAATTCCGTAGCGTTGAAATTCCTCATTTATTAATTTGGCAATGTTTTCCCCAGTAGGGGATTCCATTAATTTTGGCAAAGACAAGAGCTCAGTTTTTACTCCATTTGATGATTCTTTAAAATACGTTAAAACGATTGGATACAAATGATCATCGCCACAATGACTCCCATCAGAAGACACCGTACATGGATTTTTAGTAGCTGCAATTATTTGTTTTTGATTTTCACTGGCTAGTTCTATAATAATAAAAGCTGTTTTTGTTCGCCCACAGGAATAATGCTTTGCCTCTTTCGAATCCGGGAACATCGCTTGAAATAATGGGCGAGCATGGTCTGCAGTAGCTAACGGAAGATTATGTTCTAAAATGAATGAGGTGAACATAACTTCCGCTTTAGTAGTTTGCAATTCTTTATTCACAGTTAAAAATTCATTTATAGACTTCGTAGATTTGGAAGTCTTGAATTTATCCACGTGTTTGGCCGTTTTCGAATGTTTAACTATGTCCGCCATGAGAAATAGAGATATCACAGTTACATACAACACAAAAGGCAAGAGATGCACTTATTCTTGATTCTTTGATAAATTCAAACTCTCTGCAATACTTTTCGGAAAACGCTTGAGATCGGGCATTCGTCTTTGTAGACATCATTCAATTCATTAACTATATAAACTAAACTAACTAAACTGATCTCAGCAAAACAAGCATCGCATCGGGAGAAATCAACAAAACATCACGTGCTCCCTCCGCGCATGGGTCACGTGGTCTCTCCGCGCATGATGCTCCTTCCCGCAGATAACGGCAATAGCTACCAGTATTGCCAGGTCTTCGCCGCCAAAACTCCCGCAATTACTATCGCAATACTGCAAATACGCGTCTACATTAGAAATCAAAGTCTCTCGAAATTCCCTACTTCGGTCTGAAAAAAGGAAAAGCGAAAAAAAATAGGGAAAAACGTAATTTTTTTTTTAAAATCGTACTTTTGGTGGCAAAATCGTATTATCGTACTGCTCGTGATTTATCGTACTAAATACGATTAAATCATAACAGTTGGCAGGTCTGTAATCAGCAGCAGCCCCGCCCACAAGTGACTTACCTACAAAATTTTGTGAAATTCGGTCCATTAGTTTTTTAGTTAGAGTGGATACAAAATCTGCACAGACAGACACACAGACAGACAGACACACAGACACACACACAGACGTCACGCTAAAAATGGTTTTTTCGTATTCTAGAGGTCTCGAAACGTGTAGATCCGTCGAAAACTCGAGTTGCGATTTTCGGCATGATTCCAATACTTTCCCTATACATTACCATGTATTGCAGGGAAAGTAAAAATAAAACATTTGACGGTATAAGAAACTCCAAAGTAAAATTCGTGTTCTTAAAAGCGCTTATAAAGTTTCATTAAATTAGAATTCAAAGCAAACAAATAATAATGAAAATGCATTAAATCCCGCAATAATAATAACAGTTTCATTAACTTCCCACGATAAGACATTTAAACATGATTTAAATAATCTATGTACTAAACAAAATGAAAACACAATCAACCTTGTATCTGGACAGAACGACCAAATATAATCACAGCCATGAGAACAATACAACTTATGACGAACTTATTGAATAACTTATTAGCATGAAGTGCACTTCAATACGTCTAGACACGGTTGACTGAATCTCATTAGTTGACATGATCAGATAGTTCAGCTGTAAAGGTTTGCTCACAACAGACTTATTAAAAGTGAAATTTCCGTTACTATTATGCGAGACATATTCTATATGCGTAACTTTGATTATAAATGGCTGGATATTTTGTATGCACATTGGTCAAAATGAATAATCAATTTGAGATCGAGACATGTATGACTCCAGTTCCCTTTTAGATATATTTGATTTTCAGTGCTAGTGTTAAAGGTTGATTAATGAAGTTTCGGATATTAAACTAAGTAAATGGATGGTTGCATTATATATTCCATATCTATAACACTGAAATAATACTAGAATCACAATTACCAATTTTGTTTCCCATTTCTTGCATGGTATGCGTGTAGGGGAAGTATTATAATGCACTCTAGAAACAGTTGATTTGTACTTCTGAGCAACCGAGAGCATGAGTCAACTATCTGCAAACTAACGCATGCGTGCGTATGTTTGTTTAATGTTTTTATTCATTTTAACTCAAAAATTAGTCCTCAAATTTTCAGTGAACTTATACTTTATGGAAAAAAATGAGAAGTATACACTGCCTTACACCCTTTCAGTAATCATCATTAGTCTTCAAAGGAATTAAAAATATAAAAATATCGAATACGTTATATTCTAATTATGTACATTCCAGAATATTCCATCCAGTTCTTTTTTTTATATAATGCATTTGTATTATATTTCATGGCGATACAAGCAGTCATTCTTCTTCTTTGACTCAGACCGTCCGATCTACCCGAAGGTGTTGTTGTTGAGACAGAGACCATCCGACCTACCAGAAAGGTGTAAGGTAGCTATTTGGACGGCCAGGAAGTGCCACCCAATTTAGACCGGAACCCAGTGGGGGGGCATCCACAGGGACCGTACACTCCTTCCCCTACCACCAACCTCTCGGAAGGACTTGTCCAAAGGTAACTACCTCTTTTAGGACACGCCCGGTTAGAGCGCGAAGAAGAAACAGGCCGTGAGTATTTACAAACCTTAATTTATTTACACTATATAAATATTTACAACATTATTGATTTAAATTATTTAAAACACAACTTCCCATATTCCAAATGGGATGAATACCAAATTTAAGATAAACAAATACAAAAGTATATATAGTCTCATAGACTAAAATGTGAAAGATGGTAATTTATCTTGAAAACATCTGACTTTTACTATTAAATAATTTATTTGGAGTTAACAAGTAGATATTTAATTGGCGTTAATTGGTAGTTATTTAATTGGAGAGGGAGAGAGAGAGACAAAAGATACAAATCAGGCCCTTAAATGTATAACTCACCAACATCACTGGCAGTTGAGCAGCATCTCTCTTTTCAGAGGACCATGATTGGGAGCCGACTTTTCTCAAACACCACACAGTTCCTTCACTTCGCTCCTCTTTTAAATTTCTGAAAACTCTCTCTCTCCAAAATTTTAAAACACGCCCCTGAGGCGCATACAACTACCTCATTGGATTCTGGGTCTTAACCCCTTGACCCCAAAGCATCGCCATTGGCTTTAGGCCTTCCAGAAACAAAAAGCCCCTTCTCAAGTCCCTGCGAAACTGATATGCTTACGGCCCCTAATTCAAAACCGGCCGAAAACCCTATGATCCCTCCGAAAACGGACAAACGTTAAACCTTTCGGTGAAAATACGATCTCTAAAGAAACCTCCGACTTCCTGTCTTCTATCCTTCGAGAGCAGCTGGCCAAACGAAAAGGCTGACCCCCAAATAAATAAGTAAACTCTAGATCGCAACCCCGAAAATATTGGATCATGGGTTTGGACCATGGACCATTGGACATTGGACCATGGACATTGGACCATGCGACAGGACTTACGAACCCACATGTTTAACATGATCGTACACCGCGTGAACACGGCGGCAGTTTTGGCAGTAGCGGGAATCGAACCAGGGCCTACCAAGTGCAATTCCCGCGCGCTAACCAGTGGGCTACTGCGCCCTCTACCCGAAGGTGTAAGGTATCTGTTTAGATGGCCGGGAAATGACACGCAATTCAGACAGGAACCCAGTGGGGGCGGAATCCACAGAGACCGTACCCTACTTCCCCTACCACCAACATCTCGAAAGGACTTACGGACCCACATATTTATCGTATCCGTACTCTGCGTGAACACGGGGGCAGTTTGGGCAGAGCCGATAATCGAACTCGGGATTAAGATATAGTGTCATTCTTAAGATATAGTGTCAACCGCATATGCTCACACACCACATACATAGCTTTGAAATGTGTTAAGGGGTTTTTCAAATAAAACTCTCCGTTAAAATCTCGAATTCAGAAATTTTCGAGTAAATTTATGGTACTCTCTGTACACAATAAACAGTATGACAAATTAGAAGTGTACCCTTACACATTTGTTTCATGTTCTGCTATACAATCCAAGACTTGTAATGGCAGGCAGATTTAGTAATTCTAACAGTTTCCCAAATACAACCGTCTTAAAAAAGCAAATGTGAAAAACTTCAAGAAAGTTTCAAAAAACTTCTTTGAACACAACCCAAAAATTTTTCAACTTCACAGAAACTAGTGCTAGAAATAAATAAAAAAAACTATCAACAAAATTCTGGTCCTCAAACAAAGGAAAACTTGCAAAAGAAACGGAGAGAAAAGGGAGAAAAATGTCAAAAGGGAAATTTTTTCTCATATTTAACTGCAAGTTTATTCGGCCAATTAACCAAATTTATCTGAAGCTAATATCGCTGAGAATCCCTCGACCTCGTTTTGCTTTAAAGTTACCCCTAAAGGAAAGGGAAATTTCCATGACACTTCTGACCTTAAAAAATCCCTCTTCCTAACTACGGAGACTCTATTGAGCGCCGGTAATAAATCAAAGTTCGAATGGAACATTCAGAAAAGCACCAGAATAATCGACATTGTCTCAGATAGTTATGCAGAAAATGTTTCGGCTCAAACTTTTGTTTCTGCTCTAGATTAAACTGCTCAAATGTAAAGTAAAGAAAAAATACCGGAGTTGAGACTACTAGAGTGCATGTTTTGAGACAAAATGTAGAAGCAATGTAGCATACTTGGGATATTTCAGAGAAAAAAAATATTTTTTTAATGTCGAACTCATTTTAATGTCAATGAATTTGAAGTACAAAACTGTATCACCCAAACACCAGGAATAAATACGAGTATCATTGCCAATTAAGTAGGAATCATACAGAATCAAAATCTATCTTAAAAGAAATAGCGTAAAAAGGTAAAAACAAGAAAGATCAATCATGCATAAAGCATTGATTATGAAACACTTTCCAACTTCAATGCAATTTTATATAAACATCTCTAAAATGCGATACATTCCTCGGTAATATTTTTAAAATTATCACAATACTATATTAATTTATTATATTTGAAAACTTCGTCGAAGAAAATGAACTTCATTCAAATGACGGCATTGAAATATAAATTGCCTGGTTTAAACATCTCTAAAATGCGATACATTCCTCGGTAATAATTTTAAAATTATCATAATACTACAATAATTTATTATATTTGAAAACTTCATCGAAAACAAAGGAACTTTATTCAAATGACGTCAACGAAATATAAATCAACTCTATATAAAAGCAGCATTTCATTTATAAACATTTTTCCAATCGTTTCATTCCACACAATGCTATACTAATTTATTTTTTTTTAAACCATAGAGGTACAAGTAATTTAACTCTATGCTCAAAACTTCATCAAAAAATCGTTTGCATTTAAAAATTTGAAAAATTGTTAGCTACCATATTTATTTTAAAATGTTCAACCTCTCTTATATATTAAATAATTAAAGTCTTGGAAAGATATTTATTATATATCTTTTTTTTTCCTTTCTGGAGGATGTAGCAAGAGTCAGAATTTAATTGAATTTGTTTTTCTCCCTATATTAAATAATTTTTATTTAAAAAACTACGTAACATATTTTACTGATTTCTTTTTTTTTTTTATAAATTTTATGGGACAATTTGAATATTTCCTTAAATTTTCGAAGCAATTTGTGATTTTTAAATTGGCTTACAAAATGTTTGAAAAATTAGGTCCCACAGTGTTCAATGTATTTCATTTTTTCAACCCGGGTTCAATCCAAGACTAATTGTGTGATATCATTCATTTATGTTCCCATACGTCCCACAGACCGTCTGAAAAACATACTAAAATTTCATTTTGATAAAGTCATTTTTACGGAAGTCGTACTAACGGACAGACAGACAGAATGAACAAAGACATAAACACTCTTCAACTATATTGTAAAGTGTTAATGACAGACAGACAAACAGACAGAATGAACAAAGTCATAAACACTTTTCAACTATGTTGTAAAGTGTTAAAAAGTAGTATATTTACTTTTCTATGAATATGTTTACTGTGAGGTATGAATCTCTACGAAAAAAGTTAATTTACTTTCAGAAAATGTATCGAATTGGTTTATTGAGCAATTTCAAAGAGGGGGGGGGGGGGGGGGGTATGAATATACGGATTCACAGGAGAAGTGTGGACATATGAGGATTACTTTTAGGAGAGGTGCAAACATATGAAAACCACTTCTGGGAGATGTGTGAACATACGACGTTCACTTTAAGACGAGCAATTAACACATAAAGCAACAGTTGAAATGCATGTAAAACCAAGCATAACGTAAATTATCAAATAACTGCAACGTTGACTGTTTTACTGCATGGCACTTCTACTAATAGCTGAATTACACTGATTTGCAAAGTAATTGCAGAAAATGTCAAAATTAAAAGAAATAATTGCAAATAAATGGCTCCATCAACCAAATAATGATCTTAAATTGTGAGCGAGGAATCATGCTCCCAATGCACTGGAATCATTAAACTTTTTTTGCTCACCAATTTCGGTTGCTGGTAACGATGATTAATCTATGGAATGCAAACTAATGATGAATTTTGAGACTAGTATAACTATTTCAAAGTTAACAACAAAAAGCAATAATTTTAATGGATTTTCATTTTTAACACTTTCCAGAAAAAGTTGAAAAGTATTTATGACTTTGAAAAGTGTTTATTAGAAAAGTGTTATAAGTGTTTATTAGTTGAAAAGTGTTTATGACGTTGTTCATTCTGTCTGTCTGTCTATCCGTTCGCACGATAACTGCCGTAAAAATGACTTAATCAAGATGAAATTTTAGTATGTTGTTGAGATGGTCTGTGGGACATATGGGAATGTAAATAAATAATGTCACAACATTAGTTTTGGATTGAACCCGGGTTGAAAAAGTGAAATACATTGAACCCTATAGGACCTAATTTTTCAAACATATTTTAAGCGAAGTTAAAATTCACAAACTGCTTTAAAAATTTTGGAAATGTTCAAATTATCCCATATAAAATATATAAAAAATATCAGCAAAATATGTTCAGTAGTTTTTCTTTATATAAGAATTAAAATAATAATTACACCCATACTACATAAAGAGATCACGTGACCCACTTCAAAATAAATATGACATCCATCTTTTTTCCCAGTGTAAAAATCATGAATTTTAAAGTTATTTTAAATTTATATATAGTCTTGCATCCGTCCTAAAACCGCTCTATTTTTTAGTATTTTCAGTGCATCTATATACCGCGCCAATGCAATTAAAATATTTTTGAGTTTAAATGATCATTAAACTTTGATTATTTCTACAACGAAGCCTAATTTTCACTTATGGAAAATGTAATCTTAAATCTGTATCCTTACAAATTGCAATCACTCCATCAGCTTTTACCGGTAGATACCGCACAGCGAGAAACGTTTGCCAAATGAGCTATGTCAAAAATGGCACAGGAGCCACAGTGGTTATTTAATGTTTTGTGGGCAGACGAAGCCCACTTTTCACTGCATGGAAATGTGAACACACACAAGTCGTATATGGATGATTTCTAATCCTCGTGAGTACATAGAGCAGCCACTTCATTCACCATGAGTAACAGTTTGGTGTGGCTTCACTGGCTCTTACATTCTGAGACCCTTTTTCTTCGAGGAGTTTAGCTCAAGTACTGGTTAGAAAACTTGCACAGTAAACGCGAAGCGTTATTTGACTCTTCTGCATGAGCAAGTCGTGCCGTCTTTGTGAAAACGAAATGTGATATCTACTGTAACATTTATGCAGGATGGAGCACCATCTCACATCGCAACTCCAGTAAAGAAATTTCTAATTGACACCTTCGGGGAAGACAGACTTATCAGTAGGCATTGTAAGATCCCATGGCCTCCTTGGTTTCCAGATTTGACACCCGTTGATTTTTGGTTGTGGGGGTATTTAAAGTCATGAATTTATCAATCAGGTCCTTTCACATTGTCGGAACTAAAAGATCCCATTCGTCGTGAAGTGAGTTTCATCCATCCAGACAAGCTGCATTCTGCAGTTACGGGTGTTTTCACTCGCCTGAATTGTGCCATACCTTGTGGAGGAGGACATGTCGAACACATGATGCTAATAACACATAATAAAGGTACTGAAGGTACAGTAAGTTATTTTCTTTGTCTTTCCAATGCGTTCAGCGCCACCTATAGGTGAATTTTTAAGCTACAAAATTTTTTCACGTCAAAAAAAAACCCGTCCTGACAATACTTATGGTACAAACCGCATCTCAATGCGATGATTTTTCGATTTTTAATGAATTTTTAAAGTTTATACGGACTTTTGAAAGACCCTGTAGAAATTCTGCCAGACGAATTTGCAATTTAAAGAATAGCATGCGTTTAAAAATATTTTTTGGACAATTATTTGCAGCTTTTTCAAATCGGCCAAACACATTTTGTACTAATTTAGCAACGCTATACAAATCTGTAACTTATTTTTTCCTCTATCTCTAAAAGAGAGCAAGATAGCCCCAGCTTTTCATAATAAAGGAACCCCTCAAGACTGTCTTGTCATGTAGCACCATAGGGGTTTCCTATGCAACGGGCATTAAATAAAATATGGATAGATCTCTTCTCAAGAAATTTTCTCTGGTACGTGTCGCATGGTAAACCCATGAGCCAATATTTTCGGGAATGCGACCTAGAGTCTTCTTATTTATTTTGGGGGTCAGCCTTTTCGTTCGGCCATCTGCACTCGAAATAGAAAACCTGGATGTCGAAGCTGCTTTGGATCTCGGATTCGTACCGAAAGATTTAACGTCCTTTTCGGAAGGGTCATAGGGTCCTCGGCGACTTTGAATTAGTGGCCGAAGGAATATCAGTTTCGCAGGGGCTTGAGAAGGGGCTTTTTGTTTTTGGAAGGCCTAAAGACAATGGCGGTGCTTTGGGGTCAAGGGGTTAAGACCCTGAATCCAATGGGATGTTTGTATGCGCCTCAGGGGCGTGTTTTAAAATCTTGGAGAGAGAGAGTTTTGCAGAATTTAAAAGAGGAGCAGGGAGAAGTTTTGGCGTTGTGAGTGAGAACAGATACTCCAGCAGCATTGTCCTCAACCATGAGAGGCTGTTCATTCAGCGAATGCTCGGTGAGTTCCACATTTAAGGGCCTATGCCCGATTTGCATATTTTCTCTCTCTCTCTCCGGATTTAAGGATATTTAAAATATTGCATAGGATTGTTTAAATTTAATTTTTAATTACCATCTTTCACATTTTAGTCTATGAGACTACATATACGTTTGTAATTGTTTATTTGTTATCTTAAAGGGGTATACTTTCATTTTGAATATTTTGAATCAATTTTGTTGTAAATATTTTATATAGTGTAAATAAATTAATGTTTGTAAATACACATAAATACACACGGCCTTTTTTCTTCTTCGCGCTCTTACCGGGCGTGTCCTAAAAAGGAAGTTACCTTAGGACAAATAATTTGGTGCCTTAGACCAGGATGAATTTGGTTGGGTTCAGTAACGAAAGAAAATAAATTGACGCCAACGAACTGGATAAGAATTATGTTTGGTTCACTAACCAAGGAAATTTTTTTTTTTTGAAAGATGGTAAAAATAAAGCAAATAATAGATGTCAATATCTGCAATAATTTTTTTTCCCTAGTAAAAAATAAATTTTAATATGAGAAATTTAGAAGAAATTTTTAAACATTGGATAAAAGTAGAAACTGTTTCATTTGCCATGAAAATATGTGCTATTTTAATGTTATATTGATAAAATACAAAGAATTAAAATTTGTGAGAGTTATGTGTATATATATATTTTTTTTGGTTTATATAATATGTCATTGATTGCATTTTACATGTAAATGGGGAAAGTTTAAGAATTTTTTTGGAATTTAAGAATTTTTTGGGGAAAATGGTAACATCAAGAAATTTTTTGGAAGCGAAATTAGATAGAGGCTATTTTAAGTACAAAAAAAAAAAAAAAAAAAAAAATCTTTTCTTGAGTCTATTTGAAATAATTTAGATAGAATGTTTATTCCAAATTTATGTAGAGATAAAAAGCGGTTTCTTTTTCCCATGGGAATTTATTCAATAACTGGGTTTGGATAATGATTTTATGTATATCGAGAGGAGTTGTGTTTTTGTGAGGCAAACTTTTTGGGTCCACGATATAGTTTGAAAATTTTTGTTGGTATTAATCTCTTTGTATATTTCTTAAATTTTGTATATGTTTTTGATTATGTATATTCTTTTGGTAGTGTATTTTTGGGACAAATTTTCATTTTTGACATTTTATAATTTTGGTCGCGAAGATTATTTAATTAATACACATTTGAATGATTTTTAGTTTTAGAACAAAATTTTTGCTGAAATTAGAAGTAATGTGAGATTATAATAAACCTTTTATATGTTATGGGTACGAGTTTACAAAAATTTTACAAATGGTTCTGAAAATGATATTTAGAATGTGAGTGGGTTAGATAATCGAATTTTCAAAGGCAACAGAATTTTCTCTTAACTTTGACGGTTCCATTTTATGGCAAACACAAGGATTTCCAAAAGTTTCTTGTTCACACAACACAGATGTTTTCAAAGGGGGGCAACATTGGTTGAAATTTGATACGTCGCAGTAGGGTTTCTTCCTCACTCCAAAAGGAGGGTCATTTTCACAGACAAAACACAAGACCCGCAGAATGGTTACAAAGAAAAAAGGAGTGGTTTTAGCAGATATATTTTACGGGAGCTGGGAGTTAGTTAGCGGAGGAGAACATAAATTTCAAAGAGGGATGGACGACACATACAAGTAGAGAGACTGCCTTTCGTTTGGATAGAGTTACTGAGTGAGTAATAGAATGGCGTTGCAGCTGGAGTTAGTTAGGTTATTGGGAATTAAAATACATAAAGTAATAAGTATATTGTTTTTCGAAAAAAGGTAATAATAATAATAATAATAAATAATGAAAATAAATAGATATTATATTAATTCAAGTGGTAACAGAAATGGAAACAAAATTTTGATTACTAAGGAAACTTTCGTTTACAAGGGAATTCTAATAAAGTGACAAAGATAACAGACAAAGTACAAACAACAAAGAGTAAATTTTTAAGTTTAATAAACAAATAAATAAATAAATAGGCCTTTTAACAATTGTTGATAGGATATATAATTTGACCTTAGGCACATATTTTTCTGCGGGCAGAATTGTGTGATGTTTGGGATTTAGAGTGTATATTTCTATATTTTGGGGATTGAATCAAACTGTTTGGGTGATCAACAAAGGGTTTTTTTCATCTCCTGATGACACATAACGTTGAAAGGATTTATTTTAAATAAATAAGCAAAAAGTATTTCATTTTTTTTTTGTATCTCTTAACTTTTTTATTCAATATTTTTATCGTCTATAAAGGGTACTTTCCTACATTCACTTATATTTTACTTTTGTTAAAACACACATAATTTAATAAATTATTCGGAATAGAAAATTGATAGGTTTGTTAGATTGTTAGGCTCAAAAGGGAATCAATTTTTGTATACAGTAATTTTCTTAAATCGTTACACGTAGTACTGTAAGTGACAGTTGCCGGCATATTTTCTGAACGCATGGAGATTTTTTTTAGTTTCTATGGGTAGTTTAGTAAAGAGAGGTGAGATTTGCTAGTTTTTTTTCCTTCGGGTATGTTGAACGCTAACAAAGCATTGGAAGATAAAAAGTTATAAAATGTAGGTGTGGGAGAATGCAGTTGGATAATAATATCACTAATTTAGCATTTTTAAGTAGTGTTTTTAAAAAAAAGAAAGAAAAGAAAGGAAAAATATATGGTGTTTTCTCTTGTGATTTGGTTTTATTGTTAGGGTGTTATCTCTTTACCTACCTAAATGGTCATGGTTAAATATGTATTTTTATAGTTAATAATAGGCTAGGATATAGTGTGGTTAGAATGATAGGGGTATTTTTTCATGATAGATGGAATGGATAAGATATAAAATTGAAGGTCAATGGTATTTCATTTTAAAAAAAGGGGGAAATTTATATTTTTAATGTGAGGCTAGTGTTTATTTGAGGAAAATATGGCTTAATGCATAAAGTGGTGAAAGTATTAATAAAAAGTGTGATAAAACCCTTTTTGTAAAGAAATAAAGGAAGTGAGGAAATGAGTGAATAAGATGATTTTGCTTAGTGAAACAAAATTTTAGCACTTAGAGTAAATTTTCCCTTCGAATGTAAGAAAAGGATTTTCGTTTATCAGGCAAAATTTTGCGAGCTGTGGTTTTATTTTCTGAAAGGTACACGTTTGGGAGTTATTTTGGTTTTTTTTCATACAAACTAGCGAATAAATAGAAGAAAAAAAAAAAAAAAAGAGTTTTTTTTTATGCAGTAAGACACTGTCATTTTGAGATAAAGTCAAGTTTTAAGCGACGGGTTAGACATAGCTAAATGAAAAATTTTCGAATGGGTTGGAAACATTCTTTTTTTCGCAGGGAATGTATAATTTTCTGTAACTTGCAATTAATGAGATATTTTAATGTGTTGGATGATTTTGTTTTTTTTTTCTTTGGATAGAAAATTTTTAGTTTAGATCATGTAATTTAATTATGAAAATTTTGTGTGATATTTTATGGTTTTGAATTTTTGAATTTCATGGTATATGAAACATGTTTTTTAACGTAAAGTTGCCTTTGGCAGTAAGGTTTTTATATGTAAGGGAGTAAAATTTTATACATTTTTACTTTCATGTTCATGCATTTAGAAATTTTGCATTTTGTTTTAAAATATTTTGTTCTCGGAGGGAGAGAAGAATAAAGTGCATATTGGCTAGGTCTCTTGGTGGTAACTTTGCCGTCACTAAGGCCAGTCTATATATATATATATATATTTTGTATTTTGTAAAAAAATTTTTCATAATACTGTTGAAGCAGTTTGTACAGCACGTAAACTCCAAGGTGATGCGCACGGAAGGGGCTATATGATATGTTCATTATGATATGTTCATATGATATGTTCATTTCAACAATTTTCATCTCGGGTCAGCAGGTGACCGGATGTTGGCACATGCCAACACTATATAAACAATTTTTGATGACGGAATAAGGCATTGTAATATGTCGATATGTCGTACAGATCAACACAGAGTCAATTACTGTGTTGGTTTTCCTCTATGGACGGAGTGCAGAAGATTCCACCGGTGTTTGTTTTTTCCTCTACGGACGGGGTGCAGAAAGTGCACGATACCACACGAAAGAACTGTGTCCTGAACTGTGCGGGGTGACTGCGTTCTTTTCAGTACTGATGTTAAAACTGTCACAATACGCACATTGGTCACAAAAATATGTAGAAATGTGCTACACAATGGATAGCAATTTTTGCCATTATAGAGCATTTGGCATCAGTTTTTTTTTTTTTTTTTTTTTTTTTCAGTTTATGCCAAGTACAAGGCGTATAAACATTTATAGCCACAGACATGCCTTTCGTTATAAACAATTTACATGTATCAGACTTTGTATACAGAACAGGCAATTACACGTTCCTGGGATTTCTACCGTCTGTTTTCTACTGTTTCCGTGATTTCTACTGTCGTGTTTTACAATGTATACAATTACACGTTTCCAGTTTTCTACAGGACAGTTTTCTACAGTTTTACATATTCCAGTTATATATACTGGGAAAATTTGCCTACGTTTTCAGTTTTCTACAGTTTTCCACTTTCCAGTTTTCTACGGGTCCAGATTCCAGTTATTTTTATTGCTGCCACACATCAAACTTTGTGTTTATTTGTTTACAGTACAAACGGTTCCAGATGACAGTCAATTTGATTTCTTAAGGGCAGACATCGGACATTGTGTTCAATACTTTACTATGTGTTTATGGGGTGTGCACAGAATAGACACTCCTCATCATTGCGGTCAATCAACAACAACTTTTGGTGATAAACTTTCTACACAGTGGTAATTTTCCATAATCACTTATCATAAACAAGGAACGTATGCAGGTATGATAATTTTTGTAAGAAGAAGTGGCCAACAAAATACACAACAATTTTCAGGGATGCCTGATCCCAATGCTTTTGCCTTCTGGTGCACAATTTGAAATAAACTTTTGGAGAACTAAAAAACATTATCAGTGAGAAAAGTAATTTAGTTTGAGTGACTTTGTACAGCCTTGTGCAACACAAATAACAGACTTTCTGATTTGTTGTCCTGAATTCATCAATTTGTTTTATATTTTGATTTTATTGGATTGTGTTTATATTGACAATTGTTTTTTTGTCTTTTATATGCAATATGATGTTTTTTCTATGTGTTTGATTATACTATAGGAGGAAACTTCTGTTTTCAGAGGTTAGTTTTTAGTAGCTGGAAGGAAAGCAGATTGCACTCCTGCACATTTTGATTTTGCCTTATGGTTTTGTTTGTAAAATTGAATTTTTTAATTTGATTTTTTAATTTTAAAATTTTTTAAATTTGTGGATTTTTGATGTTTTAATGGGGAAATGGAGGTAATTTTTGGAAAGACGTATTGCATTGGTAATTTGCTTAATGTTTTTGATGGTAAATTTTTTTAAAAAAAAGTTTTAAATTTTTGAAATTTTGAAATTTTAATTTTTGGATTTTGGAATTTTTAATGGGGAAATGGAGGTATATTGTCGCATGGTAAACCCATGAGCCAATATTTTCGGGAATGCGACCTAGAGTCTTCTTATTTATTTTGGGGGTCAGCCTTTTCGTTCGGCCATCTGCACTCGAAATAGAAAACCTGGATGTCGAAGCTGCTTTGGATCTCGGATTCGTACCGAAAGATTTAACGTCCTTTTCGGAAGGGTCATAGGGTCCTCGGCGACTTTGAATTAGTGGCCGAAGGAATATCAGTTTCGCAGGGGCTTGAGAAGGGGCTTTTTGTTTTTGGAAGGCCTAAAGACAATGGCGGTGCTTTGGGGTCAAGGGGTTAAGACCCTGAATCCAATGGGATGTTTGTATGCGCCTCAGGGGCGTGTTTTAAAATCTTGGAGAGAGAGAGTTTTGCAGAATTTAAAAGAGGAGCAGGGAGAAGTTTTGGCGTTGTGAGTGAGAACAGATACTCCAGCAGCATTGTCCTCAACCATGAGAGGCTGTTCATTCAGCGAATGCTCGGTGAGTTCCACATTTAAGGGCCTATGCCCGATTTGCATATTTTCTCTCTCTCTCTCCGGATTTAAGGATATTTAAAATATTGCATAGGATTGTTTAAATTTAATTTTTAATTACCATCTTTCACATTTTAGTCTATGAGACTACATATACGTTTGTAATTGTTTATTTGTTATCTTAAAGGGGTATACTTTCATTTTGAATATTTTGAATCAATTTTGTTGTAAATATTTTATATAGTGTAAATAAATTAATGTTTGTAAATACACATAAATACACACGGCCTTTTTTCTTCTTCGCGCTCTTACCGGGCGTGTCCTAAAAAGGAAGTTACCTTAGGACAGTACGTATAATAAAAAGCGTTTAACTCATGACGGGAAAATAGATAAGAATTTTTCTGTAGCATTTAACTTATGAAATTAAGAATGTTTCTATCTTCATATGTAATATATAAATTAGTCACTTAAAATACATAGCTATATTAATATTAAAACTTCACTTATATATAGTAGCAAGGAAACGAGACAAGCTTTACAGAAATCGCAAATAAAAGTATAACTTGACTTTTATCAACCTAACTCAATATAAACATTATTCAACACTTCCTCCAAAAATACCCAAAGGAAACGAAAAAAAAAATATTACAACAGAATTTTTTTTCAGAAAACAAAAGAAGAAAAAATTGCAAAAATTCCTCGAAAAAAAAATTCAAACGAACTTTTCCCAACATTTAACTTCAAGTTTATTCCCCCCAATTAGCCAAATTTATCTGAAGCTAATACCATGAAGAATCCCTCGACCTCGTTTAGCGTAAAAGTTTTCCCAAAGAAAAAGGAAATTTCCATCACACCTCTGACTTTGAAGACAGTTTTTTCCCAACTACGGAAATCTTCCTCCGTTGAACGGAGCTAATAAATCAAAGTTGGAGAGATATGCAGAAAAGAACCAGACGTTCGACTTTAACTTGATAGTTAGTTATGCAAAATGTTTCAAACATTTTCTATCCGTAACCTTTATTTGTGTCTGACTTGAGATAGAACTACTCTAAAATAAAGTAAAAAAAAAAAATCTGATGTGGCCAACACATGACTTTCCTTATATAATGCAATGAATTTACTATTTTTACAATAAAAAAATAGATTTTTCTTATAGTAGCTATTTATATCCTTTCCAAGAAATTGAATTTTCGTCAATGAGTCGTCATTTTCACTGATTTAGTGTCATTTTTATCCATTTGGCGAGATTTTCGTTAATTTAGCAACATTTAAAAAAGTCGCCAAGTTGACGACATTCCGCCAAATTCGGCGCCAAAACCTCACCTAGCGTTATGGACGGAGAAATAAGTTATTCTTATACCAGATAAATAACTATTGGCGTTCAAATACAAAAGTATTACTCGTCCAAATAGATGCTCTAAGTCCTCGGACGAGTCGGACGGTCTGGGTCTTCAACGTATTTCTCATTAATGGAACGAGCTAGATTTACAAGAATGATGTCACCCAATTTATCGCATGATATTACATATGAAAAGTGAACATGTTTTTCAACAGTTAATATATTTTTTTTAATTTATGGGATTTTTTGATAAATTCATTTTAAAAATGTGCAATATCTCGAGAACGGTTCATGCTAGCGTTCTAAAGTTTATGTCAATCGTTTTCTAAGGAAAAATTACATTGAAAATGTCTATTTGCGTAACTTTATTAAAGGCTTTGATTTTTTGATGATTTTTTTTCAAAATTTCACTCGACAATTTAGGGGAGTTCTGAACATTTGATTACGTTTAAAAACAACAGGCTTCCAGTATTCACGGATTGTGATTTTCGTACCAAATTTCATTCGAATCGCTCTATTCGTTCGTGAGATATCGTCTCCATAGTCTCACTGATACACACACACACACACTCTCTCTCACACTCTCACACACACACACACACACACTCTCTCACACACACACACACACACACAGACATCACCTCAAAAATGTTTGATTTGTAATCAGGGATGCTTGAAACGTGCTCTCCCGTCGAAAACTCGAATTCGAATTTCACATTACTTTCTTTATGCATTATGTATATAAGGAAAGTAATAAAATATTAAAAATTATCTGCATTGTGAGTCTCCATTTGGCTTCCTCATAAATCCATATTCCATATTCTTAAAGTGCATTTATGCCATAATCAATAAGAACACGCTAACATAAGACAATAAGCTAATTCAAAATATGTTAGACAAGTATCACGTCATTTTTATGGAGTTTGCTTACGGCAACAAAGTAGTGTTGTTGTTGTTGAGACCCAGGCCGTCCAACCTACCAGAAAGGTGTAAGAACAAAATAGTGTGCAAAATCAACAAAATGATAAGCAAAAAAAATTCGCCAAAAGAGAACGACGGGTTAAATAAGTCCACAATAGCTTATTTCCTTAGAAATACAAATTCCGAAAGTAGTTTGCGAGTCGTTATCGCTCAGGTATTACGATATTTGTTTAAGGTGGACATATATTGAAGTTCAAATCGATTTTCTTAAATAGATTTGAATTAATTAAATGAATTATATTAACACTATAAAAATAAAAAATCTGATGTGGACAGCACATGAATTTCCTTATATAATGCAATGAATTTACTACTTTTACAGTAAAAAAAATCTGATGTGGGCAACACATGACTTTCTTTATATAATGCAATGAATTTACTACTTTTACAGTTAAAAAAATGTTATTCTTATAGTAAATACTTATATTCTTTCCAAGATATTTAATTTTCGTCAATTAGTCGTCATTTTCATTGATTTAGCGTCATTTTTATCCATCTGGCGAGATTTTTGTTAATTTGCCAACAATTAAAAATGTCGCCAAGTTGGCGACATTCCGCCAAATTCGTCACCAAAATCTCGCCAAGCGTTATGGACGGAGAAATAAGTTATTCTTACAGCAGATAAATGACTATTGGCGTTCAAATACAAAAGTATTACTCAAAGTATCTTTTTTCATGAATGGAACGAGCTAGATCTACGAAAATAATGTCACCTAATTTATTGCATAGTATTACATATGAAAAGTGAACATGTTTATCAATAGGAAGCATATATTTTTTATTTTATATAACTTTTTGATAATTTTTTTTAAAAAATGTGCAATATCTCGAGAACGGCTCATGTTAGCGTTCTAAAATTTATGTCAATCGTTTTCTAATGAAAAATTACATAAGAAATGTCTATTTGCGTAACTTTATTAGCGGTTTGGGTTTTTTGACGATTTTTTTAAAATTTCACTCGAAAATTTAGGGGGATTCTGAACATTCGATTGCGTATAAAAACATTAAACTTCCAGTGTTTACGGATTGTGATTTTTGTACCAAATTTCGTTCGAATCGGTCCATTCGTTCGTCAGTTATCGTCTCCACATACTCACTAACACACACACATACTTTCACACACACACACCACCTCAAAAATGTTTGATTCGTGATCAGGGATGCTTGAAACGTGCTCTCCCGTCGAAAACTCGAATTCGAATTTTCGACCCCGTCACAATACTGTCCTTATACATTATGTATATAAGGAAAGTAACAACTTAAATTTCGGAGAAATAAGCAAGATATTCAGGGGCATACGATGAAAAATAACTCTCTACATAACTATTTTAAAAGAGACAATTTTATTAACCTGCATATAAAAGTGTAAACGTAGAGACATTGGAATACATATGAAGACATCTTATTACACGTGTGGGAGCCCGGCCACTCAAACGGTTACTCTAAGTCCTCGGACGAGTCGGGTGGTCTGGGTTTTCGACGTGTGGGAGCATCAATTGTTGCTAAAGGTGAACATTTTATTTCTTTTGTTTATAATGAAGTTAATTTTATTCTGCTTCATTGTCTACATATTCGATTATAGGCAGGAAGGAGTTAAATTCTATAAATTTCTTTCTAGAGTTCCATTTCGTGTTTTTTTTTTTTTTTTCAGGAGGATGTTTCGTACTAATTTTACAACGTTCTTGACACGAGTAAAGTGTATTTGTTTTCTACATTTTTGTGGAGTATCATAGTTAAAAGTAAAGAAATTAACCCATTCATTGGTGAAGTACCTGTGGCAAGTCCCGCCGTCGCGAAAGGGTTAATCGCCTGATCCATGATTCTTCTTGACACCCTGAATATCTCATTAAAGATCTATTTTCTCAGAAAGTCTTTACAAACATCTGTTAAAATTGCCTTTATACCTATTTCCTTAGTACATGTGTTCCCAAACTTTTGAGTTGCGAAACATGAAGTATTAAAAGTAAAGAAGTTGGATACACAAATTAATTTTAAAAATTTCAGTCGTAAGTGGAAACTTTTGGAAACCACGGCATCAGAGAATATAAATATTTGCTACAAGAACATAAAATTCAATACTGTAACACATTTTAGTCCCGTCTGAAACAAACATTTCCTTCCACGCATTTAAAAAAAAGTTACAATATCCTCTTTTAACTATAAATTTAAAAATGTTAAAAAAATAACAGACAAGACTCAGATAAGTGCTTCGCAACTTAATTCCCGAGATATCTCAATGCTTGATATTTTTTTTCCCTCTTATTGTCATCTACCCCATCCTGAGTCTCCAGTGTAACATTTAAGAAACTGTTGACAAGAAAATCTAAAAGTTGCGACAATAAACGAGGCGTTGCCCTATAAACTGGGTTCTGGTTACGACAAGAAATATCTCCAGCAAAGAGGCAAACCGAAGAATAATTGGATAAATTGGAAAACAGCATTTCACTATAATTTTCGTTTTCTTTCTTCGGAATAGAAAGTCGATTTTATGGAGAGGCTTTCAGTATTAGTCAGTTTTGTCTGTTGTTAGCTTACAGCACTTTGTATTTTGAGAAAGTAACTATTTTGTTTTGAAGATGCAATGATATATGAGTTATATTCAACCAGAAAAGGTTCTAGGGTTAAGTGGTATTTTGACATGACTTTTGTACCATAGTAAAATTGAGGTACCGGAATAATATAAGTCGTTTAAAAGAGGTGGTCGTTCTGGAGGATGGGTGCTACTGAAGACAATAAAAGGAATGGGGAAAGTGCAAGCAAGAGAATAACAGCAGCAGAAAATAAGAATAACAGCAGTTGAACCTACTTAAATCAATCAGAAACTGTTCCATGGAAAAGTGGCTATTTCAACACGACATCTGTACCAGTGTAAAGTCTACATACCGGAATAAAACAAGTCGTTTAAAAGAAGTGGCAGTTCTGGAGAATGGGGGCTACTAAAGACAAAAAGTGAGTGGGAACAGTGTAGGCAAGAGCATAACAACAGCAAAAATTAAGAATAATCACAGTTAAACCTGCTTAAATCAATTAAAAACGGTTCCAGGGAAAAGCGGCTATTCCAATATAACATATGCACCAGAGTAAAATTCACATACCAGAATAATACAAGTCGTTTAAAACATGTGATAGTTCTGGAGGAGAGTGCTACTGCAGACAAGATAATAATGACAAGAGTAGAAAACATGTTAGTAAAATTTTTATTTTCCATACAAAACATAGTAATAGAGAAAGTTGGAATGGACGTTAAAAATCAGAATTCGAGTTTTTGACGGGATCCCACATTTGAAGCACTTCAAAGGGCGAAACAATTTATTTTAATATGTCTATATTACGACCTGTTGTTGTTGTTGTTTCTAATCCCTAATTGGTCCAACAAATAATTAGACCAATTCCATCAGTCCATGAACTTCTAAAAAGTCTAAAAACAAAAGAGGATTTGAAAACACCTCATCCAACTTAAAGTCAATACAGTTTAAAATATGCTCAGGCGAAGCGTGAGTAGTCCTGCACTTAGTGCAGAGCTTAAAATCCTTTCGTCCATGCTCATAGGTGAGACTCCTCAAATGTCCACTAACAAAAGCGAGACAAACAGGTCTGCCAGGATCTCTGACCCTCAAAAGAAAGGGCACCACCAGGGCGCCTTCAAGAGTACCATATATCACATGAGTCCATATAGCGATCTAAAATTTTGTAGTCATGGCTAAAATAGAATTCGGAGCGTAAGCTGTAAAATATTTTTATTTCGTGCGTCGATCGGGAATTTCTACACAGTCGCAAGTACAGGGATTTACATCAACAGGGGATGGAAGCGATCTAAAGGTAAAACTTGGACAGCACTGAGGTAGAACTTTGAAATTTATTGATATAACCCTAATTAAAGTTTCCTACATATCAACGAATACTTTCGACTAATTCCCTATGAATAAATAAAGCATTCGATGAAAAGAGTGCTTTATTACCCGTCCATCATGCGAATGGCAACGATTAATTTAACTTCTCAGGCATTTAATTTTAATCTTAATCGACATTAACTTCCAGCATTACATGTTGAGACCCAGACCGTCCGACCTACCAGAAAGGTGTAAGGTAACTGTTTGGACGGCCGGGAATTGCCACCCAATTTAGACCGGAACCCAGTGGGGGAGGCATCCACAGGGACCGTACCTTCCTTCCCCTACCACCAACCTCTCGGAAGGACTTACGGACCCACATGTTTAACGTGATCGTTCTCCGCGTGAACACGGCGGTAGTTTTGGCAGCGGCTGGAATCGAACCCGGGCCTACCGAGTGCAACTCCAGCGCGCTAACCAATGGGCTACCGCGCTCCCAGCATTACATGTGAGAAGACTAATCGAATATATTATTGAATATATCTAATCGAATATATCTAATCGAATATCATTGAACAACTCTATCGATAAAATGAAAACAATCATCAACGAACACAAATCGAAGAACATAATTCAATTTCGAGACTTTCACAACTGAGCTCCTTCAAGCACTTTCACTTTCTTCACATCTATTATTTTATTTGCCACACATTTCTTTTTGAAAAATGACAAAGAGATTATAATAAAAAAAAACCTTCATTACCAATATATATAAATTGTTAATTTCTGTCCTTAATAAGCGTTCTTTTTAAATATAGAAATTTCAAATTTTCATCTTCTAATCAATAGGATATCGCCATGCTGCTGGAATAAGAAACCGCTCCCGGCACCAAACAAGAAAAATCTGATGTAGGCAGCACATGACTTTCCCTGCAGACTTATATTAATGTTCTCTATATTTTAATTAAATTTATTTCACTTTTAATTCAATTTCCGTTCTCATTCGGTAACCGAACTTATTTTCAAAGGTGGCGTAGGGAAAGTACGAAAAACTAAAATATCTCGAGAACGGCTAGTCCTAGTGTAATGGGGTTGGTCTTATTCTTTTCGTCGTTAAAAATTACGTATTAAATCAGCATTTAATATACCCAGTATTATTTGAGTATACCCAGTTTCTTATTTTAGATTTTGGCAATTTTTGCTGGCCATTTTGCAAAAAAAGGCAGGTTATTTTTTTCCGAATCGTACCAAAATCTAATCAGTACCAGGGTGACCTATACGTGACTCATCTACCGAATTTTGTGAAATTCGGTCCATTAGTTTTTCAGCTAGAGTGGATACAAACTTTTGCGGGCCATTTCGCAAAAAAAGGCAGGTTCTTTTATCCCGAATTGTACCCAAAACTAATCAGCATTAGACCCGTCCACAAGTGACTTACCTACAAAATTTTGTGAAATTCGGTGTTTTTTTAGTTAGAGTGGATACAAAATCTGCACAGACAGACAGACAGACAGACACACACACAGACGTCACGCTAAAAATGGTTTTTTCGGTATTCTAGAGGTCTCGAAATGTGTAGATCCGTCGAAAACTCGAGTTGCGATTTTCGACATGCTTCCAATACTTTCCCTATACATTACCATGTATTGCAGGGAAAGTAAAAAAAAAGCGCCTCTCAAGAAACATATCATTATTTTCAAAAGTAATGTACGTGAACAGAAAGATTGGACTGTAGTAGAAGCTTTTACATCCCGAAAATTTTCATAAAGCTATTATTGCCAAATTACTGTCATTGCAAAAGTTGCATAAAGTTATTATTGCTAAGATAGTGCAACTAAATAATTCTCAAAATATCAGATTTGGATATTTTTGAAGAGATGTTTGAAATATTAGGATTGTGAAAACTTCTTATTAAAAGAGCATGCTGTCATTCAAGTTTCTCAATGGAATGCGATTCAACTGGGCTGGAAGAATTCGTGGTTCGAAGCTCAGACGGGAAATTATTTCTTTACAATGGTTCCCGAAAAAATAACAATACAGGTAAGGTGCGGTGGATCATTAATATCGCTAAAAGACAAAGTATTTGACTCTTCCAAAGATTCGACGATTTTTTGAAGTGACTTTCAATTCAAGAATAGTACTATAAATAAGACACTATCCTGAAAAATAAATGTGTTGAGGAGGTTGTACATATATGAAGTTTCACTTTGATCGAATATCTAAAAGATAATAAATGGTCAATTCTTCCAATGGAAGATAAGAATCGTTCTAGCGTCTCATTGTATGGAACGTAGGCTGGTTTGGCGGGAACTCTTCGTTCGAATTCCGTTTGGAACAAGATTTTTTTACAACATTTTTATGCAAAATTATCTATTAAATAAATATAAATATAACAAAAAAATTAAAAATTGGCAATGGCTTTCAATGCCAATATGTACTCATCCTCTGGAATACTTCCTTCTGTACATTATACTCTTTAGTCGGGAACATTCTTTTAAAAACGGCTTAAAATTAGAAAAGCATATAATTCACATCTCTAGATGTTATCAACTTATAAATTAAACGGTAATCTCATCCGCATTAAAACTAATTTCCTGATTTCAGTTTTGTCTTTCAATTATACGTCGGATGATTTGGAATTTCATAATAGTTTCAATTATGAACAATTAGTAATTGTTTGACATGTTGTGAACAATTAGTAATTGACATGCTGCGAACAATTAGTAATTGTTTGACGTGTTGTGAACAATTAGTAATTATTTGACGTGTTGTGAACAATTAGTAATTATTTCACGTGTTGTGAACAATTAGTAATTATTTCACGTGTTGTGAACAATTAGTAATTATTTCACGTGTTGTGAACAATTAGTAATAGTTCACACGCTCTTTCCATTTAAATATCCGTTTCTGCAAAATAATAATCTTTCCACTCAAATACAATTTTTACTCACCCTCTTATCTTTCAACGACTTTTATCTGCACACCACTTCTTCGTATCAACAAACACACTTTCATCTTAATTTTCTATCCGTCGATGCATATTCATCGAATTGAACGCTTTGTTACTCAGCCATTATGCGGATTGCAAACGATTAAGTAAAGTTTTCAAACTCTTTCATTTTAATCTTAATCGATATTCACTTCAGTAATGCATACGTGACGCCTAATCGATTATCTTTTCAACAACTTTATCAATAGAACGAAAACACAATCATCAGCTACAACGTTCGGGGGAACATAATTAAATTTCGAGGATCGCACAAATGTGTTCCCGAAATCTTTTCTCTTCCTTTCCTTTCATCTCATTCTTTTATTTCCCATATATTCCTTTTTAAACAAATGACGGAGAGATTGCATTCAAAAAAACTTCATTGCCACTTAGATTAAAATTGCTAATATTTCTGTTTTTAATAAAATAAAGGAAACGGAAAGAAAAATGAGTGTTTGCAGTTCAGCAATAAATAACTTTTTGATATTTTTCTCTGCCACTACATTTCATTTGTAAGGAAATGGGTAAATGCATAAGAAATTTTAATAACTTGGATTTTCAATATACCTGAAAAGGATAATATTTAATTTCCAATATTTGACGAAATTTTTTCTGTACTATTTTTTACTCAGCGTAAAATATGTAGTGTATGTATAAGGAAAGTATTGTAATTTGATAGAAAAGTAATTAACGTTCTCGATGGATTTACATGTTTGGGAACCCTACAATGCTTAACTTAATAACAAAGAAAATCTGATATTGACGACAAACGATTTTCCCTACATAATGCAATGCTTTTACTCTTTCATACCTCAATAATGGTTTACAAAATCCACGAGACAATGTTTTTGTTATTGAATTCATGCCACGTAAATTGAAATATAGCACTTTTGACCTAGTCTAAACAAAATGATTTATTCATACTTACGTGCAAAATCTTTATCAAAATACATTTTATTTTCGTAAAATAAATAACTATTAAAGTCTGTGGCGTCAAAATGCAAAACTATTACAAAAAATAACTTTTGCCGTGAATGGAAGGAGTTAGATCCACGAGAATGGTGTTAACATATCTGATGCAAAATACTGCATACGGAACGTGAACATATTTGATGACACTTACTACTTTTCAAATTTTATTTAATTTTTGTTAAAAATTATTTGAAAAACGTGAATATTTCGAGAATGGTTTGTACGAGAGTTCTAAAGAGTATGTTATTCATTTTCTAATGAAAAATCAGAAATAAAATGACTCTTCATTTATAAGAATTCAAGAGCTTGATTTTTTAATGAACTTTTTTTTCAAAAATTCTTCCGAAAATTGGAAGATATTCTTAACATTAGTTTGCGTTTAAAATAAATAAGGTTCTATAGTAGTATTAACTTTTTGTAATAATCATATCTAATTCCGGTCGAAACGCTCCATTCTTTCTTCAGATATCGCACCCACAGACTCACGGACAGACACACTACATATATACATCATACATATATACTACGTCATCATACATATATACATATCATCATACATATATACATACGCACACACAAGCATATATGCATATGCACAAGCACAAATACACACACACAAACATACATTTCCAAACATAAGCATGCATACGCACGCATAAACATACAATGCACAAACATACATACACACGAACAAACACACATACACGCGAACAAACACACATACACGCGAACAAACACACATACACACGAACAAACACACATACACACGAACAAACACACATACATACGCAGACTTCACTTCCAGAAACGTTCAATTCGACTTCAGGGATGTTTATCTTCATGGTAGGGTCAAAATCACTGGCCAGACGATTTTGTTGTAGTGTGATGCTTTTCCATGTGGTCGCTATGTAAATGTTTTCCCAGACAGTGCTAATTAAATGTCACGTGCAATTCTGTTTTTACAATGTACATGACCTGCATGTTTGCTTGGTCATGTCTTTTAAATAAATTATATCAATGATGTATAACTGTGCAACAAGATAATACATTAAGAGGATTTTTATATAGAAATTTATTTTCTTATTTTTTTTAATGTTACTTAACAAAAATTGTACTTAAGAATACTTTCTTATAATTATTAAATTACTCTGCGAATAATTTAAAATTTAGTAAAAATTTATGTTGACAAGGAACAAGCTTGAGATTTGTTTATTAGAGTATATTTAATTTAACCTCAACAGTACTTTATTTAGTTTTTAGTGGATTTAGGTAGCCGCATTTTTTTTCAAATACAGGAAACGTTTGCATTATGCTCTATGTGTTGTCAATTCTGAGAAATTATTATTTTTTTCTTTTTATCAACCAGCGTTGGAAAAATCGGATTTAAATAAAATAAAGAGAAACCAAATTTTCAGCCTTGGTTTAAACCATGGTTTAATTTTAAAAAAAAATGTTTTTAACTAGAAAATAACATGGTTTAAATCTATGGTTTAAACCAATAGGGTTAAATCCAACCAACCTTGCTATCAATCCCAAAACTTTTAAGCTGTTTTTCTTTATTTTAATGCAAATATTTTTACAGAACGCGGCAATAAAAAAAAAACACACTCAATTCCATTTTCACAATACGCCAGACCTACATGTTTGCTTGGTCATGTCTTAAAATTGGATATATTTCGCCAAAAACGTCACCAAGTACGCCAAATTTATCGCCAAGCGTTACAGACTGACGGAGAGAAAGCATTTTCTTATGAATAAATACCTATTGGTAAACTGTTGTGCATAAAAATAGAAAACTACTGCACAAAGTATCTTCCCCCTTCGAATGAAACGAACTATTTTCACAAGAATGGTGTTTATAAATTTATCGCATAAACTCACATATGAAAAGTGCACGATAGTCAATTTTTTCATTTTAAGTAATTTTTTTTTTATTTATTTTTTTTTTTTTTAAATAGATATATTTAAAAAACGTGCAATATCTCAAGAAAGGTTCATGCTGGCGTTCTAAAGTTTATGTCATTCGTTTTTTCGCGAAAAATTGTACAAGAAATGATTATTTATGTAACATTATTAAAAGCTCCTATTTTTAATGATTTTTTCAAAATTCCATTCGAAAATTCGGTGGTCTTTCAAATATCCAATCCATTAAAATTCATAGGGTTCCACTATTCACCGATTGTTATAAGTTGTTATAGTTATTGTTCTAACATACATGCATACACATACACTAACATACGTCGAACACACCCTAACATACATACACATACAGATACCACTTCAAAAGCGTACGATTCGAGTTCAGAGGTGCTTGAAACCTTCTCTTCCATCGAAAATTCTAATTCGAATTTTCTTTCCTGTCACAATAATTTCCCTATATATTATACCATATATATAAGGATAGTAATAAGATTGAGACTTTAAAAAATACTTTGCGGGACAAACATGAGATTTTTTTAACATAAAGTTTGACATTTTCCTAAAATAATTAAAACTGATCTTGCAGTTGACATTACCTTATCAAATTAAAATATGTGATTTCCAATCATGTTTTTTACATTAGTACTTTTATGTATTCGTACTTTCATTATTCAAACAAGTCTTCTAAAATTTGTGTTTTAGATACTCAAGGTCTAAGGTCTAGAAAACCAACTACTCACTTAAAGAAAGTTGATCCAGCAATGCAAGACTTACCTGAAAAGATAAAATTACATTAATTTACAAAAATAATATACATATTTTTACAACATATGAAAAATAGAGAGAAACTTGTACGTCAATGAATATATAAAACGGTACATTCTAAATATTATCAGTATTGTGTCGTTAACCACAAAAATATCTCAAAGCCTATTTTAACAGGCTCAAAAAATGTGACAACCAAAAAGAATCTCTCCAAAATTAGAATGGCTTATGTCCTTAGGTTGAAATGGTGGTTACCCCCACGGCAGAGCTATATTATTAATTATAAATGAAATATAACGCGCTGCAAATGTAATCATTTGGAACAACAATGCAGATCTTTAAAAAAATGTCTTGCGAAATTTGAAAAAAAAAATCAAGCTACTTAAAAAGAGATTCCGATATGAGAAAGTCGAGTGGAGCCACACACCAGTTATTTCTCAGAGAAGTGGTACTAATATACCCTCAAAAATATATCAGAAATATCGTCTGTTGTATTTAATACGCCAGACGATCATTACAGACCTCTTTTTACTTTCCCTGCAATACATGGTAACGTATAGGGAAAGTATTGGAATCATGCCGAAAATCGCAACTCGAGTTTTCGACGGATCTACACGTTTCGAGACCTCTAGAATACGAGAAAACTATTTTTAGCGTGACGTCTCTGTGTGTGTCTGTGTGTCTGTCTGTGCAGATTTTGTATCCACTCTAACTAAAAAAGTAATGGGCCGAATTTCACAAAATTTGGTAGGTAAGTCACTTGTGAGCGAGTCTGGTGCTGATTAGTTTTGAGTACGATTCGGGATAAAAGAACCCGCCTTTTTTTGCGAAATGGCAAGCAAAAGCTTGTATCCACTCTAACTAAAAAACTAATGGACCGAATTTCACAAAATTCGGCAGATGAGTCACTTGTAGGTTACCCTGGTGCTGATTAGATTTTGATACGATTCGGGAAAAAATAACCTGCCTTTTTTTGCAAAATGGCCCGCAAAAATCGTCAAAATCCAAACTAAAGAACTAGGTATACTCAAATATATCCATTAAATGCTCGTTTAATACGTAATTTTTAACGACGAAAATAATAAGACCAACCCCATTACACCAGGACTAGCCGTTCTCGAGTTATTTTAGTTTTTCGTATTTTCTCTACGCCACCTTTGAAAATAAGTCCGGTTACCGAATGAGAACGAAAATTGAATTAAAAGTGAAATAAATTTAATTAAAATAAAGAGAACGTTAATATAAGTCTGCAGGGAAAGTCATGTGCTGCTCACATCAGATTTTTTATCAATCGAAGAGCAAGGCGTTTTCCTAAAGTGAAAGATTTATTTGGAGCTGTATTTCTCTAGCCATTCTTGTGAGAGTGTCATTAAAGAGTTTCAGCAACGCAGTCTCTGTTTCAGACAACTTATCATGAGTTAAAATGAAACGTCTGTCTGTTCTTGCTTTGTCTGAACAGATCAAGATCCTCGAAAACGCTTCACTAGCCAATTATATGCTGATTTGTTAGGTGTTTTAGCGTAGAGATGTTTTTTCTGAAACTCTTTAATGACGCACTTATAAGGAAGATTAGACAAATATTGCTTTAGAATAAAAATAATATTTTTTATTCTGGGACGCCAGCTTCTTCGATTTATATGGATAAAAAAAGGTCTGCAATTATCGTCTGACGTATTAAAAAAAGCAAAAGATATATCTAATATATTCTTGACGGCATATTAGTGCCACTTATCTACTATATTATCAAAAAAACTCTACTATTTTAATTACTTAGATCGATCATCAATTATTATGTAATAACATAGATTAAATTTATAAGCTTGAACGCATAAACATATATAAATATATCAATAGAAGCCTCAAATTACCAGATTATTTTTGATGTAAAATAAAATTTCTTTTCAGAATAAAATTCACGTAAAATTCACAACGAAAGCAGCAATAAAAAAAAATCTGATGTGGGCAGCACATGACTTTCCTTATATAATGCAATGAATTTACTATTTTTACAGTAAAAAAAAAAAAGATTATTTTTATAGTAGTTATTTATATTCTTTCCAAGATATTGAATTTTCGTCAATGAGGATAGTCATTTTCCATGTCGTCATTATCATTGAGTCGTCATTGATATAGCCTCATTTTTATCTATTTGGCGAGTTTTTCGTAAATTTAGCAATATTTAAAAAAGTCGCCAAGTTGGCAACATTCCACCAAATTCGTCGCCAAAATCTCGCAAATAAATGACTATTGGCGTTCAAATACAAAAGTATTACTCAAAGCATCTCTTTTCATGATAGGAACGAGCTAGATCCACGAAAATGATGTCACCAAATTTACCGCATGGTATCACATATGAAAAGTGAACATGTTTCTCAATAGGAAATATTTTTTTTTATTTTATATGACTTTTTGATAACTTCTTTGAAAAATGTGCAATATCTCGAAAATGGTTCATGTTAGCGTTCTAAAATTTATGTCAATTGTTTTCTAATGAAAAATTACATAAGAAATGTCTATTTGCGTAACTTTATTAAAGGTTTTGATTTTTTGATGATTTTTTCAAAATTTCACTCGAAAATTTAATGGGGTTCTGAACATTCGATTGCGTATAAAAACATTAGGCTTCCAGTGTTTATGGATTGTGATTTTTGTACCGAATTTCGTTCGAATCGGTCCATTCGTTCGTCAGTTATCGTCTCCACAGACTCACTGACACACACACACACAGACATCACTTCAAAAATGTTTGATTCGTGATCGGGGATGCTTGAAACGTACTCTCCCGTCGAAAACTCGAATTCGAATTTTCGACAACGTCACAATAATTTCCTTATACATTATGTATATAAGGAAAATAAAAATCTAAATAAACAAACAATAAAATAAGCATCTTGGTATATGTCCATAACATTCCAATCAAAACACCAGAAACACAACCTCAAAAACACAAATGAAATAAATCACTTCTACTGCTGACAAGAATTCTGGAAGAGTTTCAACACAAAAGACCAACCATTTCGCCATTACAAGGTTAATCAAATATCGCAGCAACTAAGATCACCAATTCCTTCCCATTTTGTCAGATTGAGCAAAGAGAATAACAGAAAATAAGCACAGAGTCACTCCCAGCTTGCAATTTAGGATTCCCTTCCCGATACAGGTAAAGTTAATTCGCCAGGTTGATTGAGCCCTTTTATATTTCCCTGTGTGTAATGTAAAGTCGAATGACACACGTCCTAAGGAAATTAAGGGGGAACAAAGGGTAGTTCAAAAGGGGCGAAGGTGCTTTATCTTCTGTGGATGATCAGTGCAAAAGGAATTTGTCTCTGAAGGAACTTATTTTAGGCTGATCAGTTTCTATAAGGTACAGATTCAATTAATTTTCTACGTCGCAGGTAACAGTATTAGCATCTATATAATAAAAGGCAATGTCTGTGTGTGTGTGTTTGTCTTATGCACTATAGGCTCAGCGACCGCGCGTCGCAGAGCTACGAAATTTGGCAATCGGAGACCCGGAGGGGGGGGGGGGGGAGGTGACACGTGAAAACCGATTTTTAAAATTTAAATTTTTTTTTATTTAATGTTTTATGACATTTCGACCATTTTTTGCCCTTTTTGCTCCACCATCCAGACGTCGTAAAAAAAAAAAAAAAAAAATCACACGACCGGAAACAGCAGACAATTGCGAGTAAAAATATATCAATTCCAAATCTCAGGGACAAATTCTAATATTTTTTAAAGATTTTAAAACAAAAGTCACTTTCGGCTAAAAAAAACGAACTTTCGTTTTTAAATCCTCGTGTCGTGAAAAGTACCGACAATTTCGACTAATAATTTACATTTTTAGAAAGCTCAAACATCAGGCATTCTTAAAAGCCCAATATGGTCAAGAAATAATAAAAAATAGCCACAAGATCCGGATTTTAATGAAGTCATGATTTTCAATTTCTCGGCTAAAGGGAAAAAGGAGTGCGATTTCTTACCCACATGAGCGCGCAGACGCACGATGTTGCTATGGGCACAAAAAATAAATAAAAAGAAAGTTATGGAAATTGTCGCGGTGCATATATGCTTCGGGTTAGAAAAGTGAAATTATTATATTTATAAGAGCTTAGCATATGGTCATTATAAAATTTAAATGATTGAATTATGGTGGATTGAATTGTGGTGATGTAATGTATATATCGGGTGGTGGTAACAGTATACAGAGTAAAATTATTATATTTATATGAAATTATTATATTTATTATGTTAAATTTTAAATGATGGAATTAAGAGCTTAGCATATATAAAATTTAAATGATTGAATTATGGTTTTAACGTCATTAAACTAAAACAAACTTTGTTAACTCCACGGGGTTATGGCGCCAGCGAGTTTGTTACGGTCAGAATTTCCAAGGGTAGCGAACAAGCTGGTCGCCGAAGGCGGCTATTCAAGAAATAAAATACATTTTGTGCAAACTTATTTTAGGCTGATCAGTTTCTATAAAATATATATTCAATTAATATTTAAGGACACAGGTGAGAGTATTAACATCAATAAATACAATACACTTTGTGCAAACATTTTTTTAGGCTGATCGGTTTTTATAAGGTATAGATTCAATCAATTTTCCAGGACGCAGGTGAGAGTATTAGCATCAATAAATAAAATACACTTTGTGCAAACTTATTGTAGGCTGATCAGTTTCTATAAAGTGTAGATTCAATTAATTTTCCAGGACGCAAGTAAGAGAATTAATATCAATGAGTAAAATACACTTTGTGCAAAGGATAAGAAAAACTTGAGCAACGAATATAAGCACAAAAACACTATGCAGCAAAAAGCTGTTTCAAAGATACGCTGGGGGCTCAATATGAAGGGCACAAGAAGCACAAGATTGACGTTGTGTGTTGGCGAAAATCAATTATTGCATTATTTGTGCTTATATTCGTTGCCTAAATTTTTGCAGAGTATTACCATATTTAAAAGTCGCCGTAAAACACAGCATCACGCATAATCAGTTGTAAGGAATGTTTGCAAAATACGTATTTCGATTCTTGAATGATTTTGATTTGATTTTCATAACAAAATTTCATAACTTTCAACGCTCACAGGCTTTCACAGAATAGGAAATAACATCTTTACCACTTAAAAAATAGAAAACGTTGAGAATTTTTACTTTTTCAACCATACACAATAAGCATCGTATAGGAAAAGTTATTGGAATGAGATTGAGCATATTCGTATCGTCGAAGTTGTGAGCGATTATACTACTATATATCAAAAACTAAGAACAAGACAAACAGACAGACAGACAGACTGCAAACAGACAGACGGGCGGACATTACTCCAAATATAGTCAAAACGTGTTCAGGGGGCCTTAAAACATATACTGACCTCGAAATCGAAAATTTTCGTGGAAACAATGCTTTTTACTTTCCTTGCAATACATGGTAATGTATAGGGAAAGTATTGGAATCATGCCGAAAATCGCAACTCGAGTTTTCGACGGATCTACACGTTTCGAGACCTCTAGAATGCGAAAAATCTATTTTTAGCGTGACGTCTGTGTGTGTCTGTGTCTGTCTGTGCAGATTTTGTATCCACTCTAACTAAAAAACTAATGGACCGAATTGCATAAAATTTGGCAGGTAAGTCACATGTGGGTGAATCTGGTGCTGATTAATTTGGGTACGATTCAGGATAAAAGAACTCGCCTGTTTTTGCGAAATGGCCCGCAAAAGCTTGTATCCACTCTAGCTGAAAAACTAATGGTCCGAATTTTACAAAATTCGGTATATAAGTCACTTGTGGGTCACCCTGATGCTGATTAGATTTTGGTACGATTCGAAAAAAAATAACCTGCCTTTTTTTTGCAAAATGGCCAGCAAAAATCGCTAAAATCTAAAATAAAAAACTACGTATGCTCAAATATATCCATTAAATGCTTGTTTAATACGTAATGTTTAACGAAGAAAAGAATAAGACCAACCCCATTACACTAGGACTAGCCGTTCCCGAGAAATTTTAATTTTTTCGTATTTTTTCCACACCACCTTTGAAAATAAGTCCAGTTATCAAATGAGAACGGAAATTGAATTAAAAGTGAATTAATGTTAATTAAAATAAAGAGAACGTGAATATAAGTCTGCAGGGAAAGTCATGTACTGCCCACATCAGATTTTTAGATACTGCATATGGGGAAAAAATTTATTGGATATCTCCAGAATTTGTCTTAACTTCGACAACACAAATGAAACGATTTCCACAACAAATGAGAATTCTCCAAAAGTCTCAGGTAAAAGATAAACCTTATTCACCATTACACGAATAATCAACTATCGCAGAGACAAATATCACTTGTTTCCCATTTACAGACATGGCGCAAAAGGCATTACAGAGTACAGTACAAGCAGCCTCGCACTCTCATTTCATAATTTGGATACCTTTCCTTGATGCAGATACAGTTAATTTGCCAGGCTTAACTGATTGGGCTTTTATATATTTTCCTGTGAGCATTGTAAAGTTGAGGGGAATAGGGCGGAGGAAATTAAAAGAGAAGTCACAAAGAAAGGGTTCAGGCGACGAAGAAGCCTTGTCTTCTTCGGGTTTATCAGTGCAAAGGAAGTTGTCTCTATGCAAACTTTGTTTAGGTTTATCAATTTCTGGAAAGTATAGGTTTATCTTAATATCCCCGTCGTAGGAAAAGGTGCAAGTTATTAATAGTTATTTAAGGGTGAAAGTTATTAAGGAGATTTAATAAAGGAAGTTTAAACTATGTGAATACAATATGGTTATATTCTTATTAACTGGAGCAATGGAAGTAGCAGTATGCAAGAATATGAATGACTGTACATTTTTACTTTCCCTGCAATACATGGTAATGTATAGGGAAAGTATTGGAATCATGTCGAAAATCGCAACTCGAGTTTTCGACGGATCTACACGTTTCAAGACCTTTAGAATACGAAAATACCATTTTTAGCGTGACGTCTGCGTGTGTGTCTGTCTGTGTGTCTATCTGTCTGTGCAGATTTTGTATCCACTCTAACTGAAAAACTACTGGATAGAATTTCACAAAATTCGGTAGATGAGTCACTTGTGGGTTACCCTGGTGCTGATTAGATTTTGGTACGATTCGGAAAAAAATAACCTGCCATTTTTTGCGAAATGGTCCGCAAAAATCTAAACTAGAGGACTAGGTATACTCAAATATATCCATTAAATGCTCGTTTAATACGTAATTTTTAACGACGAAAAGAATAAGACCAAGCCCATTACACTAGGACTAGCCGTTCTCGAGATATTTTAGTTTTTCGTACTTTCTCTACGCCACCTCTGAAAATAAGCCCGGTTACCGAATGAGAAGGAAAATGGAATTAAAAGTGAATTAAATTTAATTAAAATGAAAAGAACGTAAATATAAGTCTGCAGGTAAAGTCATGTGCTGCCCACATCAGATTTTTACTTTCCCTGCAATGCATGGTAATGTATAGGGAAAGTATTGGAATCATGTCGAAAATCGCAACTCGAGTTTTCGACGGATCTACATGTTTCAAGACCTCTAGAATACGAAAAAACCATTTTTAGCGTGACGTCTGTGTGTGTGAGTGTCTGTCTGTCTGTGCAGATTTTGTATCCACTCTAACTAAAAAAACTAATGGACCGAATTTCACAAAATTTGGTAGGTAAATCACTTGTGGGCGAGCCTTGTGCTTATTAGTTTTGGGTACGATTCGGGATAAAAGAACCCGCCTATTTTTGCGAAATGGCCCGCAACAGATTGTATCCACTCTAACTGAAAAACTAATGGACCGAATTTCCCAAAATTCGGCAGATGAATCACTTGTGGGTCACTCGGGTGCTGATTAGATTTTGGTACGATTCGGAAAAAAATAACCTGTCTTTCTTTGCAAAATAGCCCTCAAAAATCGTCAAAATCTAAACTAAAGAACTACGTATGCTCAAATATATCTATTAAACGCTTGTTTAATACGTAATTTTTAGCGAAGAAAAGAGTGAGACTAACCCCATTACACCAGGACTAGCCGTTCTCGAGATATTTTAGTTTTTCGTATTTTCTCTACGCCACCTTTGAAAATAAGTCCGGTTACCGAATGAGAACGAAAATCGAATTAAAAGTGAAATAAATTTAATTAAAATAAAGAGAACGTGGATATAAGTCTGCAGAGAAAGTCATGTGCTGTCCACATCAGATTTTTAATACTTCATGCATCGCATTAAGGGTATAAATTTTACCAGTTTGGTACGTTGAAAAATCCATAAGTCGGAAGGGTATACATAACATTGGTGAAAAGGATCAAGCGCAGATACAGATGTCTAAAAACAAATAAAATTGTTCAAGTTCTATGCAATCAGGTTAACTCAACTCTAAAGTATCTGTTGCATTTATCAGAAGCTCGGATCGAAATTTTAATGTGACAACAACTTGCAATGCCGAAGTGACTGTACTTCGGGCTATGAGTTGATATCTAAACAAACCGTTTTTATTTTTTTTTTCAAAGAAAAATTATTTTGTCTTAATATATTATATATTATTTTCTATATACGAGTAGTTTCTATAATTTAGATACCATACAAGCACCCTCACACGCACGCATGCACGTAGACCCCATAGATTGATAAAAGTCAATATCTAGGGACCCAAACAATGTATTCACGGTGATTAGTCAACTTGTAATTAAGTCACGGTCACCATAATTTTTGTAGCATACATCGGTAAAAGTAAAAAGCTTGCCTTATCTACTTCTAAAAGCATATTAAGAAAAGTGGCACATGTCACAATTACTATGACAATATTTTCCTTTAGCTCAGCGTAGACCCGAAAATAGGTACGCGCCACAGGTCGATTAAACAATGCAGTCTGGCGATTAAAGGAAACAATTAATCAGCCACCACTCCCATCCCCCATTCTGTTTAAATCGAAAAACTGTCCTGAAGTTTAATAACTGCGCATTTCTTCTCTCTCCAATGCTCATCCCTCACATCTGTATATATAATAATATATGTATATACAAAGTGTCCCAAAAAGGACAGTCGAATTTTAAAAACGAATATCTCGAAAACGGTGAACTAAAAGGGTGAAATAAAGTGTATATTTATTGGACAGTCAGTAAAATTTACATACGGTGGTTTTTAAAAAGGAGTTCAAACTTTTGCTAATAGATGACGCTGCAGGCGGCGTATAAATTTCCTTAAAATTGTGGTGGTTTCTACAGTTCATTTAATCTTTTTGTTCCGCTGTCAAAACATGAAAGAATATTTTGCACAGTGAAAACGAGGTGGGCAGAAACATTGGAAGAGAGTTGCATTCGTTGGAGCAAAGCATTCTCATCGTGCTCGAATACCATCAGTTAATTCACAGCCCGACGGAGGAAAGGCGTAGCTTGCAACGTAGATTTCAAGTATCGAAAGGTCAAGATCGGTAAAAGATCCAATATTTGTTTACAAAATTTGAAAGGACAGGAAGCGTTGAAGCTGATCTGACTACATGTGCCTATTAACGCCATCTGTTGAGAAAAATGTTCAATTATTTTTTGAAACCACAAGTATGTAAATTTTACTGGCTGTCCAATAACATACACTTTTTTACACCCTTTTATCTGTGGGCGCGGTAGCCCATTGGTTAGCGCGCTGGAGTTGCACTCGGTAGGCCCGGGTTCGATTCCAGCCACTGCCAAAACTGCCGCCGTGTTCACGCGGAGTACGATCACGTTAAACATGTGGGTCCGTAAGTCCTTCCGAGAGGTTGGTGGTAGGGGAAGGAGGGTACGGTCCATGTGGATGGGTTCCCCCCACTGGGTTCCGGTCCAAATTGGGTGGCACTTCCCGGCCGTCCAAACAGTTACCTTACACCTTTCTGGTAGGTCGGACGGTCTGGGTCTCAACAACAACAACACCCTTTTATCTGTAACCATTTCCGAGATATTCATTTTCAAAGTTCGGGAGTCCTTTTTGGGACACCCTGTATATTACATATTTAGTACATATAGCCACACTTATCGATTTTATAAAAAAAATCTGTGATAGAGTGGCTATTAAATTAAAACAGCATACTTGCCACTTGCTACTAAGTGAAAATTGGAATTTTCGGGTCTAGATCGCCCCGATGAAAGTAATAAACTTCAATGAAAAACCTGAAATAAGTAATGTGGCAAACATGAAAAACATAATATACGAATCCTCCGCAGGGTTAAAAATTCAGATAAATTTATAAAATTAATCAAACTGAATCCGACATCTTTGCCACGTTGGTCCAAACTTTGCGCACAGAAATGGAAGGACTTCCAAAACAGTTGAGAATCTCGAAGTCTTAAAACAAAAGTCCACCCCTTTCACTATTACACGAGTAATCAAATACATCAACAACTAATATCACTTGTTTCCCATTTCCAGACTTGGCGTAAAAGGCATTACTGGGAACAAACCCCCTCGCACTCTCATCTAGTAATTTAGGGTTGCTCTTCTAGATACAGGTACAGTTAATTCGGCAGGCTTAACTGATTGAACCCTTTTATATTTTCCTGAGTAATGGATGGCGCACGTCCGAAGGAAATTAAGAGAGGAGGAATTTACGGGGGTGGTTAAGAGAGCAAAGATTATTTGTCTTCTTCAGGTAATCAGTGGGAAAGGTGTCGCCTCTGACCAAACTACTCTTCAACCCATCAGCTGCGTTGCGGGACAGCTCTATATTGAACTCACGCTCGTAAGGAACAATATATCTTAGCATATTTAATGCACATTATATAAAAATTGGTTTCTTTTTTATTTTTAAGTAATGTTTTAATACAAAATGTATATATATATTTTGTATGTATATATAAATGTATGTATATATAAATGTATATATATATATATATAAATAACAAAATGTATATATATATTTTGCTCGTATTTATTTATTTTTTATTTTTTCGTGTATTTTCAGAATTATTGTAAAATTTGTAACTGCGATTTTTTACCCCATTGAATTAAAGTTAAACTTGTTTTACAAGCAATATAAACTCTATAACAAAAAATCTGATGTGGGCAACACATGACTTCCCTTATATAATGCAATGAATTTACTACTTTTACAGTAAAAAAAATAGGTTTTTCTTATAGTAGATACTTATATTCTTTCCAAGATATTGAATTTTCGACAATTAGTCGTCAGTTTAATTGATTTAGCGTCATTTTAATCCATTTGGCGAGATTTTCGTTAATTTGACAACATTTCAAAAAGTCGCCAAGTTGGCAACATTCAGCCAAATTCGTCGCCAAAATCTCGCCAAACTTTATTGACGGAGAAATAAGTTATACTTATAGCAGATAAATGACTATTGGCGTTCAAATACAAAAGTATTACTCGAAGTATCTTTTCTCATGAATGGAACGAGCTAGATCCAAGAGAATGATATCAACAAATTTATCGCATGGTATTACATATGAAAAGTGAACATGTTTCTCAATAGGATATATATTTTCTTTATTTTATATGACTTTTTGATAATTTTTTTGAAAAATGTGCAATATCTCGAGAACGGTTCGTTTTAGCGTTCTAAAATTTATGTTAATCGTTTTCTAATGAAAAATTACATAAGAAAGGTCTATTCGCGTAACTTTATTAGCGGTTTTGATTTTTTGACGATTTTTCAAAATTTCACTCGAAAATTTAGGGGGGGTTCTGAACATTAGATTACGTTTAAAAACAACAGACTTCCAGTGTTTATGGATTGTAATTTTTGTACCAAATTTCCTTCGAATCGGTCCATTCGTTCGTCAGTTATCGTCTCCACAGACTCACTGACACACACACACACACACACACAGACAGACATCACTTCAAAAATATTTGATTCGTGATCAGGGATGCTTGAAACGTGCTCTCCCGTCGAAAACTCTAATTCGAATTTTCGACCCCGTCACAATACTTTCCTTATACATTATGTATATAAGGAAAGTAAAAAAATCGACGCACCAAGAAAGAGTTGTCCGATTGTGATAAAAATTGGTGGATGTGAAGAACATACATAGAAAAAGAAACGATTGAAATTTCAGACAATTTAATGATTTAGAGTTTGACCGTATACAAAGGGAGGAAGTCAATAAGGCGTTGGTTCACCTCAGGCCTGGATGCAAGATGTCACCCGGCGTGGCATAGACTGATAAAGTTCACGGATGGTGTCCTGCGGAATGTCTTGCCAAATTGTCGGGCTAAATCGACAACATTCCGGGATAGTTGCAATCGCCTTCCCATAACGTCACAAATGTGCTCTATGGGAGCGAGATCAGGAGACCTAGATGGCATAGGAAGTGTTGGACAAGCCTGGAAACATTTCATAGCAACACGTGCCGTGTGCGGCCGGGCATTATCTTGTTGAAAAGTAAGCCCGGGGTGTCGCAAAAGGAACGGTAACACAACCGATCGTAGAATGTTATCTACGTACCACTGTGCTTCAGTGTGCCAGAAATGACTACCAAAGGGATCCGGCTATCAAAGGAGATGGCACCCCCAGACTATAACGCTCTGTTGTGGGCATGTGTGACGTGTGATAGTAAGGACAGGATCCCCACGCTGCCCTGGAGGTCTCCAGACACGTCTGCAGATGTCGTTAGGACACAGGAAACGGAACTCGTCACTAAAGACTCAAAATGTCTTTCATGCGAAATTTCATTACAATCGGACAACTCCTTCCTTCTTGGTGCGTCGATTTTTTTTTTTTTTATAGAGTGTATTTTGTATACATTTGCTCCAATATAGAATATACCTAATTACAATAAGTAATACCGCTGCATGTAAGAATATAACTTTTTAATACTTCCTTGAAGAAAGTAAACATAGGAAAATTTAATGAACACAATTTGTTTAGAGGACATTTTGAGCCTTATTATTTAGGTAAAAAACAGTAAGCTTTAAGAAACCGCTAAGAAATAACAACCCAAGATGGCAGTTTTCAGGCAGCTGTTACTTCTTAGCAGTTGTTAAGAACACACTGGTTCTGACCTGAAGAAGAGAGCTCAGCGGGCCTTCGAAACAATGTTAGTCTGCCTACCTTCATCAAGGTAAGATTATATATATACATATATATATATAATCGTATTTCTATTTTTAAGTTCGAAACTTTTATAATAATTTGAATATTTAAAAAATAAAATTCGGGAAAGGTATGTTATCTCGGGAGTTCAGCTAGTCCGTACCGAATTTCGTGGCTGTCCGGTGCTTCCATTTTTCGCTACAGGAGACATACACACATACAGGCATATTGGACATTAAATGGAATTATATAAGCATTATAAATATAGACATTAAAAGGGACATTAATATAAATATAGACATTAAATGGAATATGAATGTATAAGAAAGTCGAGTGGAGACTCAGATTCCAAACATTTTAATTAATGAAAAATAGTTGCTTTTTCTAAACACCCTGTCAACAGAGAAAATATTTGAATGAATTATCACGTTAAAAAAGTATTCTAAATTGTACGTATTAGTGCAATCAGAATATATAACATTCAACAACAAGCAAGCAAATTACAGTCATAAATAAGGACAAATATGATTACAAACAACGCTTTTCTACAAAAAAACCGAGAAAAAAAATTATGCTCTTGCATCGTAGATTTGATATTTATTTGCATAAATACATAAATCACATTTTTTATTTTCGTTATCACTTAGGCACTGAAGGTTTTTCGCAAATCTAATTTTGCATAACATTTTATCACTCAGTTTTGGAACTTTTTGAAGTAGTTTGAGAGAAATTGCTTGAATTTATATGCACCATAAATTATTCGGAAAAGTGGTTATGGTTATTAAAGATTATTATCTACAATTGCTACCATCTGATTGAGTGTGAAAAAATTTTAATGGCTGACAAAATTTTTCAGAACTAGTTTAAATTTAAAATATAGATAGATAGTGATATTTAGTTGTCATTTATATTTCATTTAACTTTTCTGTCTCACTTATTTTACAACTTTGTCTTACTTATCTTGAAAAATGTGGCTTTTTTTACCTTTCCTATATACTATAATATAATGTATAGGTAAAGAATTATATCAGGATCGCAATATTCGGATTTCTAATAAATTTATCAAAAATATTACATAAAATAAAAAAATCTGATGTGGGGATCACATGACTTTCCTTACATAATGCAATGAGATTACTACTTTTCAGTAAAGAAAAAAATAAGTTATTCTTATAGTAGATACTTAAATTATTCCCAAGATATTAAAATTTCGTCAATTAGTCGTCATTTTCATTAATTTAGCGTCGTTTTAATCCATTTGGCGAGATTTTCGTTAATTTGGCAACATTTAAAAAAGTCACCAAGTTGGCGACATTTCGCCAAATTCGTCGCCAAAATCTCGCCAAGCGTTATGGATGGAGAAATAAGTTATTCTTACAGCAGATAAATAACTATTGGCGTTCAAATACAAAAATATCTTTTCTCATGAATAGAACGAGCTAGACCCACGAGAATGATGTCACCAAATGTATCGCATGATATTATGAAAAGTGAACATGAAAAGTTAACATTTTTCTCAACAGTTAATATTTTCATTTAATTTATAGGATTTTTTGAAAAATTTATTTGAAAAATGTACTATATCTCGAGAACGGTTCATGCTAGCGTTTTAAAGTTTATGTCAATCGTTTTCTAAGGAAAAATTACATAAGAAATGCATATTTGCGTAACTTTACTAAAGGTTTTGATTTTTTAATGATGTTTTCAAGATTTCACTCAAAAATTTAGGGCATTCTGAACATTCGATTGCATTTAAAAACACTAGGCTTCAAGTATTCAAGGATTGTAATTTTTGTACCAAATTTCATTTGAATAGCTCCATTCGTTCGTGAGATATTGTCTTCAGAAACTCTCTGACACAGAAACTCTCTGACACACACACACAGACATCACCTCAATCATGTTCGATTCGTGATCATGGATACTTGAAAAGTGCTCTCCCGTTGAAAACTCGAATTCGAATTTTCGACCCCGTCACAATACTTCCCTTATACATTATACTAGTATGTATATAAGGAAAGTAAAAGGTATTAACTATCGTGAAATATGTTCACTTTTCATGAAATATTATGCGGCAAATTTGTTAATATCATTTTAATGGATCTAAGTGGTTCCATCTACGAGAGACGATAATAGTTTTGTTACGATAATAGTATCTATTTTCACGATCAACAATTCGTCAACAATCACTTATATACAAGAAAATCTCTTCTCTCCGTTTGTGTATAACGCTTAGCGATAAAATTGGCAAACTTAGTAAATTAGCAAAATATCGCTAACTTGGCTATATGTCACTCCTGATTAATGAAAATACAGTCAAAATTACAGAAATTACGCTAAAGTAAAGAAAATGACAATAAATTGATGAATTAATTTATTAAAATAATTTAATACATTTTAATATAGTTTAATATATTTTAATATTGCTTATTGCGGATGCTATCAATATTGATAATTGTCAATATTTAGAATTGCTTGAAATATATAGGTTAATTGAGCACTTTGAAATAGTTTTACATGTTGTCATACGAAAAAAAGCAAATGTATAATTCAATGTTAAAAGCATCGTACCGTGGATATTATACATAATTTTTTCACTGTGAAAGAAAAAAATTAATTGCAATAAAAAAAAATAAAGTCATGTGCTGCCCACATCAGAATTTTTGCTTTGAAACCGATTCATACTTTAAATCAATTGTTTATGATATTACGAACTAGATATTTTAATTTTAGAATTTTTTTATCAATTTGTGCAGCCTTTTGTTTTATTTACCTGTTTTCCCATACGCCTTCCACAACAGTAAAACAATATTACACAATTACAGATATGTAGGTCTTTTGCCAATATAAGTAACATCCTGTTAATATTATACGAATATATATATATATATATATATATATAGAATATTTTGCCATAGACCGATATTTAATCAATATTGGCATAAATATTTAAATATTTTAAAAGTAAAGTTAGTATCGGAGAGATATGGTTGACTAAATTAGTACAAAATTAGCTCAATAATTATTTACTTGATTTTGCCTTTCTTGCCGTATCTATATCATACAGCTGAATGAGAATGACTAAACTGTCTAAGAGATGAAATACAGAGCCCAAACTGCCAAAAGTAGAAACTGCTAAAAGTAGAACTTACCTGCAAAATGTAAAATCTTGGAATTTTGCTTGAAAAATTAAAAAATCTCGGAATTTTTCGTACCAACATTCTTCCAGATATAACTTGAAAACATTTAGACACACAAAAAATCGTTTTTATACCATCATGCTCAAAAAGAAATATCCAAAATTGTCTTCATTAACTAACTCTATTTGTATACAGCAAACCGTTGACATTTGACATTTTAATTTAGTTATAAAATATTAAAGAAATCGTCTGCTATAATTCAAATTTTTATGCAATTTTTAATTCTATTTGTAACTATAGTAACATGGTTACCATGGAGATAAAAGTTAGGAGTTAAAACTTCATATTAAGAAAACGCCAATATCGTTTGAGACAATAATTCAGGTGGCGCTGGGAAAACATAAGTAGTCTTGCATTGTATGTATTTCTAGGGCGAAAGGCCTAAAATATTTATTTAAACTGTCAATTTTGTAAAAACAAATGATTAGCGCACTGTAAGTAGAACTGAAACAATAAAGAATATTCCTACTCATTAAAAATTATTTTATCTTTCAATTTATTTTCATATACTCTGTACTCTATCCTACAACTATGAAAATATACTGGTTAATTATACTCATAAATTGGGAACCCATAATTTAAAAATAATCTAAAAATACGTATTCTAAATACTACGCTTTTCTGTTGCGTCAACTAACAATTGCAGCTACTTTACTAACACTGGGGATACATAGATATAATTCTCAAAGCTTTATGCCATTTTCAAGCGGTTCATCCACAGAAGTTCTATTTCCTTCTTTCTAACTCCATGACGGTTACATCTCAAATACCGAAATCGTCTGCTACCTATTCTTCTAATCAAACTATTGAAAAAAAATATCAATGATTGAGTCTTAAATTAAAATACCTGAAGATGTTGAAAATACGGCAACATACAGCAATCTGAGATTAAATAGTGTTTTATATGCCGCAATTTCCATGGTTACAGTACTATGAAAAGTGTGTCAGTTTAATGCTTAAGTTTAAAAAGGTTATTTACATTTAGAACATTACGTGCGTAAGTGTTACAGTTAATGACTACTAGCCATGGAAAACGCGCAAAACGTCGTGGATATGGCTAGCGGTCACTAAACTTGGAAATGGTTAGTACATACATACATACATACTTAATAAAATAATATATCTAAGTGTATAAGTTTTACATTTAGTGACCACTAGTCATTGAGAACGCGCGAAACGTCGTGGACATGGCTAGGATCACTAAAATTGGAAATGGTTACTGCATACATATACATTTAGATATATCCTTTTATTAACACTTTACAACATAGTTGAAAAGTGTTTATGACTTTATCCATTCTGTCTGTCTGTCTGTTCGCACGATAACCGCCGTAAAAATGACTTTATCAAAATGAAATTTTAGTATGTTGTTGAGACGGTCTGTGAGACATATGGGAATGTAAATGAATAATATCACCCAATTAAGTTTTGGATTGAACCCGGGTTGAAAAAATGAAATACATTGAACCCTATGAGACCTAATTTTTCAAACATTTTTTAAACGAATTTAAAATTCACAAATTGCTTTGAAAATTTTAAGAAATTTTCAAACTATTCCATAAAATATATAACAAAAATTCAGCCAAATATGTTCGGTAGTTTTTAAAATAAAAATTATAATAATATTTGCACCCAATATTATATGAAGAGATCACGTGACCCACTTCAAAATAAAATATGGCATCCATCTTGTGTCAAAATCGTGATTTTTAAAGTTCCTTTCAATTTATATTTAGTGTTGCATCCATACTAAAACCGCTTTATTTTTAATTTTTTTTCCTGTGCATCTGTATATACTGCGCCCACGCAATTACAATATTTTTGAGTTTAAATGATCATCCAACTTTGATTATTTCTATATCGAAGTCTAATTTATACGTACGGCAAATGTAAATACCAAAAGATGTAGAATGAGTTGTATAATAATTGCTGAATTTCCTTAACGCAAAATTATTTAGCTTTGGAGCCTGCAATATGCCTGATATGAATGAAGCATTAATAGATTTTACATAGAGAAGTAGACGATTCTATAGCATTGACTTTTTCGATGAAGTTTTAAGTATGGAGTTAGAAAGTACTTTTACCTCCATGGTTTTAAGTTTTTAAGTAAAACAAATTATTGTAGTATTGTGATAATTTTAAAATTATCGCCGCTGAATGAAAGGAATGGGGAAAAGTTTATGAATGAAATATTCATTGCTTTTATATAGAGAACCAGGCGATTTATATTTCGATGATATTATTTGAATAAAGTTCATTTGTTTTCGATGAGATTTCCAAATATAATAAATTATTGTAATGCTGTGATAATTTTAAAAATATCACCGCTGAAAAATACCACCGCATTTTAGAGATATTTAAATAGAATTGCACTGCAGTTGGAAATTGCTTCATAATCAATGATTTATGCATGACTGATATTTCTTGTTAAGTATATAAGTGTTATAGTGACCACTAGCCATTGAAAATGCGCGAAACATCGTGTATATGGCTAGTGGTCGCTAAAATTGGATATGGTTTGTGTATACATATGCACTTAGATATCTTTTTGGAATTTCAAAATAAAATAGTATATCTTTAGCCATAGCTTACAATATACAGCTCTTTTGCTCGGAAGGATAAAAATACACTGCTTTTATTAGAATATATGCTATCATCCAAATACGTGTTTCTATGCACAAATCTGCACCCAATAACCATAAGATTTCCATCGCATCTTTGACACCTCATTTCCCCAACTTGATATTTGCCCTTTTTTTCCTTCTGGATCTTTGACGTCGAGTGCTCTCGAAAAATAAATCGAAACCATTTTGAATATCTCCCACCTATCCGGAGGACTTTATGCCGGATCCTTCCGTTACAGAAAGCATCCCATTTTGAATCTTTTTTTGGCCATTCAATAAATTTCAGGCCCTGTATTCTGGCACATCAGCTGGAACTTATTTTCCTGGAAACACTCCTCGGAAAAGAATATTCGTCCCCCCCCCCCTCGCGTATCATGATCGATCTCTGGTCAGTTATTAGACCTACTTCCAGTGAATTTTGATTTACTTGAAACAATGGCAGCAATATAAACTTATTAGGCATCGAATAGTGAATTTTTAATGAAAAATATATGTCTGCGATGTATTTTAAGTAATTGAATTCAAAGTAGATAGAATATAAATATTAGAAATCATAGCCACTTTTAAAATATAAGAGGGAAAAATCAAAACCATCGCACTTGTATTTACAAACGTTTAAATAGGCATTGTTCTAGGATCACCAACCAGACGTAAATTCATGTAAAAAAATATTTTACAAAATCAGCTAGCTTTAAGATTCTTATTTTTTGACAATTAGCACAGACGACATACTTTCTTAACAAACAAGCGCAAACTACGTACTTTCTTCAGAATCAAGCGCAGACGATATACTTCCTTCATCATCCAGCGCTAACGATATGCTTTCTCCATAATCTAACGATAACGATATGCTTTCTCCATCATCTAACGATATGCTTTCTTTACTAACAAGCGCAGACGGTATGCTTTCTTCACCATGCAGATGACATACTATCTTCCCCAACAAGAGCAGAAGATATACTCTCTTCGCCAACTAGCGCAAACAATATACTTTCTTCACCAGCACAGACGACATGCTTTTTTCATCAACTAACGCAGTTGATATGCTTTCCTCATCAACTAACACTGACAAAATGTTTTCTTCACCGACAAGTGCAGACGACATGCTGTCTTTACTAACTAGGCAGATGGTATGCTTTTTGGTCAAATAACGCGCTTTATTAGCCAAAATATTCAAGAATTGTAAATAATTCAGTTCAGGGGTGGAGGGGAACCTTTACATGTTTGCGGATCACATTGAAGTAAACTGTCCTCGAATAAGAACGCATACCAACAAACTACTATCCAATGTGATGTATAATTAAACTGCCTCTCAATAAGGCCACATAAACTGCCATCCAATATGGCCATAAACAAGTAAATCATCCTCAAAAAAGGCCTCATATATGAATTTTTATTGTATATGCGAGAAAATTCAAATCTTTAGTGGAAACTGTAATTTGAGAAAAAGAAAAATTATTTAAGTCCAGAAGGCCACAGGTTCCCCCACCCTTGATCTAATTAATCTCTTTTATCAATACCAAAGATGTATATATAATTGGTTCAAAGATAGGGGATTTACGATAGAAAATATTTATAATTAAAATTATATTATCAAATTATGCTGTCACAGATAACAACATGGTCTATGTACAGTATTGTGGCAATTAATTGAGAAATGTCATTTTTTTCGTTTTATCACACGTAAGCTTAGGAAGAAGCACTCCAAATTAGCTCAGAGTTCAAATTGCAGTTATTATCAAAGTAGCAGGTGTTCGTATGCACCTGGTAAGTAGCAGGTGTTCAAATTTCTCCGCCAGGTGGCAGGTGTTCCGCAGTGGTAGTTTCTCAGTTGTTGCGGGGCTCATTAGCGTCATGGATATCAGCGCGGAAACACGTGCTAAAGTGATTGCGCTTAGAGATCACACTTCTAAGACGTTCGTGGAAATAGGTAAAATATGTGGAGTGAGTACAGCAAGTGTCGGGAGGATCTGGAAGCGGTTTCAGGAAACAGGAAATGCTGGAACCAACCGCTCTGGAAGATGCGGCCGAAAAGATCAACTTCGACTCGTGACGACAAAACTTTACATCGAATGAGTGTTAAAAATCCTCGATTAACCAGTTTTGACCTGTCTAAGTCCATGGTGGCAGCTGGTGTTGATATTGCACCTTCAACAGTGCAATACAGGCTGTTAGAACGCGGACGGAGAGCACGTCGACCGTACAAGAGCAGCTTCTGACGCTTCGCATGAAGAAAAAAAGGTTGGAATGGGCACGGAAATACAAAACATGGACTGAGAAGGACTGGGAGAAAGTTCTCTTTTCTGACGAAACACATTTTGTGGTTCAGGGATTTAGATCTATGTTCGTGAGAAGGAGCCAAGGAGAACCTCTCAATCAGCACCACATCAATCAAGCACCCAAGCATCCGCCCAAAAAGATGTTTTGGGGTTGTTTCAGCGTTTTGGGGACAGAATCTCTTGTTCCCGTAGAGGGAATGATGAACAGTGCCAGTTACGAAGTCATATTGACCCGAAAAGTGCTTCCAACCATGGCTAAACTGTGGCCGAACGGAGATTGCGTTTTTAAACAAGACAGCGCGCCATGTCACACTTCGAAGCAAATCAAAAATTTCTGCTCAAAAAAAAATATTACCGTACTATATTGGCCCGGGAATTCACCAGACTTGAATCCCATAGAAAATTTGTGGGCTATTGTCAAAAAACGGCTTCACAAATTTGACTGTACGACGATGGACAAGCTAATTTCGGCCGTTATTGACATATCGTTCAGAGACGTTGAAATTAAAACTACATGTGCTAGTCTAGTACATTCCATGCCGAAACGTGTTTGTGATGTTATAAAGTCTCGGGGAGGTCATATCACTTATTAGTTTTAAATGTATCCATAGAAAACTTGAATAAAACTGAATTTTATAAAAAAAAACTGCATTTCTCAATTAATTGCCACAATACTGTATGATTTAAAAAACAGATTTGAAATCCCCCAATATATTGGAACATATTTTCAACACGCCACGTTACATATTTTCTACGCCTAAATTGTGCCATATTACTGAAAACGAATTTCCATCGCATCTCAGACATTAGACAAACTTTTCCCCGCACGTGAACTTCACTTTCTTTCTAGATCCTTGACCCGGTACTTTAAAACATGGTACTTTAAAAGAATAAAGTCGAAACCATGTTGAATATCCTCCACCCGCCTAAATGACATTCAACAAGACTCTCCCGTAACAGAAAGCATCCCATTTGGGGTCTTTTTTTTTGGGGGGGGGGGGGGGCATTCAATAAATTTCAAGTCTGGAATCCCAGCAGATAAGCGAAAAGACATTTTCATGGAACCACCTTGGGAAAAGAATATTCAATTTTTTATCCGCAGATCGCGATCGATAGATTCAAGTCGGATGTCCAAATTTTACTTTCTTTTAAAAGAAATCCGGGAAGTATTGTTTTTACCGAAAAATTCGATTTCGAGATTTTGATGCCAATGTATGTTTTAAGACCGCCTGAACACGTTTTGACTATTTTTGGAGTGATGTCCGCGCCTGCCAATACGTCTGCCTGTGGTCTATTTCTTGTGTACACAATAGCGGCCACAAGTATTAATCGATTTTCATGAAACTTTATAACAAAATTTGTTATCAAAAAGTCTAGAACTAGATAGAATTTTTCTTAATTCGAGCGATAACTTGGAAATTTATTTGAAATTTCATATTTTTTTTTAACATGACAGCATTGGATTGGCATTTTTATCATGGCAGCATAGGAATTTCATATAATATATTTATTATATTATATATGCATGTACGGAGAGAGTAACAGTTCAACAATAATATATAGATTCTGATTGGTGAATTGTTGTTAAGCAGATTTTTGGATAAGTCACGTTCGATGGTGTTCGCTACTGAGACCCCCCCCCCCCCCCCAAATCCTCGCAGCCCCCTGATTCCAGGATAAAAAAATCCAGTTTTTTCTTTTATCCAGGGATTGTTGATCGATGGCTTTAGTCTGGCCATTCGACCTTCATTTAGTACGCATTGATTTACCAGAAGAAATGGCGGGAATCTAAACAGATGAGGTCTAGGACGGGAGCTGTTAATAGTGAAAATATTTTATACAGGTGATTTTGGGGACGTGGTGAAGTTGATTGAGCGATTGCATGACTGAATGCCAAACTTAATATATTACTTGGAGTTGATTGATCTTTGTTATATTGATCAATCTCTCTATATCTTGGATATAAGTGTATCCGTTAATAAAACACAATATTATGAATAAACATATGCATTAATTTATAGTATCTATATATACATTTATTTGGGTTTCATCTTATCACAAAATAACGCATAGAATATAAACTTATTGTAATTACATCGAATTTGTCATTTTTAAAACATTAATTACTTTCCTTATATACATAATGTATAAGGAAAGTATTGTGACGGGGTCGAAAATTCGAATTCGAGTTTTCGACGGGAGAGCACGTTTCAAGCATCCCTGATCACGAATCAAACATTTTTGAAGTGATGTGTGTGTGTGTGTGTGTCAGTGAGTCTGTGGAGACGATAACTGATGAACGAATGGACCGATTTGAACCAAATTTTGTACAAAAATCAGAATCCGTAAACACTGGAAGCCTACTGTTTTTATACGCAATCGAATATTCAGAACCCCCCTAAATTTTCGAATGAAATTTTGAAAAAATCGTCAAAAAATCAAAACCACTAATAAAGTTACGCAAATAGACATTTCTTATGTAATTTTTTATTAGAAAACGATTGGCATAAATTTTAGAACGCTAACATGAACCGTTCTCGAGATATTGCACTTTTTTCAAAAAAAATTATCAAAAAGTCATATAAAATAAAAAAAAATATTTCCTATTGAGAAACATGTTCACTTTTCATATGTAATACCATGCGATAAATTGGGTGACATCATTCTCGTGGATTTAGCTCGGTCCATTCATGAAAAAAGATACTTTGAGTAATACTTTTGTGTTTGAACGCCAATAGTCATTTATCTGTTGTAAGAATAACTTATTTCTTCGTTCATAACGCTTGGCGAGATTTTGGCGACAAATGTGGCGGAATGTCGCCAACTTGGCGACTTTTTGAAATGTTGCCAAATTAACGAAAATCTCGCCAAATGGATAAAAATGACGCTAAATCAATGAAAACGACGACCAATTGTCGAAAATTCAATATCTTGGAAAGAATATTTGTATCTACTATACGAAAAACCTATTTTTTTTACTGTAAAAGTAGTAAATTCATTACATTAATATAAGGAAAGTCATGTGTTGCCCACATCAGGTTTTTTTTTTTATTTGCATCTGTTATGTCAGAAAATGTACGATTTCAAAGTATGAGCATAAATAGCAGCTGTGTTGTTTCTGCTATTTGCCATTGTACTGAACCAAATTACTCAGCCAAATTACAGTAAGGCGCATATCTGACTATATAAAAGAGCACGATAACTTGGTAATATTTTGAACATGATAGTCAGTTGGAATAGCTTCCTAAATGGTAAAACCCACAGGCTGATTTCATGTCACGCCTGTAATTGCTCACGAGCCAACCAGGGCGTGAAGGGTTGTTGTTGTTGTTACCCAGACCGTCCGACCTACCAGAAAGGTGTACAGTAAGGGCGTGAAGGGTGGATTTGCGCACCAGTCCTCGACCTACACCAATGTAAGTGGAGCAGATGAACTGACAGAGTGATGAGATAAAGGTGCAAATTAGATGGGATGGTAAAAGGTGTAGAAACCAAATTACAGCAATACGTTGATGAAAAAAGCTGAAGACCAAATACAAGAGAGAAAGACTGCATCGATTATAAGAATAGGAAAGTCCTGCCATGTGTGCATGAATGAAAGCTGCTGCAAAATTGGGAGGTAATGTGTACCTACTTCTTAATCTTCTTGTAATGAGGTTATAAAGGCAACATATTTAACTGTACCATGACATCACTTCAAATTCCCTAACAGTAATTCCCTATAGCTATATGATTTTATGTAATTTAAGTGTAATTGATAAATAAATTATATCTATCTATGATTATTTATCGACCTCCTCAAATATAATTCCTTTAGAGTGTGTGTAAGTAAGTATCCATGATGTACTACATACTATATGCAGCAGCAGAAATAGGAGGATTTAATTGTCAAAACACAACGCAGAGTCAACTGAAGATTCATATCTTAAGGTATGTAATTTCAAAATAAAGAAATTATTTACTGACTAATACTAATTCAACACATTAATCTATTCCGCACTTCAGCATGACAGAATAAAAAATCCCGTATAAACAAAATAGTATAATAAATAAATTGAATCATATATAGTCTTTAATTCCAAGTTTTGTCGATTTTTGCGACCATGTTGAAAAAAGAAGCCAAGTGTATTTTTACAAATCATTAAATCAACACCAGCATATGTGAGCTTTGGTGAAAGTACGGAATAAGTGTTAATAAGGCATAATCCTAACAGCATTTTTTTCACGGTGACGTAAGATTTACGTCACACTGTGACTTTGGGACGTCACAGGACGTCTCAGCAATGTCATATTGAGGTCACGGCGAAGTCATTTTGGTCATTTTCATGGTCGTTTGTGACGTCGCATATTAACTTATTTGTGACGTCACATTGTAATTGCCATTGCAATGGCGTCACATTGTTACGTGTTAATTAAATTGTGGAAGCGTCACAGAACAGTCACAATGAAGTTACTAATATATAACGTCGCATAGAAGTCACAAATATGATATCACATTGTGACCCAGGTGTCACGTGACTACAACGTCACTGTCACACATATGACGATATTTGCTGTGAGGAAAGCGAGTAACTACTAAATATCACTAAATTCGAATGGGCAATTTCTTTCTAAATTTTATTACTAATTTCTTACAAAATTTCATACTAAGAATAATAATCCGGAATTCCAGAATTAAGGTCAAAATAATAGTCCCAAAATTTCGCATTCCAACATCAAGGATAATCCCCATTGTTTGAATTTTTAAAATATTGCTCTGTAATTATGTCACAGTTGTTACTGAGAACGATGTCATCAAATTAATGGAGCGTGCATACAGCAGAAAAAAATTTTAATTTAAAGAAATTGTCTGATATGGCTATGTTATAAGCGAGTCAAAGCTAGCTTAAACTTTTATTTCTTCACTACATTGCTCTTTTATAGATTCTTGTCTAGCTATTTCTCAGTTGCATGAATCCGCCAGAATCGAATCTATTTTTCCCTTCCGTTCTTCCCTTTTGTACTTCTTTTAAGATGTATTGGTCGAACTATTCCCTACAAAAAGGACAGAAACTTGTTTGATCCCCCGGAAAAAGAAACCTTTGGGATTTAGATGTTTTATCTCATTATACGTCTTAGTAGCGGATTGCTTGAAATTGGGGGATCAGGTACCAATCACGGGCCTTTTTTATTGGCATTCGAAACCCTCTCGAAATTGGATATTTGATATTCTTAGAGAAAAAATCTAATGTGTCTAATAGGGTTTTCTCTCTACAAAATAGAAAAAAAAAAAACTTATGGCAACACATGACTGTCGCTACAGGCTCGTTCATTTTTCCCCGTATAATTCCGTAACATATAATTTCAGTTTTAAAGTATAATATAACATATAAGATGGATACTTACATGAAGTTACAGCAAAACTTCCAAAATTTGAACTTCTCCGAATCCATTTTTTTACTTTCCCTGCAATACATGGTAATGTATAAGGAAAGTATTGGAATCATGGCGAAAATCGCAACTCGAGTTTTCGACGGATCTACACGTTTCGAGACCTCTAGAATACGAAAAAACTATTTTTTGGGTGACGTCTGTGTGTCTGTCTGTCTGTCTGTCTGCCTGTGTGCCTGTCTGTGTGTCTGTGCAATGTATGTATCCACTCTAACTCAAAAACTAATGGACCGAAGGTAAGTCACTTGGATGTGACCCTGGTGCTAATTAGTTTTGGGTATGATACGTTAAAACAGAACCCACCTTGTTTTGCGAAATGGCCCGTAAAAATTTCATTTATCCGCTCTAGCTAAAATACTAATTGACCAAATTTCACAAAATTTGGCAGATAAGTTACTTGTTGGATACTCTGGAGCTGATTAAAATGTGGTATGATTCGGAAAAGAAGAGCCCGCCTTTTTTTACGAAATGGCCCGCAAAAATCGCAAAAATTTAAAATAAGAAACTACGTATACTCAAATATATCAATTAAATGATTGTTTAATACGTAATTTTTAACGAAGAAAATAATTAGACCAAGCCCATTACACTAGGACTAGCCGTTCTCGAGATATTTTAGGTTTTTCGTATTTTCCCTACGCCACCTTTGAAAATATGTCCAGTTATCAAATGAGAACGAAAATTGAATTAAAAGTAAATTAAATTTAATTAAAGTAAATTAAATTTATTAAAAATAAAGAGAACGTGAATATAAGTCTGTAGGGAAAGTCATGTGCTGCCCCCATCAGATTTTTTTATAACTCGAAAAATGGCAAAGCTTTTTTTTTTAATTTTTATTTTTCCATTCACTTTAAATTCCGTAAGTCAGTCGAATGTTTCCATAGCACAAAGTAACATTAAGGGCGCTAAACTACAATTTTCCATTTCACAACTCGAATTTTGTTGGCCGGAATTTATTACAAACACAATTACTCGTTTTAAAAGATCTAAATTCGGATAATTGTGTAATTATTGATAATGAATTCATCCTTCTATGATAACCTAGCGTTGCATAAATTATCGAATCCATTTTACGATTATAACTTTCTAATGCTGTCTTAAAGAAAGCAGATATAGAAAAATGTGGCTCTCTTCTTGAAAGCCCAAAACACTGTACAATTAACAACCGTTAAGATAGTTCAGTCTTAGCGGTTGTTTAGACCACACGATTTTCGACGTATTTGCAATTTTTATTTTGCAAGTTTTTTGAGGGGGGCAAAATTACCTTGTGCTCGTAGTAATATGGTTATTTAATCCAAAGAACTTTTAGAAAACTAAGAGGTACATGCGCTTCTTAACGATTTTGCACATTCTTGAAATTTCTATTCATTTTTATTCATTCTTTTGTTTTCTTATTTAAGTCTTTTACTTCTGGTTTATTAGTTGTAATACCCTGAACATTATAAATCGTAATGACACCTACCATTGTTTTCTCATAGACTACTTGTTGTATATTAAATTTCTAACTGTTCTATTAGTTATATTTGAATGAGTTTTATAAAATATGATTTAGAGATTATGTTTTATTTAGAGCTACGCTGGTAAATTTGTAATCTTCCATTATATGAAAAAAAATTAAACATTCATTTTTAGATTTTATTTCAGGAATTGCTTGTCCAGTTGATTATAAAATTATAAACATTTTCGTTGTGTCAGTGAAAGTTAGCATCACTTTATAAGTGGTGCATATACTATCCTTTTTTAATCGAATGAAAATCGATGTATATTTGATTGTTAGTCGATATATGCAGGGTTCATCCATTTTTTGCGTCCATTGAATAAGGAAATTGATTTGGTCGACAATCTCCTAATAATTGTCCAATAACTTATATTAATTCATATTAATATATATTGGTCAGCTCAGGAAATTGCCGGGGATTATTTGCCTTGAGACAACGGCTCAAGACAAATAGTTATTTCCAAAATTCACTCTGTTCGATTGTGTTCTATCTAATGCCTTAAGCCTAAATATATTGTATCCGGTATGACTGCTCCTTTGATTTTTTCACGTTTATTAGTAGCTGATTGCGCACAATACATTAGAATTGCAGAAATCATTAATTCATCCTTTTTTTTTAAGAAATTGCTTTCACAATTAATATATTATTATTATTATTATTTTGTAATGCATATAATATGGTTAAAACGATTACTTAAAACTATTAAGGCAATTACACTTTATAACAAAATATTGACGCACCGAGAAAGAGTTGTCCGATTGTAATGCAATTTCGTATGCAAAGACATTTTGAGCGAACATGCAAATGAATAAAATTTGGTGACCAATGAATAAATAGTGGGAGCTCCAGCGCACCGGAACTGAGCGTTCAGCAGGTGTATATAAGGAGCGATTCTGAATCTGTGATCAAAATTTCTGTTGCATTTCGACTGCGGATATCTTATGTCTTTGGAGGTCATTTCTGACACACTGACATTCTGACGCACAGCGGTACGTAGACAACATTATACGACCAGTTGTGTTATCGTTCCTTTTGCGGCACCCCGGACTTACTTTACAACACGATAATGTCCGGCCGCACACGGCACGTGTTGCTATGAATTGTCTTCAAGCTTACCCAACACTTCCTTGACCAGCTAGGTCTCCTGATCTCTCTCCCATAGAGCACATTTGGAACGTTATGAGAAGGCGATTGCAACCATCCCGGAATGTTGACGATTTAGTCCGACAGTTGGAGACAATTTGGCAAGACATTCCGCAGGACACTATCAGTGAACTTTATCAGTCTATGCCACGCCGGGTGACATCTTGCATCCAGGCCAGAGGTGGACCAACGCCTTATTGACTTCCTCCCTTTGTATACGGTCAAACTCTAAATCATTACATTGTTCTGAAATTTTAATCGTTTCTTTTTCTATGTATGTTCTTCATATCCACTAATTTTTATTACAATCGGACAACTCCTTCTTGGTGCGTCGATTTTTTTTTGTTATAGAGTATATATTAAAATTGTACTAATTGATGTGAAAACTGAAATAAATTGTCACACGTGGCAAGTTTTTCAAGAAAGTTATAATAGTGAATAAACTGCTTGCCGAATGTGTCTTTTAATAATGATTGTGATTATGATACAAGTGAACCAAATTGAATATAAATGTATAAGAAAGTAGAGTGGAAGCTTATACTCGAGGTATTAAGTAGCTATCTCCACCTACTCCACTAATGTTATACTACACATCTTCATTCCTTGCAGAAGCAGTATAACAAACTCATCTCAGTGACTTAAACTTAGAACGATTTTTTTCTTCTCTCCTTTCATTTCGGTTTATATTGAGAGAAGACTCACTCTCTTCTCAGAACTCGGAAACTAGTTTGATCTCCAAGAAAATCCTTCGGGATTTAGATCTTTTATCTCATTAGACTTCTTAGCAGGGGATTGGTCGACGCAGGGGATCGAGCACCAATCGCCGTTGATTTTTATGATAGCACGTGGCCAGTGTTACTTCGTTACCTTCTCCGTGTGGATAGTTGAATTCCCGGGAGGGAATTGATTGGCGAAATTAGAGGAGTGCTAACTATTGAAAGTTGAATGACGTAGAATCGTATTGGAGTATCAAACATACAATCGCCAATTTCAGGAATGTTGTGTAAGTAAAGTATCGAAGATATAAAACTTGTTCGTTGCTGCAATTAAGCTGGTGATTCAATAGTATTTCCTTCAGGGGGAAATGTTTGAAGTGAAAGGATGTATGCAGTGTCAAGGAAAGTCATGGATCGGGCAAATAATTCGAGAAGTATTAGAGTTATCGTATATCTTTTGCAGGTGTGTGGAAAATCCCAATGATGCTACACTATAAAACAACTTCAAGGGGGGAGGGGGGGGACTTTTTAGCGGAGTATACGGACTATTTCGCTTCCTGTTAAAGATAGGGAAAATGTCATTTTTTGCAAGAGGACAAAAATGCTTTGCACTAATTTTGCCTTGTTTATCCAATAGTTCTGCATGGGCTTAAGAGGTTAAAAGACTATTATACTTTTGAAAAAATTAGATTTTTCCAGAAATATATAATATATGAAGCTATAAATTTTTCTGAACATTTCAAAGTAATTCGCACGAAAAAGGCCCTACAATTACTGAAGTTATAGACCAAAATGTCTCAAATCATACATGGGAAAATTCGTTGAGAAATAACTTTAAAGTCGTTTACTCTCAGAATGTGGTTTTCTGACGTGGCGCGCAAGCTAGCTCTGAAACTTCTTAAATATTTTTTCACTAAATTTAATGTATTTGAGCTTCTATAAAATGAATCCAAAATGTATAATGTTTCCTTGTTGCAAATATATATACATATTTTAGGATGTTATATTGTGTTGACATTTCGAAAATGTTGTGAAAGCTAATTGCAACATTACATAACATAGAAACTTAGTCCAAATACAAATTAATTTAGGTTTAGAATAAACACTTGCTCTGAAAAGATAATTTGATACTAAATATTTAGCTTTTTTTTTTTTTTTTTTAATGCAAAAATTTTTGAGTAATGTTGCACTCAAGCTGTCATATCAATTTTTTGTTCGACAAATAGTTCATAAACTCTCTATAAAAAACATTTCTTTATATTAAAATGTTTTTAAAAAATTGTAAATTGAAAGACACAGATTTATCACTAGAACTTAAAACTGTGTTTCTAAAGTGTACACTTCATAAAATATAAAATGTTCAATGTGACGAATTATTTCCCCTTTTTAACATTTTAAGAGTCCAATGACCCCTTAACGATAACGAGCTATTCAATTTGCAATTTGATTCTTCACCGCCCATTCTGAAATCCTAGCCATACCTATGGTATTTATGTGTAAGGAAAATTTCCACACAATATTCCGCAAAGTGTAGTGGAGATTGGTGATCATAACCCCAATTAGCTACAATGTTGTTTTTGCAAAGGGGTCCACGTTGGCTCTTCCCGATATCTAGCAATTTAATTCATAATTGGAACTTTTATTCCTTGTCTGAAATCCTGGCTACACCTATAGTATTAGAGTATAAGGTACTTAGAGTATAAGGTACATTCTCACACAACATTTCGCATAGTGCAGTAAATATCGGGGATCATAACCCCATTGGCTACAGTGTTGCTTCTTCAATGGGTTCACGTAGGTTTAACAATATCTAGCAATTAAATTCACAATTTGATCGTTCACCCCCTTTTCTGAGTTTACCTTACACCTTTCTGGTAGGTCGGACCGTCTGGGTCTCAACAACAACAACCCCCTTTTCTGAAATACTGGCTACACATATGGTATCCTGGCTACACATATGACATCCTAACTACACATATGACATCCTAGGTACACATATGGTATCCTGGCTACACATATGACATCCTAGCTACACATATAATACCCTGGCTACACATATGACATCCTAGCTACACATATGGTATCCTGGCTACACATATGACATACTAGCTACACATATGGTATCCTGGCTACACATATGACATACTAGCTACACATGACATCCTGGCTACACATATGACATACTAGCTACACATATGACATCCTGGCTACACATATGACATCCTAGTTACACATATGGTATCCTATTATGGAGAGTAAGGTATATTTTCACACAACAATACTTCATAATATGTATATCATTATTTATCTGCTAATTTTCAATATTTATTATGCTTGCAAAAATTTCATTGGTACAGTGGTATTTGTTATTTAGTGATTGCTAAGATTTTTCAATATAACTTAAGTAGTATAATGCTGTAACTGTTTATGTAGACCCTAACCGTGTAAACGTATCTGCCTATTTATATATGTAAGTATATAAGCATAGCTATAATATCTGAATGACATGGGCATAGCCAAATCTTAAAAAATATGTCCAACACATGAAAGGCTTTATAAAAGTGAATTTCGTTTTCAATTATGATCTTATACAGAATTAATGGATTTTTTTTCACCAATAAAGATTAGGAGTATGAATGCTTACATATCTGCTGAAAGGATGAACTACATTGATAGTATCATTTAGATAATACCAGCCCAATGGAGAACTACTGGTATTATTTACCTCGTGGAGGTTAGAATTCCCCCCTTACCACGTCATTGTATATATATTTGCCAATACTTCCCTAAGCTGGCTAAAATAATGCTGCTTCTAAAGAAATAGTTTATCAGTACAATATTATCTAAAACAGTTAAACAGTTGAAAATTTTTAATGAAACAATGAGAAGTATGCGTAGAAACATACATCTACGAGGAAAATTATAGAAATAATGCGCAAAGCCCGATTCTAATATGCTTGACAAAGCTATAATTAGCATCACATCGCTAAGGACTGCTTCCTCTTAAACAGTTAAAGCTTTCAATGATTTTAGCCCCCTACTTTGAAAAGAAAAAAATCGTCTAATCCTTTTTAGCAAAGAGGCTTTCATAATTCATTAATGCCATTGTTCACTGTAACTGTTGAATGAAAATCTTTTTTTGAAGATTAACGACTTTGTCCTTTATCCGTTTAGATTAGAGACAAAAGTGGCTTTTTCTAAATCAATGTCTAGTGAAAGAGGTTCTATTGGAGGTCTGACACCATCCCCACTTTGGGGGGGAAAAAAGCAATTTTTTTTTCTCTGTCCCCCTCCCCCCTAATGTGTTTCCAGTACGATGGTCCAAGGGAGGGTCCCTTATCTGTGAGGATTCAGAAGCAAAAATTGATGGAACAGGCTGAAAAAAGGCTAAAGTAGGATGCCTTTTGATGGAAAGGATCTGAAAAAGTCCTTGAATTTTTATGAAAGTGATAGGGCAACATAGAATAAATATTTCACATCTATGTGTTAGTTTTATTTCCTACTTTATATTTTACTGCGAGTAAGTTTTAATATTTTCGAAATTCATAAATTTAAAAAAGAGAAATATGAATCCCTACTAGTATGCCAATATTGGCCCATACTGGCTGGCCATTTATAACCAATATTGTCATGCCGATATATCCCCGATATTTAGCTATAGTATTGATTGTTAATATATTCAAAATGTAGGAAATATTTCCAATGTAACTGCAATATTGATGGTGTAATACCAATAGCTAGCTAATATTGGCGGTCAATGTGTCTCTAATATTATAGTTACTACTATAAAACAAATTTCCAATGGAACTCCAAATTCCCCCATTTTGGATCAATGATGGCTTTCCACTTGGGATATATTTTAGGATTTACATTGTAGAACATTCAGTGGCTATGTATGTCTGAATTCATAAATATGATTGCTTCAAAATATATTACAACTACACTAAAACTGTGCACTTGCATGTCCTGTAAGAATGAGAAATATAGCAGTCCGTAGGAAGTAGGAATTTTCCTTATCACTACTATACTAATGACCCAGGTCATATGTTTGGCGACCAATGTAGCGACTTTTTTAAAATAACGACAAACCGACTTATGTCGACAAATTAATAAAAGCAATGCTAAATTAAAGAAATTAACGTCAAATTAATAACATTTAAAATTAAAATATAAATTGGATTTTGATTTAAATTTTTTAGAATGAGGTGCAATTTAAACGCATTAATAAACGGATGATTGAGTTTCAGTTCGGTCTGTCTATCTCTCTGTTCCGCTTGGAATTTGGCAAACCAATTTTACAGCCTTGGCGGCAAACCTAGCGACCTTTAAAAAATGTCTCAAAATTGAGATAATATCGCCAAGTCAACGAAAATGTTGTCAAATTATCAAAAATTCAGCAAACCAGAAAATCTGCAATACTATTAATTGAGCTTAATTTCCCTGATAAGCCCTGTCACTGTGAAGAAAGTATTTGATTCGATTTCGACATGTTAATGTTTGAGAAGACTACTTTGACCAGGACCTAAAGTCTAAATTAGAATTTGAACCATTACAGACATATAAGTATTATGGCTGTAGACCACAGAGTCTTCCATCAGTAACCAGAACTGCTCTTCTATCAATCTACAGACCAGACAGTGAACCGTTTAGCTACAGATGGGCCCCACAGAAAGTCATATATGACAAGATTATTTATGCTTTCACCTTTGCTAACAGTTTTTTAACGCGGAAATTATTGTTTTGTTTCCTAAAAAGTCTGACTTTTCGGAACTTTTCTTTATCAGTGAAGAAATCTCAAAGAAGCATTTCACTGTGTAGGTTAAATTCTCAATACACTTGTAGAAAGTTTTAATTTTATTTACCTTCACTATTTTTTTTTAAAGTTCATATAATATTCACAAATCCCTTGAAAGTGAACGTAGCAGCCACACCATTCCTAAAAGTGAACGCAATATTATCACCTCTGTTGAGAAATAGAGCTTCATATGTTCACATCTTTTCTCTTCAAAATTCACCAATGAACCATTATGCGATAGATTTTTTGAAAGATATTTCGCGCCAACCTTACCAGAATAAGTAAGATTATATATAGTGAAAATAGTTCTGTTTTAACAATATGTGATGCGGTTGCATCAACATACTTTCTATTATAATCTCCCAAAGTGATCTACATATATAGTCTGGAAAAGTATCTACTGCGGTGTTTCGTCATATGGTGTTGTCATGAGAAACATGACATTTGTTTATAAACGTGACTTACACGCTAATTTTAATATGCTTTTTTAATTGAAATGGGAATTAGAACTTTTATTTATTTAAAACGTACTTTAGTTTTAAAACCTTTTGGAATATAGATTAAGGCAGTTGCTAGGCAAAAATAGCCATTTTCAAAAAGAGTACTTTCTCACGCTCTTTGCACATCTGCAGAAAAACAATCTCACAGCTGCAACTTAGGAGTTTGATTCCAGAAAGCATACTTGCCCCCCCCCCCCTTTTTTTTTTTAGAGAGCACGTGCAGATTTTACATAGCAGGACCACAACGGTCAAAATTCCTTTATTGCTGAGAACATTTTCCCACTGGTAATATAAAACTTGTATGTACGCCCCGTCAGGATAGACATGGGCAGTTTTCAGAAGAAGCCATAATTCCTGTCAACAGTAAGAATTTACTGACTAAAGTTACACCCTCTAAAATAAAGACTTCAGCAAACTTCACAGATGGGCAAAACATTCTACGAAAAGGGGTATGCAACATGGCACCCCACCTTTTAGCATGGACAAGGCCACCATCCAATAGGAACGTATTGTATGTACAGGAGTGGCCAATCATACGAGAATATAGTACAGCGCCACTGAGAATATGACGGCAAGTGTAAAAAAAAAAATAAGAAGAAGAAGAATTCTCTCTTGGACGCGCCCGGCCTGCGGGCCGGACCGCTGAGGTCTCCCTTCCTTTTTTTTTTGAGCAGATTTTGTCATAAGAGACTCTGGCCCTGCTCTTCAACCATGAAGGTTGTCTCCTAATTTTTGGTCCATGGAGACCTATAGACATAGTCAGCATTCGGACTATGTGTCCAATTTTTAAAGAATTACACATACAATTTGCTCCTCGAATTTAATAGTTTTGACTGAATAATTAAGCCTCGTCTTCAACGACTGTTTCGTGAAGCTCCGTCTTCGGGCGACTAATTACTAATACCCAACTAATTGAATACGTTGTCTCCTATGATGAGTGCCTGCCTTGCTTCAATTGATCAATCGAGATAAACATGTCAACATAAAGCATCATTATTATTATGTATGAAAATCCTGCCATTGGACCACCAAAAGGGGTATGTTGCCTGCTACTGCTTCAAATATACGTAAGTCAAACTCTTCTTATTTTACAACATCTGAACAGCCACTGAAGGCTGATAATTTGACAAAGACAAACTTTTATTATTAATCATGGAAGATCCCCAGTCATTTGGTGACATCAGAAATTGCTGTAATTGAACTTTGATCTAAAAAAATTACGACCTTAATGAACTATAATAGAACTTGTATCATGTAACATAATATAGAATTAATTCTCCGCAGAACGAGAAAGAACATAAATAATGTTAAAATTTGAAAATGCAAAAAGGAATGTTAAAAGTAATTGTTGCTTCAATATATTAATATTGAATGATATTGGTATGATTTAGATTATGCATTTGACAACCATTTGTATACTATATTTGTTGGATTATTTTATTACATAGATATATATATACATAAACAAATAATAAATGAAATTTTTGGCCAATTTAAATCGCTTCTTTGTTGCCTATGTTCTTTTGGAATTTTTAATTTAACTTTTATTTCAGCATTGGAGAATGAGGAGCTTAATATTAATCTATACCACTATATCATTTTTTTTTTTAATATCAGAAACATTCACGGCCTTTCCCTTTTAAATGTTCCCTGATAGGTGTCTTCTGAGCTGTTTCGCCATACTTGGCAATAAGGGTTACCTTTTCTAAAATAGTCCATATTCTCTCAAAATCTTGAAATTATTTAAATACTCAATGCTATTTTAGCGAAAGATTTAACAATTTAGTACTGAGCAATTTCTCGTTTTAACGTGAACTTATCTTCAAGAGTAAGTTCATGGTTCATATTTGTTTTTGGAAAAACATATCCAGAAGATGCACTTTCTTCTCCCCCGACAAAATGAGTAGTTCTTCTAATCTAAGGTATCTTTGTATTCTAGTTTTATGATCAAAAATGCCTTAAGAATATAAAATTATTAGCCAGAGCTAGGAAATCAGCACTGGCTTAACAACAGAGACAAATCTATCTACCCCTTGCCAATTAAAATCCCCAATGTGATCTTCAAGTTAGTTTAATATGCACACTCCATAACTTATACGTTTTTAAATTCATAAATTTATATTTTACAGGAATTTAATGAAATTTTGACCACCTTTGCAATTAAAACCTAAGATGGTGTGTTCAATGGGATGGATTAAAACCTGGGATGATGTGTCCAACGGGATGGATTAAAAAAAAACTGGGATGATGTGTATGTCACCTGTCAATTAGAAATGGGGATGATGTGGAATTTGGATGATGTGTGAACATTGTGTGGAAATATAGCTTAAGCGATCTTGATAGCCTGCTTGATAGCGTCAACGAATTTTGTCTTCATGCGAAGTATTATTTATCAGTTGGAATACAATTTATTTTTAAGAACAACAATTCAGAATCGAAAATGGCGCAAATTAAAATTTGCTGAATACGAAAGAATAAAATGGATTTTTAAGAAAGGCGTTTCCGAAAATGAAATTTAGAAATAATTAATTAAAAGGGGTATGCATTTCATAACAGTACCATTTCTCCTACGGGGTTTCATCTGTTTAGATTCCAGCAAATGCTTCTGGTAAATCAGTGCTTATGAAATAAAGGTCGAACGATCGACTAAAGTCATCGATCACGATTCGCGAATAAGAGAATAAAAAACCAGATTTTTCTTTCCTGAGGTTCTCCCAAGAAAATGGTTCTCTCTTATCTGCCAAAACTTGGGAAAGATTTTATTGAATGGTCGAAAATGACACAGAATAAGATGCTTTCCGTTACGGAAGAATCTGGCGCAAAGTCCTCGACATAGGTGGAAGTTATTCAAAATAGGTTTGATTTATTTATTGAGAATAAATGCTCTGTCTCAAGTAAAGCAGAAGTCAGTGAAACGACCTAGTCAGTAATCAAGTCAGTGAAACGACCTAGATCAGCAACTTTAAGTCCTTAAACAGAATGTATGCAAAGGAAGTTGTATCTTGGTTTACGTTCTAATTAATGGACCAACTTGACAATATTTCGCCCCCCAGATTGACGAAAATATCTTTAAAATTGCAAACATGACGCTAACTTAATGAAAACGACGCCAATTTGCTGAGTTAATTATTAAAATATTTTTATACGTGAACTATTGCTTATTGCGGATGCTATCAATTTTGATAATTGTCAATTTAGAGTTCCGTGAAATATAAGTTAAATGGGTACTTCGAAATGGTTTTATATGTTGCCATTCGGAAAAGCGCCAAATTTACAATTCAGCGTTGAAAACATTGTGTCATGGATCTTATGCATCATTTTTCACTGTAAAAGAAGTCATATGCTGTCCAAATCAGATTTATTCATTACCCATCGCCATTATACTATCTGCTGCCATTGAAAAGGGAAATGTTTTGTTTTACAATGTCCATATTTATTGTTCCGCTATTAAATGAATACAGGTATTAATTGTATCAGAGAAAATAATGTTAGTATTATAGTTAAATATTTTCTGTAGCTTGCATATTAAAAATTTCTTGTATTTTTTGCAAGGACAGTAAACGATTTTGATCTTAATTACACTTTGTAAGTATATATATATATATATACACGGTGCCCAGTGCTATTGGTGCCGAATGGCTATTTCCTCAACCATCACAGAGATACACTTCCAATTGCAAAAACGTTTCACATTTTTAAATCCTATCTTAGAAACGGTTTAAATCAATAAATTCATTTCTGAAAGAAATACGAAATATAAATTTTTATGCAGTCCCCCGGTCCTACCAATTATATTTAGGAAAATCATCCTCATACAATTTTATGCAAAATAAAATAAAAATCATCCTTTTACGACCAAACTTGACAGATTTATAGCTGTTTAAAGTTGGAGTACTTTTTTTTGCTGAGAAATGGTCAATACGGTCCCTGATTGGTTGGTTGCCTGAAACGGGACATTTTTATGCGGGGAAAAGCGACTTATGTCATAAAGTTTAATGCTTAATAACTCGGTGAATTTTGGTCGTAAAAGGAAGTTTTTTTTTTAATTTTGCATGAAATTGTATGAGGATGATTTTCCTAAATATAATTGGTAGGACTGGGGGACCGTATAAAAATTTATATTCCGTATTCCTTTCAGAAATGTATTTATTGATTTAAACTGTTTTTAAGATAATATCTTTTAAAATTTAAAACATTTTTGCTATTGGAAGTATATCTCTGTGACTAACGGTTGAGGAAATAGCCATTGGGCACCGATAGCACTGGACACCCTGTATATTCTTTTCTATTATCGGCATTATGGCCGTGGTTTTGCTTCTATGTAATGTTAATATTTCACGATTATTTGAATTGATTATTTTTATTATTACATTTTTATATATATGTGTGTGTAATGAAACTATAATATGAAAATCTAATGATAGAATAGAGAGGTTGTAACTCAAAAACCCTAACTTAAAATATACCTGCAAATTAAAAAGAAGTATTAAATGGAGAATTTACCATCATGAGAAAAATTAAATGCTTTATATATATAAGATAAAATTTGGATAAATAAAATAACAAAAAATTCACAACAGTTTCTAATGATCGATAATGTGGAAAAATTTCAGAAATGTGAATTCAAAAGCAGGGAGGGGGTTGTCCCAGCTGCATTATTTTCTAGATATCTGACTGTATTTACTTTTTAAAATATTTAGAATACATTAATATATTTTAAAATAATATATCACAGTACTGAATCATCAAATCGTTCGCTTGAATTTTCCCATACAAAATCTACGCGTGCACAAATATTTTTCATAAGTAACAGCTTTCTGTCAAGGACTTCATCTACTGCCAATGCTTGAGATAAATCAATGCCTACTAACTGAAGATCATCAATTGGCTCACTAAAGTCATCGATCACGATCCCTGATCAATGGCTTTAGCCAGTCAATAATTCGACCTTCGTTAGAAGAAAAAACAACAAGCAAAAGCATTCATTATTGTTTTTTCAACGAAGAAAAACTTGATATCCTTTTCATGGGGTTTCCTCAAGAAAATGGCTTCTTGCTTATCTCTCAGGATTCGGAACTTGAAACTTGTTGAATGGTCAAAACAGAAACACTAGCTGAGGACACCGCTGCTAATAATCATAAACTTTTCATTTTGCTGAGATCCAAATTTCATATGCTGTGATCCAACATATCGTTGGTTACAAAATTAAATATATATTTTTTTAAATGTTTGACTTTTAATTATCAGCTGTTGTGTATAAAAATTTTGATATTTTTAGTTTGAAAGAAAAACACATTTTTGTATTCTTTGTTTGTAAGAAAACTCCAGCAGTTAAGCTACAGTATCTTGTATGGTGGCGCCACCTAATGTGACGAAATAGAAGTAAAAAGGAAAATAGTAATTAAATGCAAAGAATATGAATGCGAAATGTACGCCATAAATGCAGCGTTAAAATAGTGTTTTGAAGGCAAGGCTTTTCATTCTTTCCCAACCCATCAAACGTGATTACAATTTAATCTTACTCTGCAATACTTTTAGTGATGCAATATTTTTAGTGACACACTATATCTGTTCATAATGAGTCAAATACCATATAGACCGATAGAGCTTCTATAGAAGTACTATATTTGGTGTCACGACGTAACTTTTTGTTCTTCAAAAGAACACATTATATGTTTTGTTACAAACAAAATGGATACACACTTCAAAATTAAAAGGAATTTACAGTTTTCCTTTAGGACTAATTCGCCGATATAAAAAAAGTTCCTTGGAAAGTTTTTAAACACGCCAATAAATGAATAAGGAAATATCATGAATGTACACGTTAGGTTTATCTAGTAAAATGACCATACACAATTAAAAACGATTACTGCGTCCCTAGCGGATAATTTAAATAGTTAGAGTAACAAACTTGTACACCGAAGCAAGGTAAAGAAATACCACTTGCAAAATTGCAGAGCATTGTTTAGTTTAATTAGTAAGAATCGACATTAATATTCTCACAGAAAGCATTTGACACAAGAGGGATCTTGGTGAACGAATGTCATACTCATGAATTTATATAATAAAAGGTGTCTGTCTTATACACTGTAGGCTCAGCGACCCCGAGTCGCAGGGCTACGAAATTTGGCAATCGGAGGCCCGGGGATGTGGGAAGGCGACACGTGAAAACCGATTTTTAAAATTTGAATTATTATTTTTTTTGTTGTTGTTGTTATTTAATGTTTTATGCGATTTTGACGGTTTCTTTCCCTTTTCCCCTTTTTTCCACTATCCAGACGTCGTAGAAAAAAACAAATCACACGGCCGGAAAGAGCAGACAATTGCGAATAAAAATATATCAATTCCAAATCTCAAGGACAAATTCTAATATTTTTTAAAGATTTTAAAACAAAAGTCACTTTCGGCTAAAAAAACCGAACTTTCGTTTTTAAATCCTCGCATCGGAAAAAGTACTGACAACTTCGACTAATAATTTACATTTTTAGAAAACTCAAACATCAGGCATTCTTACAAGCCCAATCTGGTCAAGAAATATGAAAAAGTAACTGCAGGATCCCGATTTTAAGAATTTCCTAATTTCAATTTCTCGGCGGCAAGCCGGTAAAATAAGTTTTTCTCCCATGCTCGCGCAGGCGCACTGCGGGAGGCGGTTCCATGGAGATTATGCATCGGGTTAGAAAATTATGTGACATTTTAAATGGTGGAATTAAGAGCTTAGTATATGGTCGCCGTCGTGTTCACGCGGAGTACGATTACATGAAACATGTGGATCTGTAAGTCCTTCTGAGAGGTTGGTGGTAGGGGAAGGTGGGTACAGTCCCTGTGGATGCCTCCCTCACTGGGTTCCGATCTAAATTGGGTGGCACTTCCAGGCCGTCAAAATAATTACCTTACACTTTTCTGGTAGGTCGCGCCAGCAAGTTTGCCACGGTCAGAATTTTCAAGGGTAGCGAACAGGCTGGTTGCCGAAGGCGGCTAGTGTTAAAATAAGCAAAACTTACTTGCAAAGGAAGCTAATGTATAGTCTGTTTAAATGTCCTCCATGAGCAAGAATGCACATTCGAATTCCAGAAAGAATATTACCGAGTACAGGTACTAAAATACTGAATAATACCGCGCGCAGTATCAGGGACAGTATAACATAGTAACTTTGCAGATGTCACAGTGCTACATTCCCTGATGGCATGACTTGACATGTATTTATTGTATTTTATATATGCGTTCCAACGGTATTGGTGTCGATTTGTACCAACTACACATCGTTCTGTAACTTTTACATTAGTCTATTTCGCTTCATTTAGGAGTTCGCTTTTCTAACTTTTTAAATTTTCCGCTAGAGGAGCAACAAACACTCTGTGGAATACGATCACTTTACTATACATAAACTTAACGTGTATACTCGTGTAATTTTCCTTTGTTATAGGGTGCTTAAAGACTTTCGTAGGAAAACTGTATACAATTTCTGTGTTTCAAATATATACGTTACACTCATGTAGGAATTATTTTGTCAATGATATTATTTTATGTGATAAAGTATGAAAATTTTTTTTTAATTTGTACTATAACCCTATACAGACAGCAAAAGAAGTGTTTCCGCTAAAGGAGCTGAAACAGATCTAGTCGACGGGGAAAACTATATACACTCTATATTTCAAAAATATCTGTTACGTTCATATAGTATTATATTCACAATGATATTATTTTACGTGATAAAGTATGGAACATTTTTTAATTGGCACTGTAGACCCTATATACAGAGAGCAAAAGAAGATAATAACTTAATAGAAAGAATAAAAATGAAGAAATTTTAAAGACTTAAATAAAGTACAAGTAATATCACTATATTCTCTCCTCAATATGTCTGTGATTGTGTTTCTTTATTTTTTTAGCAATCAAAGGGAAAGTAAGAAATGAAATTATCTAGAAAATATCTTCAATTCTTAAAGCAAATAACGATGATATAACAGAGGAGCAATTTTCTTACAGGAACTTCTACAATTAGAACCCAGTTCTAATGTTCGATTGGTGACATATATCTTATTCTTCAATTCTCTTGGGATCCTGAACCACGTGACGTACAGGCTCCTAAACAGGCGTCTAAAATCCAATGGTGCGATAAGAAAAAATTTATTTTCGGGAAAAAAAGAAAAACGGTTCGTTTCTTTTATCTTTCTTAGAGATAAAGCTTATCGAATTTTATAACAATCAGACATATTTTCTCCACGTTAATAAATTATATGATTACTGTATATTTAAAAGGATATTGGTATATAAATATTTTGAATTATTTGATCTTAGACATAAAATAGGGTAGAACTGTAGTTGTCTCAGTTTTTACATTTCGATTCTTCACATTTTTCTTATAATCAGAAATGAAATTTTATCTTCGCCATTTCAGACTTTTATCTTTCAGCTAACTACAGAATCTGAATATTTATTTGAGTGGCAAATAATAATTTTAATTTTTAAAGACAGCAAGGAAAGAAAATATGACAATTTGCACCCCTGGCTGCGGGTCAGTTGTCACAGGTCACTGCCCTTTGAGTAAGATGCCCCGTGTGTTTCTCATGGGGTTGGGGGGCCTTCATGTTATTATTTGTTTTGCAAAAAGTGTCTACCATAGTTATATTACTTAGTCATCTATTACTTAATCACCACCAACACTGTAACACATACAGGGCTAGCTTATACATGGAGAGCAATGTTCAAGGACCTACACTAATCCAAACATCTTTCAAACAGCTATTAGAATAATGTTCAGTGGAAGTAGTTCTTACATTTCTCATTGGATTTTTATACTCTTTGCTGTCCTTCTCGTATGGCTTCTTGCTCCTCTAGTTTCAGTTTCACAGGAGAGTTTGTAAGAATAGCTGTTTTATGTTTTCGACTGCTATTTTGGATAATGTTCTTTCAAACAGTCACTCTGGTTGACTGCTGAGCTCAAATGCTCAGGAGTCAACTTAACTTGTGGCAATTAGTTCCTCGTGGAATGAGACAACAATCCCTCTTCCTACCATTTTATCTGACCATCACTACATCTTTTTAGCTAAAACTTCAGCTTTTTTACATTCCCCAGAACTCTAACATGTGTTGTTGTTGTTACAAATCCCCATGGTGCAGGAAAGCCTACATCAAGTGCAAAGACCCCTGGTCCATGGCGAAGGGTAGTATGCAGCTTCACTTTGAACGAGGCTCTACTAAGGCAGAAGACTGACTTAACCTCAACATCACAACACCCATGCCCGCAGGTGGGACTCGAACCCACAACCCTGCAACCGAGCGATCACAAGGAAACGCCTGCCTCCTGACCGCTCGACCACCGCGTCGGCACTGTAACATGTAGGGATATCGATTGAATTTTGACTCAACTTCCAGCGCTTAATCTTCCATGGTTGATGGCAATTTTACCTAGCAGATTGTTTGAGTGATGGAAATTTATTTTGAGAGCCTGAGTCACTGCCATAGAATTTTTAATATGGAAACAGTAACTATTGCATCCACTGGAAGGCTAACTAAATCTGTATTTATAGCATATTATAAATTTTATATTTCTCATAAATGTATATAAATATAAACGTTAATAATAGTATTTATAAATATTTTGCCGATCCGGTGGTCGAGCGGTCAGGGGAATGCGTTTCCGTCTGATCGTTGGATTGCGGGTTTGAATCCCGCCAGCGGGCATGGATGTTGTTATGTCGAGGCCAAGTCAGACTTCTGTCCTTCGAGGAGCCTCTATAAAAGTGAAGCTGCAAATATTCTCCCCTTCGCCATGGGATACCCTGGGGGGGGGGGGCTTGTGGACATGATGCGTAGGTGTCCCTTCACCATGGGGGAATTAGTAAAGTAATAAATATTTTATTTAATTTCTTTTCTAGAAGTTTTATTAAGAAATCCAAACAAAACGCACTAAAATTAGTTTGAACATAAATATAACTCTTCGACATATTTTTAAGCCTCATTCAAACCTTCCACCAACTATTTTTTCCCACCATATCGACCTTTTTTTTTCTTTTGTCACCATTTTTCATTTCGCATCAACATGTCAATTTCCTTCCCTTTTTCTTGCATTCTGATAATTTATGGATCGCCCATACTGGGACCCCTTTTCTTCCCGATGAAGAATTTTCGTCTTCGATGCATGTATCTTTTTCGTACACTCTTCGGTTCTATCGACACCGGAGGAAGCGGGACGCATAGCACGGTGGAAGGACGATGTAACGAATGTCAAATCCTTTAGATTTATGGAACAATTAATTTAACTTTTCGCGCCATTTATTAGCGAATGTCAGTGCATACCCTGCGATGACCGACTTACAACTACAGCTCACTGCATCAGGAGCATGGCATTGTTAGATATTCTAAGAGACATTTTTCATTATTGAATAATGAAAAGGTTTTAAAGGTCATGTAGTTACTTCTTTGCCGTGCGCATGTTTTCCCTTTAATTCCATGAAATAAAATAACACAAAACAATATCTACCAGCAAAATGTATTTATAAATGTCCATAGTTAAGTATTTATAATGTCCAATGTATTTATAATTTTCATTAACTTCATTAATGTTAATTATAAATTTCATTAAATTTTATTTAAAAATTCCATTTTATTTATAAATTTCAACCCAATCGTTAATTATATACATAAGCCAGGACTATACATAAACAAGGTAAAAAATAGCCAGTATTTTATTACATATAACATATTCTATTACTAAATATATTGATAAACACCTTCGTAAAAATATAGCATAAAATTATAAAATGTCAACCGATTACTGAAGCAAAAGGCAGCCACAATAATCTGGTCAAATAGAAAGATCAAAACTCATCAACAAAAGTAAAAATGTCGTCTATCATAGCTTCAGGCGTAACACAAAAAAAACAAGAAAGATCAATCATGCATAAGGCATTGATTATGAAACACTTTCCAACTGCCATGCAATTTTATTTAAACATCTCTAAAATGCGATATATTCAGTGGCAATATTTTTAAAATTATCACAATACTACAATAATTTATAGTATTTGAACACTTAAAACTTCATAAAAAATGAACTTTATTCAAATGACATCATTGAAATATAAATCGTCTGGCTCTCTATATAAAAGCAGTAAATATACCATTCATACACTTTTATTCCATTCCATACATTCATCACAATACTACAATAATTTATCTTACTTCAAAACTTAAAACCCTGGAGGTAAAAGTACTTTATGCTTAAAACTTCATCGAAAAAGTCTGCTATAAAATCGTCTGCTTCTCTATGTAAAATCAATTAATATTTCATTCATATCAGCTTTATTCTAGACTCTAGAGCTAAATAAGTTTGCGTTAAAAAATCAGCAATTCTTATACAACTCATCTTACAGCTTGATGTGTTTGCATTCTGCACACGTTACAATTAGGCTTCGTTGTAGAAATAATCAAAGTTTGATGATCATTTAAACTCAAATATATTGTAATTGCGTTGTTTTAGAATATATGTATGCACAGAAATTAAGCAAAACTAAAGCGGTTTTAGGACGGAGACAACACTAAATGTAAATTAAAAGTAACTTTAAAGCTCACGATTTTAACACAAGATGGATGCCATATGTTATTTTGAAGTGGGTCACGTGATCTCTTCATATAATATGAGTTTAATTATTATTTTAATTTTTATTTTAAATACTACCGAACGTATTTTGAAATATTTTTTTATATTTTTATGGGATAATTTGAATATTCCTAAAACTTTCGAATCAATTTGTGAATTTTAAATTCGTTTAAAAAAATGTTTGAAAAATTAGGTCCCGTAGGGTTCAAATGTATTTTATTTTTTCAACCTGGGTCCAATTCAAAATTAATTGGGTGATATTAGTTACATATATTCCCATGGGTCCCACAGACAGTCTGAACAACATACTAAAATTTCATTTTAATAAAGTCATTTTTACAGTAGTTATCGTGCAAACAGACAGATAAACAGATTAACATAGTTGAAAAGTTATTAACACTTTTCAACTATGTTGCAAAGTGTGAAAAAATGCGTTGCCAAAACGAAACTAATAAAAAGGAAAAGGAAAATCTACGATGAATGTGAACAAATAACAGAAGAATACAAAACACTTGCTCAATGAATAAGACACTGGCAAAACTGAAGTACCCTATATTAAAATAAAAAATCTGATGTGGGCAACACATGACTTTTCTTATATAATGAATGCATTTACTACTTTTACAGTTAAATAAATGTTATTCTTATAGCAGATACTTATACTCTTTGCAAGATATTGAATTTTCTTCAATTAGTCGTCATTTTCATTGATTTAGCGTCATATTTATCTTTTTGGTGAGATTTTCGTTAATTTGGCAACATTTAAAAATGTCGCCAAGTTGGCGATATTCCGCTAAATTCGTCGCCAAAATCTCACCAAGCGTTATGGACGGAGAAATAAGTTATTCTTACAGCAGATAAATGACTAATGTGCGTTCAAATACAAAAGTATTACTCAAAGTATCTTTTTTCGTGAATGGAACGAGTTAAATCCATGAGAAAGATGTCACCAAATTTATCGCAATATATTACATATGAAAAGTAAACATGTTTCTCAACAGTCAATATTTTTTTTTTAATTTATGGGATTTTTTTGATAAATTTATTTGAAAAATGTGCAATATCTCGAGAACGGTTTATGCTAGCGTTCCAAAAATTTATGTCAATCGTTTTCTAAGGAAAAATTGAATAAGAAATGTCTATTCCCGTAACTTTATTTACGCTTTTGATTTTTTGATGATTTTTTCAAAATTTCTCTCGAAAATTTAGGGGTGTTCTGAACATTCAATTGTGTTTTAAAACAATAGGCTTCCAGTATTCATGGATTGTGATTTCTGCACCAAATTTCATTCGAATCGCTCCATTCGTTCGTCAGTTATCGTCTCCACAGACTCACTGACACACCCACACACTTTCACACACACACACACACAGACATCGCCTCAAAAATGTTCGATTCGTAAACAGGAATGCTTGAAACGTGCTCTCCCGTCGAAAATTCGAATTCGAATTTTCGACCCCGCCACAATACTTTCCTTATATGTTATGTATCTAAGGAAAATAATAAGATTTACAACTGCATAAACGCCTATATTGTACAACTACAGCACTATTTTATGTATACAATCCCCCCCCCCCCAAACACACAACTCTCTTCTAATGACGTTGTAAAGCAAATACATGGTTGAAGAAAAAAATTAACCACAATGCTAAAATAACTCATTGCTTTTTTTATACAAATATTTTTGTTTATTTTTCCAGTACTTTCCAGTCACGTTCTTATGTCCGCGAAAAAAAAAAAAAAAAACACCGTAAAATTAACTTCGACTTAAATAAAACGTTTCAATTCATCTTCCCGCTTTATTCAAACTTCCATATCTATTTTTCCACCATACGGGCCTTCTTTCTTCACAGTTGCCATTTTTTTTTCATCAATATGTCAAATTTTTTACTTCCTTCTCTCGTGGATGTGAATTCTGATAATTTATGGATTACTCATACCTTTCTTCTATTCGAAGAATTTTCATCGTCCATATATGTTTCGTACGCCTTTTGATTCTTTTTCCACTGAGGAAGCAAGAGGAAGGAGAGGGAGAGAGGGGGGGGGGGAGGACGATGTAACAGAACATGTAATCCTTTAGATTTATCGAACTATTAATTTTCCCTTTTGCACCATTTACTAGTGGCTGTCAGCGCTTGCCATGATCACTGGCTTACAACTGTAGCTTTCGCTATTGTTAAATATTCTTTGTTAGAATCATATTTCAATATTCAAGAATGGAAAAGTTGTAACGGCAGTTGAGTCAAATGTTATTCTCTAAGTCTACCTTTTATGATTTCTTTGATCTATTAAAAAAAAATCTGATGTGGGCAACACATGACTCTCCTTATATAATGCAATGAATTTATTACTTTCATAGTTAAAAAAATCTGATGTGGCCAGCACATGACTTTCCTTATCTAATGCAATGCATTTACTACTTTTACAGTTAAAAAAATGTTATTCTTATAGTAGATACTTATATACTTTCCAAGATATTGAATTTTCTACAATTAGTCGTCATTTTCATTGATTTAGAGTCATTTTTATCAACTTGGCGAGATATTTGTTAATTTGGCAACAATTAAAAATGTCGCCAAGTTGACGACATTCCGCCAAATTCGTCGCCAAAATCTCGCCAAGTGTTATGGACGAAGAAATAAGTTATTCTTACAGCAGATAAATGACTATTCGCGTTCAAATACAAAAGTATTACTCAAAGTATCTTTTTTCATGAATGGAACGATCTAGATCCACGAGAATGATGTCACCCAATTATCGCATGGTATTACATATGAAAAGTGAACATGTTTCTCAATAGGAATTTTTTTTTCATTTTATATAACTTTTTGATAATTTTTTTGAAAAATGTGCAATATCTCAAGAACGGTTCATGTTAGCGTTCTAAAATTTATGTCAATCGTTTTGTAATAAAAAATTACATAAGAAATGTCTATTTGCGTAACTTTATTAGCGGTTTGATTTTTTGACGATTTTTTCAAAATTTCACTTGAAAATTTAGGGGGGTTCTGAACATTCGATTGCATATAAAAATAATAGGCTTCCAGTGTTTACGGATTGTGATTTTTGTACCAAATTTCGTTCGAATCGGTCCATTCGTTCGTCAGTTATCGTATCCACAGACTCACTGACACACACACACACACACACACACACACACACACACACACAGACATCACTCCAAAAATGTTTGATTCGTGATCAGGGATGCTTGAAACGTGCTCTCCCGTCGAAAACTCGAATTCGAATTTTCGACCCCGTCACAATACTTTCCTTATACATTATGTATATAAGGAAAGTAAAAATGTTATTCATATAGTAGATACTTATATTCTTTCCAAGATATTGAATTTTCTTCAATTAGTCGTCATTTTTATCAATTTGGCGAGATTTTTGTTAATTTGGCAACAATGAAAAATGTCGCCAAGTTGGCGACATTCAGCCAAAAATTCGTCGCCAAAATCTCGCCAAGCGTTATGGACGGAGAACTATTCTTACAGCATATAAATGACTATTGGCGTTCAAATAAAAAAGTATTACTCAAAGTATATTTTTTCATGAATGGAACGAGATAGATCCACGAGAATGATTGAATGACTGACCACTACTGAGAGGGAAGACCGCCGTATTCGCTGCATGGCTTTGGCAGGTCGTACTGCATTTGCAGCAGCAATTACAGCTTCTGTTGGCCCCAGAGTGACACAGCGAACTGTATGAAATCGATTACTTGAGGGACAGCTCCGAGCCAGACGGCCTGTAGCGTTCATGCCACTGACTCCAAATCACTGTCATCTGCAACGTCAGTGGTAGCAAGCTAGAGCTCATTGGAGGGCGGAGTGGAGATCTGTTGTATTCCCAGATGAGAAACGTTTCTGGCTTGGTGCCAGTGATGGTCATATGTTAGTAAGAAGGAGGCCAGGTGAACGCTTGGAACCAAGCTGTCTGTGGCGTAGACACACTGAACCTGCACCAGGAGTTATGGTCTGGGGAGCCATTTCCTATGACAGCAGGAGCACTCTCGTCGTTATCCCAAGCACCTTGACGGCAAATTTGTACACCAAACTGGTGATTAAACCGGTTGTACTGCCATTCATGAGCAGTATTCAAGAGGGTGTTTTCTAACAGGATAACGCTCGTCCTCATACCGCTGCTGTCACCCAACGTGCTCTACAGAGTGTCGACATGTTGCTTTGGCCTGTGAGACCACCAGATCTTTCACCCATCGAGCACGTATGGGACAGTATTGGAAGACAAATCCAGCGTCATCCACAACCAGCATTAACCGTTGCTGATTTGACTACCAAGAGCAACAGGCATCGAACTCCATCCCGCAAAATGACATACGGCACCTGTACGACACAATGCATGCACGCTTGCATTCAAAATCGTGGCGACTACAGCGGTTATTAATGTACCACCATTTCACATTTGAAATGGCTCTTCTAGCGCATACTTTAACCTGTGACCTTGAAACTTTAATCAAATAAATATGTTACCTACACAATTGTTTTGACTAAATTTTATTCCTCTAAACTAATTTCTGCTTGGTGTTGGGATTTTATTTCCCGCCAGTGTATATTCCGTACGAAGAACGGGTATACTGCAAGTCCATAATAAAATCTTTATATCAATCCTTCCACCATACTGAACAATTCTCTACAGTAGCCATTTTTCTTCCCGCATCAATATTTCAAGATTTTTTTTTATTTCTTTTCTTGTGCACTACGATAATTTACGGATCACTCATACCTAGCCTTTTCTTCTCCACGAAGAATTTTCGTCTTCCATCTTTGTTTCTTCTTCGAACGTCTTTTGGCTCTTTCTGGACTGGGGAAGTGAGCGGATATGAATAGGGGAAGAACAACGCAACAGAACGTGGGATCCTTTAGATATATTGAACTATTAATTTCTCTTTTTGCGTCATTTACTAGTGACTGTCAACGCTTGCCCTGATGACCGACTTACAACTACAACAGGCGCTCGCTATTATTGGATATTCCCTTTGTCTGGGTCATTTTTCAATATTGAAAAATAGGGGAAATTCAAAGGTCAAAATAACATTCAAAGTTACTTGTTATACACGTGTTCTTGTTATATTTCTAAATAATAATAAAAAAACGCTTTAGTTTAGCGATTAAACTTATTTTCATTCCATTTTTATTGATTTTAGAACTACATTGAATTTTTTATGTAAATGATAGTGGCGATAATTTGAAGCACAATAATATGCCAAATACTCAGTTGATATTCAATATTTCAGTGAAACTTTTACTATTAGTTTAAATTTATATTTAAACCAATTTTTGCAGGAAAATCTTCCATTTACATTCACATCCAATGAACATACTTGAAAGATAATTTCTCTAAGTCATGACTTGACCATGAATATTTTATTTCTCTTTGTTTTATCTATTCCCCTTTATCGCATTCATTTTGCTTTCACTTTATTATTCTTGCATTCTGATTTCTTTTTATTTTATTCCATTATTTATCTTATTTCTCACTAAGCAACGCTACCACTGCTGTATTTAAGCAAGCGGTAGTGTTGCTTAGTGAGCGTATTTATTAGAGAGCGTTGCTTAGTGGGAGTCACGAACAGTATAGAAGCGCATAGAAATAATTGATATTAAGTGCATAGAAATTCAAAATACTTACAGAATCAGTTTAGGTGGTTATCTGTAGTGCAGTTTATTAAGTTTAACTTCAAGTAATCATCTTAGTTCGATGTGACTGCCATTGGTGATATGACAGACATGCCACTTGCTGTCAATTTCTTCAAAAACTCAAAACAGCATATCTGCTGTCACTTCTGCAATTGCGGTGTTGATTTGAGCTTTGAATTCAGATAGATTTGCTGGTAATCTTGAAACAAACACTGGGTCCTTAACGAAACCCCATAGTAAAAATCGAGGGATGGAAAATCGCATGTACGCAGTGGCCATGGTATCTGGATGAATGTCTGCCGTGTCACTAATGAGAGTAAGATTGAGCCAAAATGACTATTTGAGGTAAAACTTGATAGGTTTTACTATAAATGAATGTCAAAACCAATTTTGTAATTCTTTCGAATTAATTTCTATAAGTTTATAAAGTCCTGTTTGAGTCACCCTGTATAAAATTTACACAAACTGATGGCGAAAAGGAACAAATTACAAAACGCTCTAAAGTCATCGAAACTAAAGAAAATTTGAAAATAAGCCGGATACATATTTTATTATAAATATATTGATCTTTTATGTCAGAAATAAATTGCCGAAAATAAGGCTATATTCATGAGAATGCTTTCATTTAACACCACTCACCTAACACCATACGTGTTATATGCACTTTTTTTTTATCAAATAATTAATTAAAATACCTAAAGTGTGAGTCTCCACTCGACATTCTGATACATTCATATTCCATAGTGTCTACAATGGTGGAGCTAATATTGATATAAAACAGTTACAATCGATATAATTCAATTTATTACTTTCCTTATATACATAATGTATAAGGAAAGTATTGTGACGGGGTCGAAAATTCGAATTCGAGTTTTCAACGGAAGAGCACGTTTCAAGCATCCCTGATCACGAATCAAACATTTTTGAGGTGATGTGTGTGTGTGAAAGTATGTGTGTATGTGTGTGTGTATCAGTGAGTATGTGAAGACGATATCTCCCGAACGAATAGAGTGATTCGAATGAAATTTGGTACAAGAATCACAATCCGTGAATACTGGAAGCCTATTGTTTTTATACGTAATCGAATGTTCAGAACCCCCTAAATTTTCAAGTGAAATTTTGAAAAAATCATCAGAAAATAAAAATCTTTAATAAAATTACGCAAATAGACATTTCTTATGTAATTTTTTCTTAGAAAATGATTGACATAAACTTTAGAACGCTAGCATGAACCGTTCTCGAGATATTGTACATTTTTCAAATAAATTTATCAAAAATCCCATAAATTATGAAAAAATATTAACTGTTGAGAAACATGTTCACTTTTTATATGTAATATCATGCGATAAATTTGGTGACATCATTCTCGTGCATCTAGCTCGTTCGATTCAAGAAAAATGATACTTTAAGTAATATTTGTGTATTTGAAAGCCAATAGCCATTTATCTGCTTTAGAATAACTTATTTCTCCGTGCATAACGCTTGGCGAGATTTTGGCGACGAATTTAGCGGAATGTCGCCAACTTGGCAACATTTTTAAATGTTGCCAAATTAACGAAAATGGATAAAACAAATGGATAAAAATGACTCTAAATCAATGAAAATGACGGCTAATTGTCGAAAATTCAATATCTTGGAAAGAATATAAGTATCTACTATAAGAAAACCTATTTTTTTTTACTGTAAAAGTAGTAAATTCATTGCTATATAAGGAAAGTCATGTGTTGGCCACATAAGAATTTTTTTTATATATCTATCGATATGATTGAAAATTAAAATTTAAAGAGAGTTAACAAATGTTTGTAATGTCACTATGATTGTCCTCACATTTCCGGGATCTACTGTTGTCTGCATCTCTGTGGTTTAATAACCATTTATCTAAACATAGCAATGGATCCAAACTATAAGTTTGCGGACCCAAAGTATAAAGATTTAGTGAAGAAAGTCCTGTAATGTCCTAAAACGTAACGTCCTTCTAACGTTCCTGTAACGAAGAAAGTCCTAAAGCAGATCAAATTTGAGTTAAAACAAAATTCATTGCACTAAACCTTCTTCCACAGTGTGCTGTTCACAGTTCTGGCATATTCCACAGTTCGGGTCTGTAGTTTGGGCAATGAATCTATAACTGGTTCCAGTGACAGTAGCTCAGAGGGTAGTTTAGATGGTTTGCCTACAATATAGCAAAATCCATTCTTCACGTATAAAGAAAACTGAATAGTAAACCTCTTACATTCATGTAGGGAAGTACTTCCCTTCCTTAGTGATGCACTTTGATATATTTGTCTTATCCGAGTTAAAGAAAACTAATTTTATGTCATTAAATACTATGTTGTTTATTTTAGTAATTCCCACCCCTCTTACTATATATATACTACCATCATTGTTTCAGAAAAATGTTTCAAATAGACAAAAAATGCTATGAAAATCCTAAAATTTAAATAAATTCGAGTTCTTATTATGAGAATCACAAAATAATCCCATCTAGTTCAAGTTTTTCACATAATGCATCTGCAGGCCAACGACCGTACCGTGCTGAAAACACCGGTTCTCGTTAGATCACCGAAGTCAGGTAGCATCGGGCGCGGTTAGTACTTGGGTGGGTGACCACCTGGGAACACCGCGTGTTGTTGGCTCTTTTCGGGCGCGGCAGCCCAGTGGTTAGCGCGCGATTCTCGCCGCTGCCTAAACTGCCGCCGTGTTCATACGGAGTACGATCACGTTAAACATGTGGGTCCGTAAGTCCTTCCGAGAGGTTGGTGGTAGGGGAAGGAGGGTACGGTCCCTGTGGATGCCTCCCCCACTGGGTTCCGGTCTAAATTGGGTGGCACTTCCCGGCCGTCCAAACAGTTACCTTACACCTTTCTGGTAGGTCGGACGGTCTGGGTCTCAACAACAACATAATGCATCTGCATATAAAATTTTTCAGCGGCATACATAGAAACATGGGCATGTTTTAAAAGTGTTCAAAACAGATTCAGAAGATCTGGACTTACCAGTCATAACCTCGAATTCAAAATTTGCGAAAAAACAAGATTTTCTAGATGCAACGATACGAGAAATTAAAAATTACAACAATAAAATATATTACTGAAATAGTCTTGTACATGCATTGTTAGCAGACTGCAATCTATTTTTAAATTCTCATCTCATTGTTAGCTCAATGCTTAAACAGCTCCATTATCAGCCATATTTTACGTCCAAATAGCGTTCTTAAACTAAATTACAATATATGCTCTTAATATTTCTATAATAAATTCGCCGATCTTGATAAAGGACACAAAATGTCAAGTCCCATACTGCTGTCGTTCCTCGTCGTGATCATAGCTATTCTTGTGACGATGTGTATAATTGAAAGTAAGTGGGACTTAATAAGTTCGTGAATAATGCTGTTAGATATTTAGGGTTTTGTTAGTAACGGGGATGTAACAAAAGTGTAACAGAGTTTGCACAAGTGAAGAAATGCATATTGACCCCCTAAATATTTTAAATAACCATAAGCTACTGCAATAGCATTAAAATTTTGTTCAATAATTTCGTTTGTAATGATGTTAGATGCTCAGTGGTGTATCCAGAAGAGTGCAGTGGTGCACAAGATGCAGGGATACCAATGGTACAGTGTTACAAGTCGGGTACACGGATACCACAGGGATATAGGGGTGCAACAGAGTTTGCACAAGCGATATGAATTCCTTAAATATTTAAAATAAAGATAAGCTTCTGCAATAACATAAATATTTTACATTTTATTGTAATGAACAGTCTGCATGCAAGTAAGCTGAGTTTGACAAGTTCGTTTGCAAAGATGTTAGATATTCAGTAGTGTATCCAGAAGAGTGCAATGGTACACAAGATACAGAAATACCAATGGTACAGGATTACAAGTTGGTACAGAAATACCAGAGGGAAACAGGGGTGCAACAGAGTTTTCACAAAAATATTTTAAATAAGCTACTGCAATAACATTAAAATTTTGCATTTAAATATCCATGCATTTCTTTCTGCCATTAACTGCCATCAAAGACCAAACATCAAATGTGTATGATGAAACAAATTTCGTTGGTCGCCAGACGTTTACGAAATTGTCTCTTATTTAAAGTTTTCTTACGTGTGCGCAGTTAAACTGGGTTCAAAAATAACAGTTTATTGCGAAAACGTGCAAAGTTTTTCACCTATATCAGGATTCCAAGAAAAGTCATTAAGAACTCAACGGCTTTGTAAGGACTTTGTAGTTGATTTTGTCCATGAGTGTACACGTTAGGTCTAACTACAGTAAAAACGCCATCCCCGATAGAACGAGTGTGATTGAAACGCCCCCTAGCGGATAATTTAAAAAGTTGGGATAATTAAATCGGGAATAATGCGAGGTAGATGAAAATAGTCAATAAAAAACTTGACTGTCACGGTGACACCTGCCCTAGTTGACAAAGTACACTGTCATATTCATATGTCATTGCATTACTGAACACGACAGCCACTTACCAATAACCTTATTGTGTAAAAAAACTGCCCTTTGTAAAAGTTTTTTTGCTGATTCCGAACCATTCTACAACTTTGTAATTTACTTTTCTCGTCTTGCCGTTCATTGTCCTAACTTTTTAAATTCTCCAAAAAGGGGCATTGAAATCACTTTTATCTGATCGAACAAGGTAATTTTACCATAGATCTAACGTGTACTGTCATAGACTGCTTCTTACAAAGGTATTGAGGTGCTTAAAGACTTCTTCACACATCTTGTATGTTCAGCATGTCAAATTAAATAAATGCAAGAGAAACTTCAACAGTTTTGATATAAATCCTGGACCTTTTTCTCATTTAGCTATCATTTTCTTTCGAAGTATATTGGCTATTCGGTGTTGATAAGTTCTAACAGAAGATGAACCAGTTCACCCATGCTGGTAACATTATTTCAAACCCTGAATCATTCTTATCGGCGGGTTTTCCGACCGATAAGAATGATTCAGAGTTTGAACAGTATGACAGTCATTTGATTTTCTTTATACTTTCAGGTCTGGATATATTATGGCACCTTTGGATCTTCGTCATACATCCAAGAAACTGGTTCGGGATATTGCGTAAATGTCTGGGCTATCCAGAAGAAAGGGAACCAACATATCATGAAGTCCTGGTAGACATTTACAGATGACCAGAAAGCTCGACAAAAAGTGGAATATTGATTAAGATTGTAAAGAACAATGCATTTAGATGATGAACTTTCTTTAAATAAATGATAAACTTTCTTTAAATAGATGATAAACCTTTTTTTACATAAATGATAAACTTTCTTTAAATAGATGATAAACTTCCTTTATATGATAAACTTTCTTTAAATAGATAATAAACTTTATATGATAAACTTTCTTTAAATAGATGATAAACTTTCCTTATATGATAAACTTTCTTTAAATAGATGATAGCCGATGTGGTGGCCGAGCGGTCAAAGAGGCAGGCGTTTCCTCGTGACGGCTCGGCTGCCAGATTGCGGGTTCGAGTCCCGCCTGCGGGCATGGATGTTGTAATGTCTTATTTGGGGCAGAAGTCAGACTTCTATCTTCGGGTGCCCCGGGTCATTAGACTAAACAGAAACAGTGCACACATTCTTCCTTAAATGTAATGTTAGGGACTCGACAACAACAACAACAAATAGATGATAAACTTTCTTTAAATATATGATAAACTTTCTTTAAATGATAAACTTTCTTTAAATGAATGATACATTTTCTTTAAATAGATGATAAACTTTCTTTAAATAAATGATAAACTTTTTTTGCATAAATGATAAACTTTCTTTAAATAGATGATAAACTTTCTTTATATGATAAACTTTCTTTATATGATAAACTTTCTTTAAATAGATGATAAACTTTCTTTAAATAAATGATAAACTTTGTTTAAATAGATGATAAACTTACTTTAAATTTGTCATAGTTGATATTATTTTAGGAAAACTTTCTGAGCCGTGACACAATTTTTAGATGAAATATGTTTATAATTTGTCGCGTTACATAATTTTTCTTCGTCTCAACAGCACAAAACACCGCTATATATGTGGCGAAGCTAACTTGAACGTTGAAAGTATAGAAAAACTGTAAACCTCTTCTAAATTATACAGTCTATTTTTAATGCTATTAATGCTATTTTTTACGCCATTAATAGTTGAAAATTAATTTTTTTTATAATAAAAACAAATGGTTTCAGTTCAAATCAACTAATTTCTATAATTAAAATGCGAAATTATATTCATTGATTTTCATTTCCATAAATATTTAAAAAAATGCAAAATATTTTCATTTCTATAAATATTTTAAAAATCTAAAATATTTTCATTTCTATAAATATTTTAAAAATCTAAAACATTTTCATTTCTATAAATATTTTAAAAATCTAAAATATTTTCATTTCTATAAATATTTTAAATTGATATTCAAAAATGAATTCTATTACTAGAATTGTTTATGTGTACGCATAAGATGGGCGTAAAAAGACAAAATCATGGGCACCAATATAAATTATTCCAAGTGGGGGCAAACTCAGGAATAAGACCTACAAGATAGACTAGCTTAGGTATTATCCCTGATATAAGTCTTAACCCTTTTGTGACCGTGACCAGGGGGGACGAGTGCGCCTCCCCCCCCCCCCCTATTGCCCGCCTCTATGAGCAAGCATGGACAAAACTTAATAAACAACCAGTTATATCTTCACGGTATATTCAAGATAGTTTTGTCGCAGTGTAAGTAGCAATTCCAGCTCCACTAACCTTATACAACATAAAATATTGAGTTCAATGTTTCACTTCATTTTAGTTCATTTCAATGCATACGAGAACTTATAAAGAACAAAATTATAAACAGATAATCTTTTAATTTAAAGAATGGTTTTGAAACGACTACCTTTTCACAAAGTTTCATCTGCTAAAAATTGCATTTAAAGAATTACATCATTCTCTTCACAATTCTTTATAAATCGCAAAGTTTTCGACGTTTTTCTTGGTCGAACTCAGAGACCATATATCAGTATTTATTAAGTTTAAAGCGACGCAAGAATAACAAATGTTCACGACAGAGAAAGCTGATCTGCTTACAATTTAGCCGAAAAAAGAAGCCAAATTAACTTAAATATACTCTTTTAAAACAATGAAAATGCATGATTAAATTTCGCTAACCATTCAAATTGACAATTGCGTTGTACAACCGTCGCATTATGGAACAAAATGGATAGGCGAATGAATTGGAAAAGAAAACTAGGACTACTTTGAAACAGAGGTTAGATTTTCGGCCATTTTTATGCTAAAGTGACTGAATTAAGCATAAAAATGGCGGAATCGGGAAATCATTCATTGGAGTAACTGGGTCAATAGAGATAAACGGGTTTGTATTGGGTCCAAAGCACATATGGAGAACATGTCGCAAAATTCTTACTTTACCTACTACTGATAGTATTACCTAATATAGGTGCATAAGGAAACAAAATCTTATATGGGCAACACATGACTTTCCTTATATAATGCAATGAATTTACTACTTTTGCAGTAAAAAAATAGGTTTTTCTTATAGTACATACTTATATTCTTTTCAAAATATTGAATTTTCAACAATTAGTCGCCATTTTCATTGATTTAGCGTCATTTTTATCCATTTGGAGCGATTTTCGTTAATTTGGAAACATTTCAAAAAGTCGCCAAGTTGGCGATATTCCACCAAATTCGTCGCCAAAATCTCGCCAAGCGTTATGGACGGAGAAATAAGTTATTCTTATAGCAGATAAATGACTATTGGCGTTCAAATACAAAAGTATTACTCAAAGTATCTTTTCTCATGAATGGAACAAGCTAGATCCACGAGAATGATGTCACCCAATGTATCGCATGATATTACATATGAAAAGTGAACATGTTTCTCAACAGTTAATATTTTTTTTAATTTATGGAATATTTTGCTAAATTTATTTGAAAAATGTGCAATATCTCGAGAACGGTTTGTGCTAGCGGTCTAAAGTTTATGTCGATCATTTTCCAAGGGAAAATTACATAAGAAAATGCTATTTGCGTAACTTCATTAAAGGTTTTAATTTCTTGATGATATTTTCAAAATTTCTCTCGAAAATTTAGGGGGGTTCTGAACATTCGATTGCGTTTAAAAACAATGGACTTCCAGTATTCACGGATTGTGATTTTTGTACCATATTCCATTCGAATCGCTCTATTCGTTCGTGAGATATCGTCTCCATAGACTCACTAACACACACACACAGTCATCACCTCAAAAATGCTTGATTCGTGATCAGGGATGCTTGCAACGTGCTCTCCCATCGAAAACTCGAATTCAAATTTTCGACCCCGTCACAATACTTTCCTTATACATTATGTATATAAGGAAAGTAATAAAGTCACAAAAGTGAATTAATGCTTTGTTTGAATTCCTTCCCTTTATACATTATAGCGAGTTATTATTAATTTAGAGTATCCATATTTGAATTGTATATAACTATAGTACATTAATACTATAATTAATAAAAAGAATAAAATGTTTACGATAGTAAAATTATATATAGAATTCTTAGGTAATGGCAATTAAACCTCATTGTTATCTTTAGTACTGTAATAAGTGCTTTTTGAACGCGTACTACGTACTCGAGTATCTTATATATCTTATATATATTATAAGTATGTTATATATCTTGGCGTTGTATTGGAAGATTACCTTACATTGGCGATATTTTCAGAAAACTAAAAATATTTGACTAATAATGGTATGTTATATTTAGCCACTATGCTAATATTTTCGTTTTATTAACACTTTCCAACATAGTTGAAAAGTGTTTATGACTTTTGTCATCCTGTCTGTCTGTCCGTTCGCATGATAACTGCTGCATAAAATGTCTTTATAAAAATGAATTTTCAGTATGTTGTTTTGACGGTCTGTGGAACATATGGGAATGAAAATTAATATCACCTAATTACTTTCGGATTGAAAAAAAAAATGAAATGCACTGAACCCTATGGGAACTAATTTTTCTAACATTTTTTAAGCTAAGTTAAAATTTACAAATTGCTTCGAAAATTTTAGGAAATATTCTAATTATCCGTTAAAATGTATAAAAAAAATTTCAGCAAAATATGTTCATTTGTTTTTTAATTAATTAAAATAGTAATTACACCTTATTATAAAGAGATCACGTTACTCGTTGCAAAGTAAAATATGGCATCCATTTTGTGTCAAGAACGTGATTTTTAACGATCCTTTAAATTTATATTTAATGTTGCATCCGGCCTAAAACCGCTTTATTTTTGCTTATCTAAATTCCGTGCCTACGCAATTACAATAGTTTTGTGTTTAAATAATCATCAAATTTTGATTATTTCTGCAACAAAGCCTACTTTTAATGGATTCAGAATATAAAGAAATTAATTGTACGATGAGTAGTTGTATAAGAATTGCTGATTTTTTTTTGCTGATATTATTTAGCTCTGGAGTCTGGAATATAAGTGATATGAATAAAATATTCATGGATTTTACATACGATTTATATTTCGATGACGTCATTTGAATAAAGTTTTAATAAAGTTTTAAGCATGCAGTTAGAAAGTACTTTCACATCCATGGTTTTAATTTTCCAAGTAAAATAAATTATTGTAGTTCTGTGATAATTAAAAAAATATCGCCGCTCAATGTATCGTATTTTAGAGATTGTAATATATGTTTATATAAAATTACAATTGAAAAGTGTCGAAAGCCCAGGTCGACCGACTCGTACGAAGGCATGGAGCAGCAAAATGGGCGGCCGGCAATTGGAAAGTGTTTCATAATCAATGCTTTGTGCATGATTGAACTTTCTTGTATTGTATTGCATTATACAATTTTAACAGAGAAGTAAGTTTATTCATACATTCCTTGCAACTGTGTCCCGAGATTTTATTTCATATAATCGAATTGCTCCAATTTATCAGTTGCAGTACGACTCGATTTACAATATTGGTTTAATTTTTAAAATTGATTAATTTGGAACAGAATATTGCACTCTCACCATGTGTCCAAAAAATAGTTGTCATATAGAAATTGAGATATTAGGCTACAAATTTGAAACTGTATAATGTTTTCATGGGATATAGAATTATTCTGCATAATCAGAGGACTGAATTGTTGGAGACTCAAGTAAACACATTTCTTCTTAATCCTTATATTTTTTAACACTTTACAACAAAGTTGAAAAGTGTTTATGACTTTGTTCATTCTGTCTGTCTGTCCGTTAGCACGATAAGTGCCGTAAAAATGACTTTATCAAAATGAAATTTTAGTATGTTATTCAGACGGTCTGTTGGACCTATGGGAATATAAATGAATGATATCACCCAATTAGTTTTGGATTGAATTCGGGTTGAAAAAATGAAATACATTGAATCCTTTTGGACCTAATTTTTTAAACATTTTTTAAGCGGATTTAAAATTCACAAATTGCTCCGAAAGTTTTAAGAAATATTCAAATTATCCCATAAAATATATAAAAAAAATTCAGCAAAATATATTCAGTAGTTTTTTAAATAAAAATTAAAATAATAATTACATCTTTTATATAAAGCGATCACGTGACCATTACATGAAGAGATCACGTGACTCACTTCAAAATAAAATATGGCATCCATCTTGTGTCAAAATCGTGATTTTTGAAGTTCTTTTCATATTTAGTGTTGTGTCCGTCCTAAAACCGCTTTATTTTTGCTTAAATACTGTGCATCTACATACTGAAACAACGCAATTTCAATATATTCGAGTTTAAATGATCATTCAAATGTGATTATTTCTACAGCGAAGCCTACTGTTTACTTATGGAAAATGAAAACAGCAAAATATGTAGAATGAGTTGTTTAAAAATTGCTGCATTTCTTTAACGCAAAATTATTTAGCTCATGGAGTCTGCAATATAGCTGATATGAATGAAATATTCATTGATTTTACAGAGAGAAGGAACGATTTTTTCGATAAAGTTTTAAGCATAAAGTTTAATTACTTGTACCTCCATGGTCTTAAAATTTTAAATAAAATAAATTATTACAGTATTGTGATAAATGAAATGAATGGGAAAATGTTCATGAATGAAATGCTGCTTTTATAGAGAGCCAGGTATATTATATTACGACGACGTTATTTGAATAAAATTCAGTTATTTTCGATGAAGTTTTCAAATATATTAAATTGATGTAGTATTGTGATAATTTTTTAAATATTACCGAGGAATGTATCGCATTTTAAAGATGTTTAAATAAAATTGCATTGAAGTTGGAAAGTGTTTCATAATCAATGCTTTATGAATGATTGATCTTTCTTGTTTCAAATTGAAACTGAGCATAAAAATGGCGGGAAATCTTTGACCAGAAGACTTCAATTTAGAACGAAAAGGAAACGGCAGTGAGAAAGGGAAATACTAGAAAGCTACTAATTAAATTTTCTTAGGAGTAAAATTTCGTTGTATCAAAATGGCATCAGCCTCCCAAAATTAAATTTATGTTTAGCTATTTTTTCTTATTCTTCATAATGCAGGGACAAACAAATAAACAGCGACGGAATTTAATTTGGAAAAGTAGGGTGGCAGCATGAAAAATTGCAATTGTGAATGAACGTTCGCGCAGACGCGATAAAAAATTATTTTCTATTGCGTGTTCCTCGCCAACTTTCGAAGCAAAATTAACTTCGTTTCCTAGAAAAACGTTTAAATTCTGTGACAAGCTATGTCCTGGCCTACAGTTTGAAAAATGAGACAGACCCCATTTGCAAAATTGCTTTTCTAGATTTTTGAAAAGAAATTTTCTCCAGTCCTCTTGTGGGGGACTAATTATATTGTTTCCGAGTGTTGGCGCGTATTTGACAGTAGGTCCTTTAATGTTGAAATTGTTGTTTTGTTTTTATGCACGGTTGCGGTTTTCTTGTTTGAAACGCCAGTTCGGTTTCTGAAGGAGATATTTTATTAACGGGTATGAATAAAATTGTTTTTGACAAGCTAGAGGATGTCGAAAAAATAACTAATACGATAAAATGATGTTCGTGTAATGAATTAAACTTATAATTAATGAAAACATTTTATCAAATTGTAAGACATTCGAAAGGACATTTGAAATGGAATTTAATTATTACTATTTTTTATTTAATATTTTTTCAAAATGCCATATCAATAAGAAATGCTAGTTGTAGCGTGAAAACCAATCCAATACATTATCACTGTATAATAAATGATGCACACGTGGAATAAAACTACTTAATTAAAACTGAATAATATTATACGAAATTAAATTGTTTGTCCAGTCTTAGGAGGATGTGAGATGTGCTGTGACTCTGCATGTAATGACATAAATTTATATTCGTGACAGCCGATAAGAGCACATTTACCTACTGAAAGGCTGTCAACCAAGGCGCAATTTTGGGGGCTACCTAAATGTAGCTAAAATTACTTTAAGTTACAAATGTTTAAAATTACACTAAAACAGTTATTTAAAAATAAACAAATACATGTAAAATGTAAATATATATAAATATTTTAAAAGCAAACAAAACATTTTAGAATTAATGTTTAAATAAATTTTAAAACATTTATTAAAAAAACCTGGTGTGACTTTCCTTATATAATGCCATGAATTTTCTATTTTTACAATAAAAAAAAAATAGGATTTGTTTTATAGTAGCTGTCGCATGGTAAACCCATGAGCCAATATTTTCGGGAATGCGACCTAGAGTCTTCTTATTTATTTTGGGGGTCAGCCTTTTCGTTGTGATGTTTGGGATTTAGAGTGTATATTTCTATACATTGGGGATTGAATCAGACTGTTTGAGTGATCAACAAAGGGTCTCTTTCATCTTCTGATGACACATAACGTTGAAAGGATTTATTTAAAAAAATAAATAAATAAATAAGCAAAAAGTATTTCATTTTTTTTTGTATCTCTTAACTTTTTTATTCAATATTTTTATCGTCTATAAAGGGTACTTTCCTACATTCACTTATATTTTACTTTTGTTAAAACACACATAATTTAATAAATTATTCGGAATAGAAAATTGATAGGTTTGTTAGAGTGTTAGGCTCAAAAGGGAATCAATTTTTGTATACAATAATTTTCTTAAATCGTTACACGTAGTACTGTAAGTAACAGTTTCCGGCATTTTTTCTGAACGCATGGAGATTTTTTTGTTAGTTTCTATGGGTAGTTTAGGAAGGAAAGGTGAGATTTGCTAGTTTTTTTTTTCCTTCGGGTATGTTGAACGCTAACAAAGCATTGGAAGATAAAAGGTTATAAAATGTAGTTGTGGGAGAATGCAGTTGAATAATAATATCACTAATTTAGCATTTTTAAGTAGTGTTTCTAAAAAAAGAAAGAAAAGAAAGGAAAAATATATGGTGTTTTCTCTTGTGATTTGGTTTTATTGTTAGGGTGGTATCTCTTTACCTACATAAATGGTCATGGTTAAATATGTATTTTTACAGTAAATAATAGGCTAGGATATAGTGTGGTTAGAATGATAGGGGTATTTTTCATGATAGATGGAATGGATAAGATATAAAATTGAAGGTCAATGGTATTTCATTTTAAAAAAAAGGGGGAAATTTATATTTTTAATGTGAGGCTAGTGTTTATTTGAGGAAAATAAGGCTTAATGCATAAAGTGGGGAAAGTATTAATAAAAAGTGTGATAAAACCCTTTTTGTAAAGAAAATAAAGGAAGTGAGGAAATGAGTGAATAAGATGATTTTGCTTAGTGAAACAAAATATTAGCACTTAGGGTAAATTTTTCCTTTCGAAAGTAAGAAAAGGATTTTCATTTTATCAGGCAAAATTTTGCGAGGTGTGGTTTTTTTTTTTCTGAAAGGTACACGTTTGGGAGATATTTTGGTTTTTTTGTTCATACAGACTAGAGAATAAATTGAAGAAAAAAAAAAAAAAAAGAGTTTTTTTTTATGCAGTAAGACACTGTCATTTTGAGATAAAGTCAAGTTTTAAGCGACGGGTTAGACATAGCTAAATGAAAAATTTTCGAATGGGTTGGAAACATTCTTTTTTTTTGGCAGGGAATGTATAATTTTCTGTAACTTGCAATTAATGAGATATTTTAATGTGTTGGATGATTTTTTTTTTTTTTTCTTTGGATAGAAAATTTTTAGTTTAGATCATGTAATTTAATTATGAAAATTTTGTGTCATATTTTATGGTTTTGAATTTTTGAATTTCATGGTATATGAAACATGTTTTTTAACGTAAAGTTGCCTTTGGCAGTAAGGTTTTTATATGTAAGGGAGTAAAATTTTATACATTTTTACTTTCATGTTCATGCATTTAGAAATTTTGCATTTTGTTTTAAAATATTTTGTTCTCGGAGGGAGAGAAGAATAAAGTGCATATTTTGCTAGGTCTCTTGGTGGTAACTTTGCCGTCACTAAGGCCAGTCTATATATATATATATATTTTGTATTTTGTAAAAAAATTTTCATAATACTGTTGAAGCAGTTTGTACAGCACGTAAACTCCAAGGTGATGCGCACGGAAGGTGCTATATGATATGTTCATTATGATATGTTCATATGATATGTTCATTTCAACAATTTTCATCTCGGGTCAGCAGGTGACCGGATGTTGGCACATGCCAACAACTTATAAACAATTTTGGATGACTGCCTACGGCATTTTAATATGTCGTACAGATCAACACACAGTCAATTACTGTGTTGGTTTTCCTCTACGGACGGGGTGCAGAAGATTCCACCGGTGTTTGTTTTTTCCTCTACGGACGGGGTGCAGAAAGTGCACGATACCACACGAAAGAACTGTGTCCTGAATTGTGCGGGGTGACTGCGTTCTTTTCAGTACTGATGTTAAAACTGTCACAATACGCACATTGGTCACAAAAATATGTAGAAATGTGCTACACAATGGATAGCAATTTTTGCCATTATAGAGCATTTGGCATCAGTTTTTTTTTTTTTTTTTCAGTTTATGCCAAGTACAAGGCGTATAAACATTTTGGCCACAGACGTGCCTTTCGTTATAAACAATTTCCATGTATCAGACTTTGTATACAGAACAGGCAATTACACGTTTCCTGTGATTTCTACCGTCTGTTTTCTACTGTTTCCGTGATTTCTACTGTCTCGTTTTACAATGCATACATTTACACGTTTCCAGTTTTCTACAGGACAGTTTTCTACAGTTTTACATGTTCCAGTTATATATACTGGGAAAAGTTGTCCACGTGCCAGTTTTTCTACGGGTCCAGATTCCAGAAAATTATTTTGTCCTAAGGTAACTTCCTTTTTAGGACACGCCCGGTAAGAGCGCGAAAAAGAATAAGGCCGTGAGTATAAACACCAACATTAATTTATTTACACTATATAAATAATTACAAGAAATTGATTTAAAATATTTAAAAGACAACTTCCCATATTTCAAATGGGATAACTACCAATTTTAGATAAGCAATTAAACAAATACAAAAGCATATGTAGTCTCATAGACTAAAATGTGAAAGATGGTAATTAAAAATTAAATTTAAACAATCCTATGCAATATTTTAAATATCCTTAAATCCGGAGAGAGAGAGAGAGAAAGTACAAATCAGGCACAGGCCCTTAAATGTGGAACTCACCGAGCATTCGCTGAATGAACAGCCTCTCATGGTTGAGGACTATGCTGGCGAGTATGACTTTTCTCACTCACAACACAAAACCTTCTCCCTGCTCCTCTTTTTCATTCTCAAAAACTCTCTCTCTCTCCAAGAATTTAAAACACGCCCCTGAGGCGCATACAAACATCCCATTGGATTCAGGGTCTTAACCCCTTGACCCCAAAGCACCGCCATTGGCTTTAGGCCTTCCAAAAACAAAAAGCCCCTTCTCAAGCCCCTGCGAAACTGATATTCCTTCGGCCACTAATTGAAAGTCGCCGAGGACCCTATGACCCTTCCGAAAAGGACGTTAAATCTTTCGGTACGAACCCGAGATCCCAAGCCACTTCGACATCCTGGTTTTCTATTTCGAGTGCAGATGGCCGAACGAAAAGGCTGACCCCCAAAATAAATAAGAAGACTCTAGGTCGCATTCCCGAAAATATTGGCTCATGGGTTTACCATGCGACAGTAGCTATTTATATTATTTCCAAGAAATTGCATTTTCGTCAATTAGACGCCATTTCACTGATTTAGTGTCATTTTTATCCATTAGGCGAGATTTCTGTCAATTTGGCAACATTTAAAAAAGTCGCCAAGTTGGCGGTACTCCGCTAAATTCGGCGCTAAAATCTCGCCAAGCGTTATGGACGGAGAGATAAGTTATTCTTATAGCAGATAAATAACTATTGGCGTACAAATATAAAAGTAGTACTCAAAGTATCTTTTCTCATGAATGGAACGAGCTAGATCCACAAGAATGATGTCACCCAATTTATCGCATGATATTACATATGAAAAGTGAACATGTTTCTCAAAAGTTAATATATATATATTTTTAATTTATGGGATTTTTTGATAATTTATTTTAAAAATGTGCAATATCTCGAGAACGGTTCATGCTAGCGTTCTAAAGTTTATTTCAATCGCTTTCTAAAGACAATTACATTAGAAATGTTTAATTGCATAACTTTATTAAAGATTTTGGCTTTCTAATGATTTTTTCAAAATTTCACTCGACAATTAAGGGGGGGGTTCTGAACATTCGATTACGTTTAAACAATAGGCTTCCAGTATTCACGGATTGTGATTTTTATACCAAATATCGTTCGGGTCCATTCGTTCGTCAGTTATCGTCTCTACAGACTCACTGACACACACACACAGACATCACCTCAAAAATGTTTGATTCGTGATCAGGGATGCTTGAAACGTGCTCACCCGTCGAAAACTCGAATTCGAATTTTCGACAATTAACAGACAGATTCGAATAACAGACTCGAATTAACAGACAGATTTAATTTAATTGCGTTTCTGAGCAACATGATATATGATAGAATCTTCCTCATAAACTGCGAAATTAAATAACCATTTTGATTTCTTTATACTTTTCGTTGTTCAGTAAAAGCTTGTGAAAATAAACCATGGAGATAGATTTCCCATTTAAATCATGTTTCAAACAATCCATGTTTTCATGAAGTGACTAATTCGCGCAAAAAAATCTCCCATCAAACGCAGAGATAAAGTTTTAATTCACTTGCAAACGATTTTCAAGCTTTTCGTTTGGATAAACCACGGAGTTAGAGAGTAGAACTCCTAGGAAAATGTTTCTTTTTCCATTAATATATCGACATCCCCTGGTCTTAGATACTCGAAACTTGGGCTAAATTTATGGGGGGCTTATTTCAAGGCTATCCACAAAATTTCATCAAATTCGGTTCAGCCGTTCTTTCGTGATAATGAGACAAACGAAAATGTCGTTTTTTACTAATATCTCGAGAACCACTGATCGTAGAAACTCCAAACATAGACTAAATTTTAAGTGGGACTATTTCCAGGCTACCCACAAAATTTCATTAAATTCCGTTGAGCCGTTCTCTCGTGATGACGGGACAAACAGACAGGATTTTCAATTTTATTTAAATAGATAAACTAATGCTTTAACGAGATAGAACCCTGGCTTATATTAATTTATACTAAGCGTGAAACATAATTAATATATTTACACTGCTAAAACTCTCACAGAATCCATGCAATTTTTATAACGCCCCTTAAGAGACCGCAATACCACCGTTTGAAACCATCATAGTCAATCTTTATTCATTATTTCGCGAATCCCACAAACACTTTTTCCTTCATATATTTTCATATTTCGTTCGGAGAAGTTGGGATGCTTCAAAATGATGAAAAAAAAAAAAAAAAAATGTTTGATCAGAGCGGTCGCATGACTGATGAGCACAGCACATAAATGTCGGCCACTCCGAAGAGTAATGTGTGCCGCCGCGAAAAAGTTTTTGCTCCGAATAATAAACGGGTAATAAATAAGCAAATAAACAAACGAATAAATATCTGTTTATATATCCATACGTCTTGGCCCGCGCAGGCATTGTGCGTCAACGGGGGAATTCAAGCGTCAAGAGTGATTTACAATTCCTGCAACTTTAACGTCGCAGTAGCGCAGTGCAGAAGAAAGAGGTGGCTAAGCAAAAAGGACCCACTCTACAGTTGTAATAAGAATCAGAGAAGAACTCCAAGAAATTTATCAACAGAGATGCAATAAAATTGTTAAAATGCCCATAATTAATCATAGGCATTTTAATAATTTAGCTATTACTTACCTTATATACATAATGTATAAAGAAAGTATTGTGACGGGGTCGAAAATTCGAATTCGAGTTTTCGAAAGGAGAACACATTTTAAGCATCCCTGATCACGAATCAAACATTTTTAAGGTGATGTCTGTGTGTATGTGTGTGAAAGTGTGTGTGTGTGTGTGGTGTGTGTGCGCGCGCGTGTCAGTGAGTCTGTGGAGACGATATCTCACGAACGAATGGAGCGATTTGAATGAAATTTGTACGAAAATCACAATCCGTGAATACTGGAAGTCTATTGTTTTTAAACGTAATCGAATGTTCAGGTCCCCCATAAATTTTCGAGTGAAATTTTGATAAAATCATCAAAAAATCAGAACCTTTAGTAAAGTTACGAAAATAGACACTTCTAATGTAAATTTTCCTTAGAAAACGATTGACATAAACATTAGAACGCTAGCATGAACCGTTCTCGAAATATTGCACATTTTTCAAATAAATTTATCAAAAAATCCCATAAATTAAAAAAATATTAACTGTTGAGAAACATGTTCACTTTTCACATGCGATAAATTGGGTGATATCATTCTCGTGGATCTGGCTCGTTCCATTCATGAGAAAAGATACTTTGATTAATACTTTTGTATTTGAACGCCAATAGTCATTTATCTGCTATAAGAATAACATATTTCTCCGTCCATAACGCTTGGCGAGATTTTGGCGACGAATTTGGCGGAATATCGTCAACCTGATGACTTTTTAAATGTTGCCAAATTAACGAAAATCTCGCGAAATGGATAAAAATGACGCTAAATCAATGAAAATGACGACGAATTGTCGAAAATTCATCTACTATAAGAGAAACCTATTTTTTTACTGTAAAAGTATTCATTGCATTATATAAGGAAAGTCATGTGTTACTCACATCAGATATTTATTAATAACTCAATTATTCAATTAGTTGGACATTCTGTACATAAAAAAACCTTACCACTGTCTGCTGTCAGACTTGGCGAAAATTTGGCGACTTTTGGAAAATGTTAGTTCAAAACAAGATACTTTAAATAAAATTTACTTTCAAATTTCTGAATATTCTAATGAATTCCTATGTAAATAGATTACACAAGTGCTGGTTTTTCTATTCATTAAAAGAAATGCAACATAAAAATACTATTGAAATATGAAACAATATAAGTAAAATATTAAATATTTATTTTAGAAATCAATTTATTTGAACTCTAGTTTACGCATTTAATTGTATTCAATTGAATTGATAGTATTCAATTGAGTTTTTGTATTCCATTATTTTTAGCATTTAATACATGGATTAAGGAATTCAATGAAAGTCCTCAAGCACCTCAATAATTTTGTACGGAAAGGTCCATGCGTGTGCACTTTAGGTCTGCAGCAAAGTGGCCATGCTCGATCGAATAAAATTGATTGTTGCAGCGCTAGCAAAGAATTTAAAAAGTTGGTATTTCGAACTCAGCAACAAAGTGAGATAGACGAAGAAAAAACAATCATAAAATAACTTTGTAAAGCATTATCCAATAAATTAGAAATCGACTATCTATTGCAATCTGTAGAAATTTATTGCAGAAGGTGATTTACAATTTCACACATCATGATTATAGGCAAATTGCTGTCCTATTCAATAATGTTAAAATAAACAACACTTACATGCACAGGAATCTAATGTACAGACTGTTTTGTTTGTTCAAACTGCCTTCAGTCAGCAACAATACACATTTGAATTCGAGAAAGTATTTTACCGTATACTTCTTAAACCATTGCTGATGTCGCCGTGTTAGAGTACCTGAATATATGACTTTTTGACAGGTATTTATTGCTTTCCATATGCACGTTTTGTGCTAAGTTGATTCCTACTAATTTGACAATTATTGGTGATGTCACCGTGTTACAGTTCCTGATGATATGACTGTTTGACAGGTATTTCTTTCTTTCCATAAGCCCATTTTGTGTTTTCCTGAAGTCGATTCCTACTAATTTGACAAGCATTGCTGATGTCATCGTGTTACAATGCATAATGATATGGCCTTCTGACGGGTATTTATTTATTTCCATATGCCCGTTTTGTGCTTTCCTGAAGTCGATTTCTACTAATTTGATAAGTATTGGTGATGTCACCGTGTTACAGTATCTGGTGATATGACTTTTTGACGGGTATTTATTTATTTCCATATATAAGTTTTGTGCTTTCCTGAAGTCGGTCCCTACTAATTAGGTAATCGTCTACAGCTTAGTGATTGGCAGTTTTCTTCTATCTTGTTTTATTGTCTAGTTAATGTACCAAACTTTTCCAAACACTAGGGGCTTTGCAATAATTTTTTTCGATCAATTATACTCACTTTACGATATATAAACCTAACGAGTACATTCATGGACATTTCCTCATAAAGTTATTAAGGTGTTTAACGACTTTCCCAGAAACCTTATATAGCGGGGGTGGGGCAGCCCAGTGGTTAGCGAGCGGGGATTGCACTCCGACGACACGCGTTCGATTCCCGGCTCTGTCCAAACTGTCCCCGTGTTCACGCGGAGTACGGGTATATTAAATATGTGGGTTCGTAAGCCCTTCCGAGAGGTTGGTGGTAGGGGAAGGAGGGTACGGTCTCTGCGGATGCCGCCCCCACTGGGTTCCGGACTAAATTGGGTGACATTTCCCGGACATCCAAACAGATATCTTACACAGTCGCATAGGTCAGGCGGTCAAGGTCGGAGAAGTAGAAACCCTGTATAATTCAATGCAAGCTTACAGTTTTTCTGTGCGTCTGTACTGTCAAATTGGTTTTGGGCGAAAGTACACATTTAAAATATATATTTATACATGCTGGAGTTCTCTTTATATATGCTGGAGAGTTCTCTTTATATGCTGGAGTTCTCTTTATATATATGGAGTTCTCTTCATATTTGCTGGAGTTCTCTTTATATGCTGGAGTTCTCTTTATGTATGTTGGAATTCTCTTTATATATACTGAATTTCTCTTTATATATGCTGGAGTTTTCTTTATATATGGAGTTCTCTTTATATATGCTAGAGCTCTCTTTATATGCTGGAGTTCTCTTTATATATGCTGGAGTTTTCTTCAGCATCTATAAAGAGTTTTCTTTATAGATGCTGGAGTTATCTTTATATGCTGGAGTTATCTTTACATATGCTGGAGTTTTCTTTATATATGCTGGAGTTTACTTTATATATGGAGTTCTCTTTATATGCTGGAGTTCTCTTTATATATATGCTAAGATTCCTGCTTCCAGCTCATTTAAGAATCTAAATGTTCATTCTCTGTATTACAAAACTCCTCACACACGATAGATATATCGGATCGTGAGGCGAATATTTAATGCAGACTTACCGCATGTAACAAAAGGGTTTCAAAATTTAATTTGTTGAGAAATTGGCCCCTTTTCGGTCCTCCACATTACGCTCGAATTCTGCCCACTTCCTCCGAGATGATTGACAGCTGCGGATTAAGTCGTTATCGAAAGATAAGATATTCTGGTTTCATTTTGAGGAACTGCGGAAAATTTGCAAAATTTATTCCGGGCCACGAACTGATGGGTCGAGTGAAAAGCTTCAAAAGATTAAATTGTGTAAACCAGAGACTGTAACATTATTACTGCATTTACTTTGTCAGGTTGATTTTACGCATCAGATATGCAAGTTGGGAAAGAAAATCGGAGTTCTATATTCGTAACATTTTTCTGTACTCATATATATGCACAGTGGCAATGGTAGCAGTGGATAGTTCTCTAAAATCTTGCTAATTTTTAACACTGCATAGCTAAAAGACAGCAAAACGTACAGTTCTGAAGAAATTTCATATATAGACTAATATCCGTAGATGAGCAAAGCGGGTTTAGCCGTTATCATTTAAATCTTACTATGGTTGTGATTTAAATCTTAGGTAATTAAATATCAATTAATTAAATTTAATTTAGCATTACCAGTATGGGCTAATATTTAATGGGTTGAGCCGACTTATCAGTGATTAGTTGCTGGGAGATCGGCTTCCATCTTCTTTGTGATTGGCTGCTGGCATAAACGTCACAAAGATAACCGAGATCTGATATCCATTAAAACTGAATCATTGAAAACATCGTAAGTAATCATTTACAATTTTGTTTTGCTGTTGTGATTGCCATAAGCAATTACGAGTAACTTGTAATTATTAATGCCGTTAACAATTATGTCTCTCTCTCTCTCTCTCTTACTGTTAATTCTTACAAATAATTAAACAAAGTAATTGTTCGTGATCACGATTATTAGCGTTTTTAGAATGTTAAATTTCTTTTAAACTGATAACTATTTAATTTCTTTAAATTTAAAACCGAGTGCATTAAGAAGCTTTTCATCAGAAAATATCAATGTTTAGATAAATAAAGGAACAAAATTACGAACGATGTCATCAATGAGGTGTTATAATAAAAAAGACTAGTTGTTCCACATTGGAAATTTAATAGATTTCTTTAAAAGCATGAAGATTTCCTTGCCGAAGTTAGCGAGCGTAGCCCCAATGTCTTAAAAAAAGCGTGTACTTAGTGTGCATAAAAGAATATCGCACAAGTAAAAATGAATAAGAAATTTGTGAAGGGCCATCATATAGTGGCATATAGTGTGTGCATTTCATTTTTGATGCCTTTTTCAATTCACATATGCAGTGAATTTATTTTTCTAATTGCATAAAATATGCAATTCAAAAAGTGCGTGGCCCATAAGTATGAACATTTTGCAGCGCCCGAATTGAAATAGCTTTTAAATGTCGATTGTCACTCAGTATAAAATCTATTAATTCGCAAAAAATCGCATTCCCATATTCAGCTGTTTGTGGCATACAATATAATGTATATTGTATGCCAATACATATTACTTTGAAAGATATTAATTTTTTCTTCAGGCATTCTTTTATGTACACCTTATATATTTATAGTTTCTGCAGAAATATTCAAAAGATAAAATTGCGTAAATCAAGAGACTCAAATGTTATTACTTCATTTCCAGCGCCATCTTAGCTTTGAACTATGTATAAAATATTTCAAACGTGCAAGTCTGAGAGAAAATCGGAGTGGTATTGCATTCTCATATACGCACAGAGGCAAATGCAACAGTTAATGTGTTCTGCAAAAAGAGCATATATATATATTTCATCTTAAAACATTGACAATCCTCCTTCCCTGAATTTTCTTCCCTGGAAGGAAGTTTTATTCAAAACATAGCCTGTTTATGAATAAAATGTTGAACACCGATGTTTCGAAACATTCCTACAGAACACACAAGCAACTTTAAGTGCGTCGTAAGTATACCATATCAATACAACAGAGCGTAGGGAAAATCTGGATATTCTACGAGAAAAAAAATGTTTCTTACCGCAACTCGCTCTTCAGAAAAAAAAAAGTACTTCAAAAGCCATATTGCAGACTTTACTTAGTTCTGAGCACGCGTTTCAACTCTTAAATATTCATACACCAGCAACTGAAACTCTTGCTCAAATAATGATGCACCTCATCCGAGGAAAAGCCCAAAAACTTTTGGCGGCTAGGGTAAACAACTCTCTTGATTAATAGTATTCAATATTCTCCATCCTTCTGCATCCGTTGCGAAACAGGCTTCTCAAAGCATCAAATTTTTTTAGCTACATGCGCGATGTTGTCTTTTTTTCTCTCCAAACTTTGAAATATGCGTACAACAACGCATTTTGCTCAAGACGGGAGTTATAGTAGAGAAGTAGTTTGTAAAAATGTAATTCAGAGTGTTTACGGAGATGGCCACGTCACGAACGATTTGGAAGTTGTGTGGGAGAAAACATTCCAGGCCAGAAAAAATTGTATGTAATAGACACTGCTATGCCACGGGTTGCCTGTTTGGTCCCGGAGCGGACGGGTCCCTGGCTTGCTGAGTGGGGGTTCCGCTCGTTTTCGGTCAGGTTCTTCGCGGGGACTGCTGCCCTTTGGCCCGGCCCGACGGAGTGACATTCTGGGGTTCCCTTAATGTCCCTGATGGCGCTACCGTTATATGTTGGGATCGGCGGTGCTTTCTCTGTTTAGTGGGTTTGGGTGGGTCATTGGCTCCTCTTAGTGCTGGAAAGTCATTTCTTTCCCGACCGGGGAAGCATACGCTCTAGGCCTAATGGCGAGCCCCCCGGTCTGGGTAGTAAAAAATACACTGATATGTAATGCTAAGTTTGTGGTAGGTGAAGGAGGGTACGGTCCATTGGAATGTTGCCCCCACTGGGTTCTGGTCCAAATTGGGTGGCACTGTTCCGACAGTCCATATAGATCGGACAGTCTGGGTAGAAAGAAAAAAAAAGATATGCAATGCTCATTTAGAAAATGCTTTTAGTAAAACCTCCTTAACGGACACATTCAAATGGCAAACACTTTCATTTAGTGGACATTATTTTCAATTCCCCGTCCAAAAATTATATTCAGTTCTGTGTATTTATCTACAAATCCCTAAATAATGAACAATGGTTTTAGTCGTATACAACGCATTTGTTAAAACATGTTTTTAATGCCTAAATATGCACTTTAATCAAGCTCTTCAATCACAAAACATGCTCTATAATAATAATAATGCTCTTCATCATATGATAAATTGCTCTTCAATTACAAAACATGCTATAATTTTGATGATCTTTACCAACGATACATATTTTTAAAAAATTTTCTTGCAGCATTCGAAAAAACAAGCTACTTAAAAATAGATTCTGGTATGAAAAAGTCGAGTTGAGCTGCTTGTTAGTTAATTTTAATACTTTTGAAGGATCAATTAATTTATTCTCAAAGTATTGTGATGATTATAACACAGATTGATGCTTAAAATAATTAGCCCACGATCCTCTTACAAATCACGTTTACGATGACGATTTACAACTAATAATATAAAACAACACGGAACATACTATTGTGACCCCTGGTTTAATAGAAAAACAACTTATAATCATTTAGACAGTTTTTGTCTTCAAGCAAAAGCAAATGATAAATTTTACTATAATATCAAACAGACGAAAATTCGTACACTTCTTATACCTTAATCTATTTTACATTTAAATTCTTAAAACTTACATAATTCCTTTGAAACCTTTTAGGTTGAAAATATTTTGAAACTTCTCTTTTGCAAACTTATGACAGATTTTTCGAAAGAGTAGAGTACTGACACCATTTTGTTTGCAGGCCTTTAAATGAACTGCCCGAACACGTGCAATGCTTAAATAGAACTTTTCCGAATTTTACTGCTTCATTTTGTTTTGTTTCTTCTAAAGCCATCAAATGCATATCACAGCTGACTCAGGGCCAAAATCAAATTATCATTTAACGTTTCAGTTTTTCAAAATTTCATCTTTCACTTCCACACCACCTTCAATAAATCTAATATCAATTCCAAGCACTGAATAAATTCTTCTAATCTTACACAAGACTTGAAAATGAAACTTGGGCGCGAAAATCTTATCTCCTCGACTTAATCTGCAGTTGCCAATCATCGCCGAAACGAAAAAGATCGCTAGATAAATTGAAAAGGGGGGAACCCGTGCAGTTCATTCCAAAGTTAATTTTGTCCTTTGTTTGTTATGTACAGTATAAATACGCTGGGAATTCTGCACGTGATCTGATGTTTCCGCCCCGATTAAAATAGCAGTGTTGCTTAGACGAGTAAAGAAACAAAGCTTTAGAATAACAAATAATCTCGTTAAAATGACACGTTCAAAAACAAAGACAAGAATGACTTTAAATAGAAGATATATGGAAGTCAATTTATTTATAAGACTATGGAAATAACGCTTTGGTGAAGAAAATCTTTGGAATAACAGGAATTCATTCATCTAAGGGAAAATGACAAACAGATTTAATGCGAGAACGATTTTTAATCAGAAGCGATATGGAAATCAATTTATTAAACGAACTAGAGGAATAAAGATTTACAGCGACAAGTATTAATTCAGTTAAACAGAGAATGGCAAGTTCTGATAGCAGTAAAGTGAGAATAACTGTTAATTGGCCGCAATATAGAAAGTCAATAAATTTAAAAGGCAGGAGATAAGCTTTAAAATGACAGGTATAATTGCAGTTTAGGTCACAATGACTGTTATTCACCTACTATACGATAAGTCAATTTATTTAATGGAATAGTAAAGCAAAGTTTTGGAATGATAAGTATTAATTTAGTTAAATGTATAACGATAAGTTCTAATGGTGAATGCAATATAGCAAGTCAATAAATTAATTGGCCAGAAAATAGCTTTGGAATGACAGGTATTAATACAGTTTTCACCAGAATGGCTGTTACTTGCCTATGACATGAGAAGTTAATTTATTTATAGGACTACATGAATAAAGCTTTCAAATGGCGAGTATTAATTGGGTTGAATAGAGAATGACATGTTATGATAAAGCTAAAGTGAGTATTTGTTAATCGGCCGAAATATAGGAAGTCAATAAATTTAATGAACAAAAGAAAAAGCTTTAGAATGACAAATATTGATGCAGTTTTAGCCAGAATGACTATTATTCGCATACGACATGAGAAGTTTATTTATTTAAAGGACTACATGAGTAAAGCTTTGAAATAGCAAGTTTTCATTCATTTAAGTTAGAATGATAAGTGCCGATCCGGTAGTCGAGCGGTCAGGGGCATGCGTTTCCGTCTGATCGCTGGATTGCGGGTTCGAATCCCGCCAGCGGGCATGGATGTTGTCATGTCGAGGCCAAGTCAGACTTCCGCCCTTCGGGAGCCTCTATAAAAGTGAAGCTGCAAATATCCTCCCCTTCGCCATGGGATACCCTGGGGGGGGGGGTCTTGTAGACGTGGTGCTCTTTCACCATGGGGGAATTAGTAACGAACGAAGAATGATAATTGGTAATACACTTAATACGAGAATGAGTTCTAACCAGAAAAGATGTGAGAATCAAATTATTGAAAAGACTAGATAAAGCTTTAGATTGACAAATATTAAGCGAGATAAAAAATGGAATGTATTAATTAAGTTAAATAGAAAATGAAAAGTTATAATAGAGTTACAGTGATAATGATTGTTTTTTGACCCCAATACAAGAAGTCAATAAATTTAAAGCACAGAAGAAGTAGTTTTTTAATATCAAGTAATTAAATACAGTTATGATGAGGAGGTCAGTAAACTACCAACATTACAGGAAGTCAGTAAACTACCAACATTACAGGATATCAGTAAACCACCAACATTACAGGAAGTCAGTAAACTACCAACATTACAGGAAGTCAGTAAACTACTAACATTAAAGGAAGTCAAAGAATATAAAGAACTGGAGAAAACAAGCTTTAGAATTCAGTTTTAGTCAAATTAGCTGTTACTCGGCTGCAATATGAGAAGGCAAATATGACTCGCGAATATAAGAATTTGGAACTTCGTAGATAAATTCTGACTGTTAATATATAACATTCAAAACATATAGCTGTTAACATGTAACATTCCCCATGTCGTCTTCTCCATAGGCATCCTGATAGAATAGATAGATAACAGAAGCCTGAAAAACGGCCCAAGTATGTTTCTTAGGTGGGTTGGACCTACACAGTGGAGTAAACAGTTTCCAACATAGTTGAAAAGTGTTTAAGACTTTATTCATTCTGTCTGTATGTCTGTCCGTTCACACGATAACTGCCGTAAAAATGACTTTATCAAAATGAAATTTTAATATGTTGTTGAGATGGTCTGTGGGACATATGGAAATGTAAATTAATAATATCACCCGATTAGTTTTAAATTGAACCCGGGTTGGAAAAAATGAAATACATTGAACCCTATGGGACCTAATGTTTCAAATATTTTTAAGTGATGTTAAAACTCGCAAATTGCTTAGAAATTTTTAGGAAATATCCAAATTATCCCATAAAATATATAAAAAAATTTCAGCAAAATATGTTCGGTAATTTTTTTAATTAAAAATTAAAATAATTACACCCATATTGTATGTATGTCCTTCCCGGTCGTCCATTTTGTTGCTCCAAGTCCTCTGGACGAGCCGGACGGCCTGGGGTTTTCACCCATATTGTATGTCATCGTTCTTGAACTGCAACGTTCTTGAACTAATCCTAGCCCGGTGGTTTGCTCGCTGGATTTGCACGCTGCCACAACTGCCGCCGTGTTCATGCGGAGTACGATCACGTTAAACATGTGGGTCCGTAAGTCCTTCCGAGATGTTGGTGGTAGGGGAAGGAGGGTACGGTCCCTGTGGATGCCTCCCCCACTGGGTTCCGGTCAAAATGGGTGGCACTTCCCAGCCGTCCAAACAGTTACCTTACACCTATCTTTCTGGTACTGGCCGTCCAAATAGATACTCAAGTCCTCTGGATGAGTCGGACAGCCTGGGTCTTCAACGCCTTTCTGGTAGGTCGGACTGTCTGGGTCTCAACAACAACCCATACTGTATGAAGAGATCACGTGACCCAATTCAAAATAAAATATGGCCTCCATCTTTTTCCCCAGTGTAAAAATAGTGATTTTTAAAGCTCTTTTACATTTATATTTAGTATTGCATCCGTCCTAAAACCGCTTTAATTTTACTTATTTTCTGTGCATCTATATTCTGTGTCAACGCAATCACAATATTTTTTAGTTTAAATGATCATCAAACTTTGACTACTTCTACACCGAAACCTAATTTTAATGGATGCAGAATGTAAACAAGTGATTTTATGATGAGATGTATAAGAATTGCTGATTTTTTTAACGCAAAATCATTTAGCTCTAGAGTCTGTAATAAAAGTGATATGGATGAAATATTCATTGCTTTTACATAGAGAGCGAGACGATTTATATTTCGATGACGTCATTTGAATAAAGTTCATTTTTTTTTCGATGAAGTTTTAAGTTTTCAAATATGATAAATTACTGTAGTACTGTGATAATTTAAAATATATCAGCGCTGAATGTATCGTATTTAAGAGATATTTAAATAAAATTTCATTTCAGTTGGAAAGTGTTTCATAATCAATGCTTTATGCATGATTGAACTTTTTGGTTTTTGTATGACCCCCTGTTCCGCGAGTTAATTAAAAAAAGTGCATTAGCACATATGATCGGCACAGGTAGTCGAGGGTCAAATCACTTCTAATAGTCATTAATGCTCCAGTTAGGCGAGCTTCTGTAGAGAACGGAGACACATATGGGGTGGGACCAACAATTGACGACACACTACTGTCTCCAAGCCAAAACGATGTAAATGTTTCTGAAGAAAGTCGTGGCCAGTCTTGAGCCGGAAGTTAGCCACTGCCACAGTACTATGAAGGGAGAAATGGACAGGCTTCTTTAACAAAGAAGCCCAAGTATTTCCCCTCGCAAAATCCTTGTAAAATTTTTGTCGAAAGGAGTCAATTTTTAGTTTAACAAGCCTTTTAGTAGTGTGATAGTCCAAAGTCGAGCAAGGTTGCTGTAAGTTTGAACCAGCCTTAGCCAGTCTGTCCACCAGGTCATTACCAGAGATACCGCAGTGGCTGGGGATCCCTTGCAGAATGATTTGACGTCCTTCCTCCAAAAGAGCATTAATAGCCATCTGAGAGTGGTACACAGTTTTTATATTGCTAAGAGTGATTGAAGAGAGTGAACTGATGGTATTTTTTTTTTACCGAAATATGCGACTTTTTCCGAGGCGGACGGGATCATAAGGCTGGCGGGCCTTTGAATTAGCGGCCGAAAAGGTAACGGTTCGCAGGGGCTTGAAAAATAGGATTTGGGCCTGTCTAAAAAGCCCGAGTCTAAAAAGCCAATGATGCTGAATGGTGTTGCTTTTGGGTCAAGAGGTTACGCCTCAAAAACCAATGAGAGTCTGCGTCTCAGAGGCGTGTTTTAAAATCTTGGAGAGAGAGACAGTTTCAGAAATTTAAAAAAGGAGATGGGAGTATGATCTCCGACATGAACGAGAAAAGAATTTTTTTTTTTGCCCACGAGTGGTCCTCTGAAAGGATGAAAGACACGACGGCAAGTGATGTTGGTGAGTTGCCCATTTGGGACCTTTTCCTAATATGTACACATTTCATCTCTCTCTCCGGTTTATTATTATTCAAATTAACGGTAGGCTAGTTAATCTTAACTTTTGGTTACCATCTGTTCCAATTTAGTCTCCGAGACTCTATACAATCTCGTTTTTTTAAAAATTGGTATAAAACCCATTTTTGAATATGGAAAAGTATTGTTTTAAATGAATTTGTGTAAATATATAATGAAAATAAATTAATGTTAATTTGTTAATGTACGCACTGCCTTATTCTTTTCGTGCTCTTACCGGGCGTATCCTAATAGAGGTAGATACCTCAGGGCAACTACCTATCAATCAAAGTTTAAATTGCCAAGGTAGTGTATATGCATAGAATAAAGACATTTTTTGAAACAACTTTTAAATAAAAATATACAAAAAATACGTCCACATTGTAATAAATATATGCCCGGGAGTGGTCAAATGTTACAAACATAAAAGTGGCAAAACGCCATTAGTGTGCATCCAGGAACGATATGTAGGGACTACTGGCTGCATGCAGCCCCTATAAATCTATTGAGCTGAAAACTTTCCATAATGCATTATACAGTTTTTAAGTAGATTAAGTCTCCAATCAAAGCTTTACCCACTTAGACTGCTAACTTAAAAACTGAATCCCGCCTAATCTCCGCGAAGTAGATGAAGATCATACGACTGATTGAACAAATCCCATGTATTTCAGGCAGGAAAAAAAAGGAAAGGAAGTATATAAAAAGTGTTTTTCCGCTCGAAGAGTCTGCTCTGTACCGTTCCCTTATCAGAGAGAATTCAGAAGTCAAAGTAGGGGAGGAGCTATATACTTTAAGCTAAAGAAGCTAGTGATGAGACGGATTTGGAATAAATCTCTTGAAAAGGTTTAGACTGTCAAAAATAAATAGAAAGCGCTTTAAGGGTTATGTGTGACGCTTTTAAAACCTTACAAAAAAAATCTGATGTGGGCAACACATGACTTTCCTTATATAATGCAATGAATTTACTACTTTTACAGCAAAAAAAAAAATAGATTATTATTATAGTAGATATTTATATTCTTTCCAAGATATTGAATTTTCGTCAATGAGTCGTCATTTCCATTGATTTAGCGTCATTTTTATCCATTTGGCGAGTGTTTCGTTAATTTAGCAACATTTAAAAAAGTCGCCAAGTGGGCGACATTCCACCAAATTCCTCGCTAAAATCTCGCCAAGCGTTATGGACGGAGAAATAAGTTATTCTTACAGCAGATAAATGACTATTGGCGTTCAAATACAAAAGTATTACTCAAAGTATATTTTTCATGAGTGGAACGAGCTAGATCTACGAGAATGATGTCACCCAATTTATCGCATGGTATTACACATGAAAAGTGTACATGTTTCTCAATAGGAAATATTTTTTTTTTATTTTATATGACTTTTTGATAATTTTTTTTTAAAAATGTGCAATATCTCGAGAACGGTTCATGTTAGCGTTCTAAAGTTTATGCCAATCGTTTTCTAATAAAAAAATTACATAAGGATTGTCTATTTGCGTAACTTTATTAGCGGTTTTCATTTTTTGACGATTTTTTCAAAATTTCACTCGAAAATTTAGGGGTTCTGAACATTCGATAGCGTATAAAAATTATAGGCTTCCAGTGTTTACGGATTGTGATTTTTGTACCAAATTTCGTTCGAATCGGTCCATTCGTTCGTCAGTTATCGTCTCCACAGACTCACTGACACACATACTCACACACACACACACACACACACAGACATCACTTCAAAAATGTTTGATTCTTGATCAGGGATGCTTGAAACGTGCTCCCCCGTCGAAAACTCGAATTCGAATTTTCGACCCCGTCACAATACTTTCCTTATACATTATGTATATAAGGAAAGTAAAAATCCTGCTAATTTCTCACACTGCATTGCGAATAGGTGGCAAAACGTACAAATCTGAAATGTTACATATAGAGTAGTATGAACACGTAAGTGTAAAATACGGGCTTAGAATTTTGAACTACGCTTAAGTTAATTGAAGATTAATTAATAAAATTTGGAATTGCCAATATGGGCAAAGAGGGTCCAGCCGAAAGTGTCCAGACGATTTCCAACTTTTCTGTGATTAATTGCTGGTATTACCGTCACAAAGATGGCCGAGGACTAAATTCCAGTACGTCTTATTGTTAATTCTTATTAACATTTAAATCAAGTAATTACAAAAAATAAATTTTTATGATAATATTTATTAGATCTTTTAGCATGCTAATAGTCTGTTTAAATAAATCGAAAAAGCTCTAAATCTGCTCTTCTGGTGTTTAAATTAATGTAGTAAAGTTCACTATTAATGTAGTAAAGTTCACTAAATGTTAACATTGGGGAGTTGCGCTTTTTAAGGCAGCTGCTGGAAGGCCAGAACATTCACGTTGTTACCAAAGTAGTGTGAAAATTCCCCTGTTACACGAATACCCACAGCGGTCAATGAGAAATGTCGGCCGTCAAGAAAACACACCAGAGCTTGGAAATCCTCTTTGCAATTTAAACGCTCAGTTCTCATATAATATATTCAGCGTGCAGTAGTCCCCCGTTAATAAGGGTACATTGCTAAGTCTATCATCATGCGACAAAATTTCTATCCAATGTTGAAAGCAACGCTTCAAAAAATGGACTGATCTACATATATTATGACAATGCTGAACAAAAAGCAGAGTAGCATCAACGCAAAATCCAGAAACTCATATTCCAATTAAACGACTTACATGAGAAATTAATCCATATGCATAGCAATACAAGATGCTACATGAGATGACAGTTACTGGAAATGAGTTTCTCTCTACACTAAATATTATATATATCTTCTTAAATAATAAAAGGCAATGTCTGTGTGTGTGTGTGTGTGTGTGTGTCTGTGTGTCTTATACACTATACGTTTCGCGACCGCGCGTCGGAGAGCTACGAAATTTGGCAATCGGAGACCCTGGGGGGTGGGAAGGGGACACGTGAAAACCGATTTTCAAAATTCTAATTATTTTTTTATTTATTTAATGTTTTATGCGATTTCGACCTTTTTTTTGATCTTTTTGCCCTTTTTTCTCCTCGATCCAGACATCGTAGAAAAAAACAAATCACACCATCGGAAAGAGCAGAGAATTTCGAGTAAAAATATATCAATTTCAAATCTCAGAGATAAATTCTAATATTTTTTTATGATTTTAAAGCAAAAGTCACTTTTGACTCAAAAAAACGATTTTTGGTTTTTAAATTCTCGCATAGTAAAAAGTACTCATAATTTCGACTAATAATTTACATTTTTAGAAAGCTGAAATATCTGGCATTCTTACAAGTCTAATCTGGTCCAGAAATAATGAAAATTGCCTTCAGGATCGCAATTTTAAAGACGTCATGATTTTAAATTTCTCGGCGTTCCGCTCGGCGTACCGCTTCGTTTCTCCCCCGCTGAAGCAGGGAAGGTGGTGGGTGGGGACGTCAAGGTGGAGGTGACGTCACGGTTCTGAATAGAGCTCCTTTGCTCTATATAAATTATTATATTTATATTTTAAATGATGGGACGATCTGGATTTTTTAAATGTATATTTTAACTTTTGGATATTTTAAATGGATATTTTAATTTTATGGATATTTTAAATGATGGAACAATGAAACAACCATAGGGAAGAAGGGTACGGTCCCTGTGGATGCTTCTCCCACTTGGTTCCGGTCTAAATTGGGTGAATAAAAAGAAAGTTATGAAGAATATCGCGGAGGGTGAAGTACCCCAGTGGTTAGTGCGCGGGATTTGCACTTGGTAGGCCCGGGTTCGATTCCCAAAATTGCCGAATAAAAATAAAGTTATGGAGATTGTCGCGGATGGCACGGTAGCCCAGTGGTTAGCGCGCGGGAATTTCACTCGGTAGGCCCGGGTTCGATTCCCGCCATTGCCAAAACTGCAGCCGTGTTCACGCGGAGTACGATCACGTTAAACGTGTGGGACTGCAAGTCCTTCCGAGCGGTTTGTGGTAGGGGAAGGAGGGTACGGTCTCTTTGGATGCCTCCCCCATTGGGTTCCATTGTACGAGCACGTTAAACATGTGGGTCCGTGAGTCCTTCCGAGAAGTTGGTGGTAGGGGAAGGAGGGTACGGTCTAAATTGGATGAATAAAAAGAAAGTTATGGAGATTGTCGCGTAGGGCAAAGTAGCCCAATGGTTAGCGCGCGGAAATTGCACTCGGTAGGCCCGGGTTCGATTCCCAAAATTGCCGCCGTGTTTACGCGGAGTACGATCACGTTAAACATGTGGGTCTGTAAGTCCTTCCGAGAGGTTGGTGGTAGGGGAAGAAGGGTACGGTCCCTGTGGATGCTTCTCCCACTTGGTTCCGGTCTAAATTGGGTGAATAAAAAGAAAGTTATGAAGAATATCGCGGAGGGTGAAGTACCCCAGTGGTTAGTGCGCGGGATTTGCACTTGGTAGGCCCGGGTTCGATTCCCAAAATTGCCGAATAAAAATAAAGTTATGGAGATTGTCGCGGATGGCACGGTAGCACAGCTTGTTAGCGCGCGGGAATTTCACTCGGTAGGCCCGGGTTCGATTCCCGCCATTGCCAAAACTGCAGCCGTGTTCACGCGGAGTACGATCACGTTAAACGTGTGGGACTGCAAGTCCTTCCGAGAGGTTTGTGGTAGGGGAAGGAAGGGTACGGTCTCTTTGGATGCCTCCCCCATTGGGTTCCGGTCTAAATGTGCCACGGTTACAATTTGCCACGGTCAGAATTTTCAAGGGTAGCGAACAGGCTGGTCGCCAAAGGCGGCTAGTAAATAATAAAAGGCAATGTCTCTGTGTATGTGTGTCTGTCTTATACACTATACGTTTCGCGACCGCGCGTCGGAGAGCTACGAAATTTGGCAATCGGAGACCCGGGGGGGAGGGAAGGGGACACGTGAAAACCGATTTTCAAAATTCTAATTATTTTTTTTTATTTAATGTTTTATGCGATTTCGACCTTTTTTTGCCCTTTTTGCCCTTTTTTCTCCACGATCCAGACGTCGTAGAAAAAAACAACTCACACCATCGGAAAGAGCAGACAATTGCGAGTAAAAATATATCAATTTCAAATCTCCATTTCGATTTCTAATATTTTTTAAAGATTTTAAAACAAAAGTCACTTTTGGCTCAAAAAAACGATTTTTGGTTTTTAAATTCTCGCATAGTAAAAAGTACTCATAATTTCGACTAATAATTTACATTTTTAGAAAGCTGAAATATCTGGCATTCTTACAAGTCTAATCTGGTCCAGAAATAATGAAAATTGCCTTCAGGATCGCAATTTTAAAGACGTCATGATTTTAAATTTCTCGGCGTTCCGCTCGGCGTGCCGCTTCGTTTCTCCCCCGCTGAAGCAGGGAAGGTGGTGGGTGGGGACGTCAAGGTGGAGGTGACGTCACGGTTCTGAATAGAGCTCCTTTGCTCTATATAAATTATTATATTTATATTTTAAATGATGGGACGATCTGGATTTTTTAAATGTATATTTTAACTTTTGGATATTTTAAATGGATATTTTAATTTTATGGATATTTTAAATGATGGAACAATGAAACAATGGAATGAGGATGATGGAATTAAGCATATGGTCATTTTAAATTGCAAATTAGCGCGCGGGAAGTTAGCGGTAGGCCCGGGTTCGATTCCCGCCACTGCCAAAACTGCCGCCGTGTTTACGTGGAATACGATCACGTTAAATATGTGGGTCCGTAAGTCCTTCCGAGAGGTTGGTGGTAGGGGAAGGAGGGTACGGTCTAAATTGGGTGAATAAAAAGAAAGTTATGGAGATTGTCGCGGAGGGCGAAGTAGCCCAGTGGTTAGCGCGCTGGAATTGCACGCGGTAGGCCCGGGTTCGATTTCCGCCACTGACACGGAGTACGATCACGTTAAACATATGGGTCCGTATGTTTTTCCGAGAGGTTGGTGGTAGGGGAAGGAGGGTACGTTCCCTGTGGATGCCTCCCCCACTGGGTTCCGGTCTAAATTGGGTGGCACATCCTGGCCGTCCAACCAGTTACCAGGCCCGGGTTCGATTCCCAAAATTGCCGCCGTGTTTACGCGGAGTACGAGCACGTTAAACATGTGGGTCCGTGAGTCCTTCCGAGAAGTTGGTGGTAGGGGAAGGAGGGTACGGTCTAAATTGGATGAATAAAAAGAAAGTTATGGAGATTGTCGCGTAGGGCAAAGTAGCCCAATGGTTAGCGCGCGGAAATTGCACTCGGTAGGCCCGGGTTCGATTCCCAAAATTGCCGCCGTGTTTACGCGGAGTACGATCACGTTAAACATGTGGGTCTGTAAGTCCTTCCGAGAGGTTGGTGGTAGGGGAAGAAGGGTACGGTCCCTGTGGATGCTTCTCCCACTTGGTTCCGGTCTAAATTGGGTGAATAAAAAGAAAGTTATGAAGAATATCGCGGAGGGTGAAGTACCCCAGTGGTTAGTGCGCGGGATTTGCACTTGGTAGGCCCGGGTTCGATTCCCAAAATTGCCGAATAAAAATAAAGTTATGGAGATTGTCGCGGATGGCACGGTAGCCCAGTGGTTAGCGCGCGGGAATTTCACTCGGTAGGCCCGGGTTCGATTCCCGCCATTGCCAAAACTGCAGCCGTGTTCACGCGGAGTACGATCACGTTAAACGTGTGGGACTGCAAGTCCTTCCGAGAGGTTTGTGGTAGGGGAAGGAGGGTACGGTCTCTTTGGATGCCTCCCCCATTGGGTTCCGGTCTAAATTGTGTGGCACTTCCTGGCCTTCCAAGCAGTTACCTTACACCTTTCTGGTAGGTCGCGCCAACGAGTTTGCCACGGTCAGAATTTTCAAGGGTAGCGAACAGGCTGGTCGCCAAAGGCGGCTAGTATATATATATATATATAGATTGCAATTTTTAATCGAAAACTATGCATAAACTACGACAAAAAAAAAACCATCTCTAGCATATCTGTTACAAATAAGTAACTATAGACCAAGACTAAGGATAAAAATAGAAGGTAAAAACATTATCCATAGAGGTCCATGTTAAGACATAGATGGGCTGGTAGTTATAGTACAGAAATGCGTTAGCGATAATAAACAAAATAAATTAAAATTAAAAAGAGAATAAACTCTGTAATAAGCGCAAATAAAGCTTTCCTACAGGTTTTACCTTTTTTAGAAATGTTTTTTTGCAAATATTTGAAAATCAAAAGGTAGATAGTTGAATCCAAAAGCAAATAATAAATGTAAATGTACTATTAAATGATGTAAAAATGTAAAAATCAGAATGTAAAACAGCATATAAAACTTTCATCATGATATTGAGCAAAGCAGCTAATAACATCATGGATTTATAAATAAAAATTGAAATTTTTAATCGAAAACTATGCCTAAACTACGGTAAGTACAAAAAAAAACCATCTCTAGCATATCTGCTACAAATAAGTAACTATAGACCAAGACTAAGGATAAAAATAGAAGGTGAAAACATTATACATAGAGGTCCATGTTAAGACATAGATGGGCTGGTAGTTATAGTACAGAAATGCTTTAGCGATAATAAACAAAATAAATTAAAATTAAAAAGACAATAAACTCTTTTATACACACACACACACACACACACACATATATATATATATATATATATAATATAAGAAAAAGAAGATTTAAAGGAATATGGGATAACCAAATGCTTTGCATTTAATGGTTGGGGAGGATTGCGACTCCCCCTCCCGTTTAAAGCTGCTTTTCTAGCCTAGGCAAACGCTCACGGTACCAATACAAAGCAAAGGTTGGTCCCCAATGCGTGCTAATACGAAGGCACCCGGATACGGAAGAACAAGACCAACCAACAGAAGGAAACTGGACCAAAAGTGAATCCTGCCCATCTCGCCTGACCCCTGCATTGCGACCAGGCAGCAAAACTTACAGTACTGAAATTTTTTACATAGCCTACATGAACGCGCAGATGTGCAAGACAGGGACTCGTTATAATTTACATTTATAGCACTAAAACGGAATCACCGCAATGCAGAAATATGTTTGGTATGGAAATATTTTTTTCCCGGTGTTGCTGTTTAAAAACATGATTATTAATGTCATAATTGCTTATAACTAAAATGCCATTTACACTATGTTCCTTTCCACTATGCTTCCACACAACTAACCCACCAATACGAGGGATTTTCCCATTTATATTTCAAAGTGATCTTTCGCTGATTCGGCGTTTTTTTTTTTTTTTCTTTGTGACACCCCCTTAACGTCCCGGCGCGTTCCTTGATAAATGGGGGGTGGGTGTGAAGAAAAATCCTCAGGGGACAGTGAAGAGATGAAGTAGAACGAAAATCAATGGAAATGGAACATCCGCAAAAGGAAAACGAAAGTTAATAATTAACGAAAGATGTGGGGTAGAATATTTTGCCGATTATTGCTAGAGTTTTGAGAGGAACATGAAAATTTTTTTAAGGATAAGTCTTAATTAAAAGTGGGTGTACGAAAAGGTGGGTGTACAAAACTGAGTTTATGTAGCTGAAGTAATTGTTATAGAGTTGTAGTGTTTTTCAGTCGCGCATAAATCAGTAACAGCAAGCCATAAATTGAAAAATATTGGAACATTTATATCTTACGCAGTATTTTCACCTATTAATTTCCTATTATTATTTAATTATTTCTATTAATATTATTATATTTTTATTCATATTTAATACTTTCTATAATTATTGTTATAATTATTTCTATCAATTTTTCATGTATCTACATGGAAGGAATACTGAAAATATCATAATTTTCCTTTTCTATGTTTAAATAAGGGGAGATCCGGGTATTAAAATAAGGGCGTATTCAAAAAATATCTTTACCGAGCAGGAATGGGCAGTAAATGCGAATAGTTTTATTTATTCAATTTTCTTTTGATGTTATAAAAATTAATGAAAGTTTAGAGATTTTTCAGAGATATAGTGAACCACGTAATATGCAGCACATATAACCCAGCTGCTGCAATTTGATTCAAAAAAATAAAACTGAAAAAATGTGAGGGTTTTGATAAAGCACATTTTGAAAATTCCAAGTAGGCTTCTTAAATGAAAGATGTTTGCAGAACTAAATGAAAATACAAATATTTATGAATTTGCCTTATGTATGCGATTAAGGTACTTTAACTCCAAGAACCAGAATGGCCAGCATGAGTTCCCATGCTATCTGCCTCGACAATATGTAAATAGCTAGTGGGTTTTTTTTCCACTAAAGGCAATGCTGTAAAAATGTTATATTTTCATTAATGCGATTATTAATCATAGATATATAATTTCATTAATCATTATCATTTCATTAATAATAGATATATAATCTATTTTTAATTTTATGTTCAGTAAATTTAAACATGGTTTCAGGATGATACGTATATTCGTTCTTAAGTTTATAGAACTGAAAGATACAATTATAATAACCTCGATAAAAATTAAATATTTCATAGATTGATACATACGTGCCAGCTTGAAACAAACTGTTATTGCTATGCAGATAACTGATATTACCCTTTATAATTTTATGTTCCATGCATTAAGCAGCTAAATAAATCTATTGGATTAATCTTTCACAACTCAGATTAACCTCTAGCATTAGATTAACTCATGCACAGTAGGGTCTGGCGACTGAAGAATTTGCCCCACGGGCGCAATTTAATATGACTAAAATACATTTAAAGGGCCTCACCTCCCAATTATGGGTCGAGAAATCGTGCTTATGACCTCTCGTCTGAGGCACTAACACAGTCGCGTGCACAAAAATTTCTCCGGGAGGAAACATGATGGGTTGAACAACGAAGACCAACAGGGGGTTGAACGTGACGCAGGCAATATTTGAGGTCCATAGTGCTTTTCAGGGAGCTAATTTTGGTCTCAAGGGTTATGACCTCAATAATCCCCCCATATGCACGAGACTGTGCTACTATATGATGCACTGTGAAATAAGTTCATTTCTTATACAGGGCGAAGTCAATTTTGGAGATAAAACGAAATTTTAAATGTGATTTATTTTTTTATTTAGTTAGCTCTTTCGAATTTCCCTATAATCGCACTAAGCCTATGCTGTAGTCGGTGCAGAAGCAATGTGCAGAAGCACTGTGCAGTAGCAATGTGTAGTAACACTGTGCAGTAGCCTGTGCAATAGCAATGTGCAGTAGCTACTAAACAGCTTCTTTTATGGCGATCATATTTTTAAAATGATAAATTGCAGGGGAATTGTTCAAGCAGAAAGAGAAAACATACACGAAAGAAAATGAGAAAAATGGGAAATAAGATCTCTTAAAAGTTTCAAGGGCAGAAAATTGTCGAATATTGTCTTGTAAGAAAAGTTAGAATTACACGAAATCAGGTGTAAACAAAATAAAAAATGTTTAAATGTCACTTTCAAAACTATATATGCACTATTGTTTTAAATTTGCCTGTCTTGAAATCATACTAAGAAAACTTGGCAAACCATTAATGTATTCCATTTATTGCCAGATTGCAATATGTTTCTATAGATTAAAAGATAATTGATGCAATTTTGCAAGTTACTGAGTATCTAACTACATATTTTACCAATAGATGGCGGTACTTATATTCACTACTGCAATGCTTTCATCGTTAATTAATAAGACGATATTATAACATTCTTAAGTTTTAAAATATACATAAACGCAGAAGATATTATATTTTATGAAATATGATAATAAATTGACAATGATTTTTAGCAATGGCGTTAAGAAAAAATTTTAAAAATGTAGGACAATATATATTTACTCACCAAAAAGTATCTTTAGAATTTCAAAGTCTTACCTGCAAAATAAAAATTATATTTTAAAATTTTCATAAAGAAATCAGATATTTACATCTCAAACAATAATTATGTCCCGCATTAACAGCAATTTTATTGACAGAATAATTCCAGAAAGGCAAAATCTTTCACATATTGGCTCAATCTACCATAAATTTACCTCCAATGCAATTACCTCCAATTCTTCAAGAGTGCAACATAAGTCACGTCACATACCTCCCTTGCAAACTAATCAACACATTTATAGATGACGTCACGGGAATTGCAGCCTCGGGGCTTTAATCGAGGTGACGGTTACAGAATCTTAGCTGACAGTTCTCGGTAGTTTAAAATCCGTTAATGGATATCAGATATCGTAAGTAATAAAGATTTTCGAAGGTGAAGTATCGCGGGAATATAGAGAGAAATAAATAAGACGTTAAATATATTTGAAGGATACAATGGAGGAATTAAGAGGAAGCTTTGAGAGTGACAATTGAAGCACGTATTTACGACAATTAATCGCTTCAATAAAGTTGAAGAATTTTACTGCGTGTAATTAAAATTTCGAGGTGTATAGTTTGAAATGGAAGGTTGGCATGATTTATAAATATATCTAAAATGTAATTGTGAAGTACCCTTTTTCATTTCCCTTTGTGTTTTATATGTGTGCCTTGACAAAAACAACTAAACAGAAAATGTAATTAACTTCTCATTCATTTACATTTGTTTTATTGAAAAAGTTTTTACTGAGCAGAAATGAATTGGTATAATTTCTTTCGAGCAAACGAAATAATTAAGAAATTGTTAAATGAATATATTTTTAATCAGAATCATATACGAATATGATCGTTAACAAGAAAAGAGGTCAGAAGTTGTAAATTTCAAAATTGAGTTCAGAGCATTGTAATTATCACAATTTTTCAGGCTGATTCTAAAAAACAAAATTGCATATCTTTTGCGATATTATAACATCTTACACATTTTGCTTTAATAATCTGTTAAAACATTAAAACAGAGAAAATCAGCTTGAAAAATTTTCGGTTGATAGGAAGGATGGCTGGTATCCTCATTGGGTTAAACCTTTATTTAAACCATGGGGATTTTTAAATCCCATGGTTTAAAATGATAATAACATAATAATTAATAAATATAATTTGTTTAAATATAATTTGAAACATAAATCAAAAACTGAAAAACTTAGAATTTTCTATTCATTCTGCCATCCCACAATATAACACCTGGGCCATGTCCGCGGTTGAATTTCGTATGAGCTTTTTCCTATCGCTGTTTATCATTTTGGCGATTGTACCTTGTACGTGGAATAAACCACAGATATTTTAAATTTCGTAGCTCAATGTGTAAATCTGGAGAAATATTTCCATCTAATAGCGAATATTTAAAAACAAATCTATTTCTTTTTTAATTTTATTTTTGAATACGACCTTGTCATGATCTATATCTCCCACTTAAGACAACTTATGAATTTTTTAAAGCTTCAAATCGGCAAATATACTTACATGCATACATATTTATAGTATCGGTCGTATTTTCTTACAATGTACCACTGTAGATCTTCCAACAGTTACAATTAAACTTTAATTAATTGATCATGCATTTTAATAGATTAGTTCCAAACTTTGCATGCATTTCTGTGTAAAAAAGAAGAAATAAAAAGAAACTTTAGTTTCAAAATTAGAAGTACTAAATTTACTACGAAGTAAATCGGAAAATTCAATGCTTTCAAAACTTCCATTCTATAAAAATAGGCGGTACTTTTACACCTCGCTTCATAAATCAATGCATGCAAACCACCATCCTCTTCCCCACTTTTAAAATTTACTAACCCGTTTACGTATTTTCTCTGATGGCGCTCAACCATATATTCTTAAAGACAAAATTCTTTAAACATCCTCTTCAAAAACAGAGACTGTTTTAACGACCTTTTTATGTATTAACCTTCTATAACTTTTACTCTGTTTCGCTGGAAGCAAGAAGAAAAAAAAAACTCGGAAATCTACAGACGATGCCAACAAAATACTGTAATTCTGCCCTCGCTAGACCATTAATTCAGTTAAATGACAGTCTATTTTCTTTCGGAGGGATTTATTTATTTGCTCCCCGTCATGGCAGGATCAACGGTCACGTGGGATACATCGCAGGTGGTCAAGTGCACAGGATTTTGAGGGGGGGAATGTAATTTGAGAAATCAATGGGACTGGAAATGTCAGTTAAACAGGGAGAGTTACAATGAAGGGAAAACCTCGAATCAATATTATCATTATGTTTTAAAAATAATTACAGCTAAAGTAAAATAATAGATATGTTTTAATGAACTTTATTTAATAAATATATTTTTCGTTGAAAAGTTGACTGGATTTACTCACATCTGGTTTGAAGTAGAACATTTCTCTATCATGATACTCGATTATCATAACACCTACTTCACGCTGTCACTTGTGATACTATACTCAAAGAAAGGGGCAACAATGAAAAAGGGCATGAAAATTGCTTTTAATTCCAAATGTCAGCTTTGATTCAGCTATCATACTGTATAAAAATCTAGTTTTGTAGACAATATTCTAGTTCTACTATGCATCAGCATCATTTATAGATTAAAAATCTGATGTGGGCAGCACACGACTTTCCTTATATAATGCAATCAATTTACTACTTTTACAGTAAACAAATAGATTCTTTTTATAGTAGTTATTTGTATTCTTTCCAAGCATTGAATTTTCGTCAATGAGTCGTCATTTTCCATGTCGTTATCATCAATGAGTCGTCATTGATTTAGCGTTATTTTTATCCATTTGGCGAGTTTTTCGTTAATTTAGCAACATTTAAAAGAGTCGCTAAGTTGGCGACATTCCAACAAATTCGTCGCCAAAATCTCGCCAAGCGTTATGGACGAAGAAATAAGTTATTCTTACAGCAGATAAATGACTATTGGCGTTCAAATACAAAAGTATTACTCAAAGTATCTTTTTTCATGAATGGAACGGGATAGATCCACGAGAATGATGTCACCAAATTTATCGCATGGTATTATGTATGAAAAGTGAACATGTCTCTCAAAAGTATTTTTTTTTTATTTTATGACTTTTTGATAATTTTTTTGAAAAATGTGCAATATCTCACGAACGGTTCATGTTAGCGTTCTAAAATTTGTGCCAATCGTTTTCTAATGAAAAATTACATAAGAAATGGCTATTTGCGTAACTTTATTAGGGGTTTTGATTTTTTGACAATTTTTCAAAATTTCACTCGAAAATTTAGGGGGGTTCTGAACATTCGATTGCGTATACAAATAATAGGCTTCCAGTGTTTACGGATTGTGATTTTTGTACCAAATTTCGTTCAAATTGGTCCATTCGTTCGTCAGTTTTCGTCTCCACAGACTCACTGACACACACACACACACACACACACACACACACAGAGACACCACTTCAAAAATGTTTGATTCGTGATCAGGGATACTTGAAACGTGCTCTCCCGTCGAAAACTCGAATTCGAATTTTCGACCCCGTCACAATACTTTCCTTATACATTATGTATATAAGGAAAGTAAAAATAGGTAAAAGAAAATCGGACAAATTGTTTAAAATCAATGAAGGCTGCTTTTAGAAATCAATGAAGGCAGCTTACTGTCAGAGCCATTAAAAGAAAAATTATTTTTGAAAAATTATTTTTCTGTAACGTTAATTATATATAAGTAAATTTCATTAGAAATGAGACATTACTCTATCATGATACTGTAACACGACTATCACTATCACTATCACGATCATTACTGAAGTTTCATGAAAAAGGTAATAATGAAAGAGGGCGAATTAAAGAATATTGCATAATTCCAATTATATACTTTAATTTTACTCTAATATTTCAGTTTCAAAGGCGGTATGGTCGTTTCATTATGCATTATTTAACTATTAAAAAAATAGCAAAGAAAATCGGCCATCGATGGTCTAAATTCACTAAGGCAATTTCGAGCGAGTTAGTTAGTCTCTTTAAGTAGTCTTTCACTTTGCCGTAGACTTGAACTTTGACTAGAGCGTTGACGTAATCTTTAGACACTATTTCTGGGATACAAAACAGACAAATGGATGTACAGATACTCGTAAAATCAAGAACGTACGCACTGTAATTTCTATTCAAATTTTCTTTTTCTTATTGCGTTGGTAAAGTGCTGCAATCCCTTTCTCAGACTTCAGAATATTTGAATAAAAACCCGAACTTCAGAAATGAACGAGGAGACTGCAAAGATAAGTGAAAACAAAAGAATCCTTAAATATCATAGCCTATCCTTCCAGTTTTGTAGACGATGCGCTCGTTCTACTGAGCATCATTCAACGATTTAAAATAGACCAAATAAAATAGAACCAATCGATAGCGTTAAACTCATTAAAAACAACTTTTAGAGAGTTTTAGCTACCAAAATAGATTTTTCGCAAGATAGATGAAGATCAAGACATTGAAAAATTGTCCCTCAATGGCTGGATTTCTATTTCCATCGATATCTCTACATTCGTAGTTGTATCGGCATATTTCAAGCACTTCATCTTTCCTCAAAACTGCGATTCTCTTTATCAGTGAATTTTATAACTGTAAACTGGTGCTGTGGCAGCAACAGTAAGATATTTTCATCATCATCAATGGTGCGGCAGTCCACTGTAGGCCTTAGCCTTCTTCAGAAGATTCTTCCAAGTTGTCCTCCTTGGAGCAATGCTTCTCCGACTTTTAATCTTTTAACACCTCAAAGCCCTCATCCACACAATTGATCTCTTCCCGATCGGTGTTGTTGTTGTTGAGACCCAGACCGTCCGACCTACCAGAAAGGTGTAAGGTAACCGTTTGCACGGCCGGAAAGTGCCACCCAATTTAGACCGGAACCCAGTGGGGGAGGCATTCACAGGGACCGTACCCTCCTTCCCCTACCACCAACCTCTCGGAAGGGCTGACGGACCCACATGTTTAACGTAATCGTACTCCACGTGAACACGACGGCAGTTTTGACAGTGGCGGGAATCGAACCCGGGCCTATCGAGTGCAATTCCCACGAGCTAACCACTGGGCTACCGCGCCCTTCCCGATCGGTGTGAACATACTACTTTTCTTTCTTATTCTATAGTTAATCCACGCTTAATAATTGCCCTGCCCATTGCATTCTATGTTTAATGTATTTAATAGGATGTTTTAATAGGCTAAATTACAGTTATTTTTTACAAAACATTAGCGAAAATCGACAAGAAACAAATTGCTTCAACACACAAGTTTTACCAGAACATGAACAAATACCCCACCCACACACACACACAGACACACACACTACTTACATAGAATTAGTGAATTATTAGAATATCGATTCGATGTTAGTGATAAATGAATGCTGATTAACAAGGATTTTTCATCTAAAAAAACTTGCAGAACACCAGACATCTCCATTATTTAAGTGTCGTCAGAAAAAAAGAAATTCACTGTGATTTTAACAGCAAGCTTTATCAATACATTTTACATTTCTTCAACAGCTACCAGTTTTAAAAGGGATACAATTTTTTAAACAAATGTCAATCATTTATTTTATCAACAACTGTAAATTTTGTGGATAAGGTTCCACAGTCTCGAGCAATTCATTGCTCAGTATATTTAATTAAATTAATAAAAATTAATTAACTCTTATACTTACAATAAATAAAACTGCTATTTGCAAGAAAGTGACGTACAAAACATCCTTGAAGAAAGCAGGCCTATGGCAGTTAGGTCACGGAAATTGTTTTGAAGGCGTTATATACACTGCTCACAACTGAAATCGCAACACCATAAAGTTGTAGGTGTAGCTTTATGTAAATCAGCCAATAGAAACAGCAAGGTGAGATATGCAAATGATCACAGTTTCGTTACGCATAGTGACGTAACACATTGCCGAGCAGCATAACAGCGTCAGGTCAAGGAGGAGCGATATCACAGCTAAATTGTAGCGTCACTGGTTTCAGGTTGCAAAAATCATCACAGTATGCTAAGAGTACGTCCACGTACCGCATATGTTCAGTTGTCGGCAACAAATCACTGTTTTACATAAGGGTGGAATGAGCCTTAGAAGGATCGCTGAACTATTGGGTCGTCATGTGAGCACAGTTCAACGGTGTATTTCACGGTTCGCGAGACACAACGAAACGCGACACTAAGATCAGGTAAAGGAGCTTCCATGCGTACCACACCACGTGAAGATCGTATGCTTCTGAGAAGCGTTGCGCGGGAGCTGTTTACCACAGCAACCGTGCTACAATGACATTTATCCCGCGCTACGGGTAACGTGGCTTCGACGCGAACAATTCGAAACCGTTTACATGATGTAGAACTCCGAGGTAGGCGACCTTTTCGACACCTACCGTTTCAAATTTTTCATCGGTTACGCCGCCTCCAGTGGTGTCAAATGAGACGCAATTGGCCGACAGAATGGTGAAACATTCTGTTCACGGATGAATCACGATTCTGTTATAGCATACCAGATGGCCGTACTCGCGTATGCTGGCGCCACCAGGAAGATTTTTCTATCAGTCGCCACACAGCCCCTCTAAGTGATACCATGGTTTGGAGTGGTATACCATTTGGTGAACGAACACCTTTGGTCCACGTTTCTGGCAGTATCACGGTACAACGATACGTCTCTGACATTGTGAGACCTGTGGTACAGCCATACCTGCCTGGATTGCTTTTTCAGCAGGATAATGCCAAGCCACATATTGCACGGGTAACTATAAATAGCCTACAATGTTTTGATATCCTGCCTTGGCCAGCATATTCCCCGGATTTTTCGCCAATTGAGCATATCTGGGACATCATGGGTCGCCGATTAAGAGAACACCCAATTCCAACAAACCATGTTCAGTTACAAGCCCAATAGCATGCTGTGTGGAATGCCATCCCTCAGCACACCATTGACCATATCATTGACGGGATGCCTCGACGTATTCAATCCTGCATAGCCGCTCGCGGTAGGCATATTCCATATTGATCTAATGTTCCATGCTTTCATTTTTCAGGTATGATTTTTTGATCATTTGCACATCCCCATGTTACAATTATATTCTGTAAATTTCATAAGGATACATCAATTTCTTTATGATGTTGCTATTTCAGTTGTGAGCAGTGTATATGAGAAGGGCTTATAACGCCGCCACAGAGCAAACATATGTTTGCTTTCTTCAAGGAAGTTTCGAATGTTAACTCTTATACTGCATAAATTTCCCGAGTGTATCAATTCATGCTCAATTATTAAACAGTTTTCTTTGCGCACAAAACCATAATAAAAAGCACGAAAATATTTTATCATTTATGCTCCAAAACATTTAAAAGATATTGCATATATCTACAAACCTTCCATTTTCAAAACAATAGGGACAAAAAAAGTCTTATTGTAGAAAAGTGCTACTGTGGTGATATATGAGTTTCTGCCCACAGTAGACTGCTGTAATTCATAGATTTTTTTTTAGGCTGCTATAATTTATTCACATGGTAAACATAACATTTTAGTCAAAAATCTATACCTCTTGCATATGCATGCAGCATCATATTACAAGGATCAATAAGCACGTACGAACATGCATGGAACATAAATTTGACATGCAACATAGCCATAAATGTATTTAAATTTAAATGCAAAGTTTATATGCTGTACCACTTTCTGTCCTGCCTTATCTTGGGCTATCATCTTTATACCACACACCCGGATCTTCTGCATTATTAAATCGCACTCAAAAATCACTAGCCGTGCACTTAACGATCACAATATCTCACTTTCCCCCCTTTTAAAATGATAGGGCTGGGGGAGTTTCAGCGTCAAATTCGATCCTCACCCCTAGTTTTTTTTTCCCTCTGTACTTTTTCCCCTACATAATTTTCGTATCTCGTTGGATCAAAGACCCATTGTGAATAATTGTTGTTCTGAATGAATCAATATGAGAACGGGGAAAAAAATGAGGCAAAACTATCCTATAAAAAACGACGGAGGTAAAAATTATATTAATGAAATTTTTCAGTTTTACTCTGATAAGTTCAAGTGTTAGATTACAGAAAACTCGTGCACTGTAACAAAGTAAACATGAACAAGTTTGACGTCGGACAAAACTCAATATAAAATATTTGCAACAAAAATGTGATTTAAAGAAATATAGTTTTAGTTTTAAAAATCTGATGTGGGCAGCACATGACTTTCCTTATATAATGCAATGAATTTACTTTTTTCACCGTGGTTACTTCTTTCACAATTAGCGATATTTCGTCAAACTGTTCACCTTTAATCGTCATTTCATTGATTTAGCGTCATTTTGATCAATTTGGCGACTTTTAATCAATTTTGTGACATTTTCGTCAATTTGGCGACTTTTAATCAATTTTGTGACATTTTCGTCAAATTGACAACATTTGAAAAGTCGTCGAGTTGGCGATAATCCGCCAAATTCGTAGCCAAAATTTCGCCAAGCGTTATGGACGGAGAAATAGGTTGTTCGTATAGTAGATAAATGAGTAATGATATCCAAATACAAAACTATTACCCAAAATATATTCTTTCGTGAATGGAACGAGGCAAATCCACAAGAATGATGTTAACAAATTTATCGCATAATGTTACATATGGAAAGTGAACATATTTAACAATAGTTAATTTTTTTTTTGTATGACTTTTTGATAAATTTATTTGAACAATGTGCAATATCTCACTCACACACACACACAGACATCCCCTCAAAAATGTTCGATTCGTGATCAGGGATGCTTGACACGTGCTCTCTCGTAGAAAACTCGAATTCGAATTTTCGACCCCGTCACGGTACTTTCCTTATACATTATTGTATATAAGGAAAATAATATACAGATTAAAATATAATAAAATACATTAAAATGCAAACTATTGACAACAAATAGTTTAAAAAGCACTTGCATATGAATAAATAGATTAAAATATAAAATATTTACAACAAATGATTTTTAAAAGCAATTTCTGATGAATAAAAAAACATAACGATAATCGAGAAGCTGCTGTAAAGTTTACAGAAATTATTAATCGCACATTAACAACCTATATTTGTACCAAAATTCCTTTCAGCAAATAAACTCAAGCTCCTGGTAGAATACTAGGAAACATGAAACCCGATCCCACACAAGACAGGAGAACAATCAATTCTGTTATTGAACAGATTCCTGAAGAATGAAATTAAAATGATATTCCTCCAATGATAGTATCCTCATTCGTAAAATCCTGAGTAATTCTCTTAATGTAACAGAGTTATTTTGTGCAGTTTATAATAGTTAACGACAATATAAAAATAATAGAACACATCGCTAGATTTCCCAACTTCTACAACTAATACAATGTCGAACTCTCCTGGGTCGGTGCATCTTTAACCTTCCGGAGCACGTCCGATAGAACAATTATATACTCCCAAAAGAACCATTCCGTTGTAGAGATTTTCATATATCGTAGTGTAACTCAAACGAAAATTCTCTTGATAGTTCCCTTTCTATTGTTTAGTGTCCAACAGCTTCCGTAGAAATATCCGCGCTCTAAACTTGTTCTATTTCACATTTTGCAAAATTCGAAATGCAGCCGATCGTGTTCGAGTGACATGCTTCGTGAAGCATGTTAAAATTAAAAGAAATATTTAATTCTCGTGAATTCGATGCCTGTAAGCGTACAAAAGAAAAAAAATCTGATGTGGGCAACACATGACTTTATAATGCAATGAATTTACTACTTTTACAGTTTAAAGAAAATGTTATTCTTATAGTAGATACTTATATTCTTTCCAAGATATTGAATTTTCTTCAATTAGTCGTCATTTTCATTGATTTAGCGTAATTTTTATCAATATGGCGAGATTTTTGTTAATTTGGCAACAATTAAGAGTATCGCCAAGTTGGCGACAGTCCGCTAAATTTGTCGCCAAAATCTCACCAAGCGTTATGGACGGAGAAATAAGTTATTCTTACAGCAGATAAATGACTATTGGCGATCAAATACAAAAATATTACTCAAAGTAACTTTTTTCATAAATGGAACGAGCTAGATCCACGAGAATGATGTCACCAAATCCATCGCATGGTATTACATATGAAAAGTGAACATGTTTCTCAATAGGGAATATTTTTTTTTGTTTTATATAAATTTTTGATAATTTTTTTGAAAAATGTGCAATATCTCGAGGACGGTTCATGTTAGCGTTCTAAAATTTATGCCAATCGTTTTCTAATGAATAATTACATAAGAAAATGAATAATTACATGTCTGCGTAACTTTTTATTAGCGGTTTTGATTTTTTGACGATTTTTTCAAAATTTCACTCGAAAATTTAGGGCGGTTCTGAACATTCGATTGCATATAAAAACAATAGGCTTCCAGTGTTTACGGATTGTGATTTTTGTACCAAATTTCGTTCGAATCGGTCCATTCGTTCGTCAGTTATCGTCTCCACAGACTCTCTCTCTCACACACACACACTTTCACACACTACTCTAAGTCCTCTGGACGAGTCGGACGGTCTGGGTCTTCAACACTTTCACACACACACACACTTGAAACGTGCTCTCCCGTCGAAAACTCGAATTCGAATTTTCGACCCCGTCACAATACTTTCCTTATACATTATGTATATAAGGAAAGTAATAATAGAACACAACGCTAGATTTCCCAACTTCTACAACTAATATAGTGTCGAACTCTCTTGGGTCGGTGCATCTTTAACCTTTCGGAGCACGTCCGATAGAATAATTATATACTCCCAAAAGAACCATTCCGTTGTAGAGATTTTCATATATCGTAGTGTAACTCAAACGAAAATTCTCTTGATAGTTCCCTTTCTATTGTTTCGTGTCCAACAGCTTCCGTAGAAATATCCGCGCTCTAAACTTATTCTATTTCACATTTTGCAAAATTTGAAATGCAGACGATCGTGTTCGAGTGACATGCTTCGTGAAGCATGTTAAAATTAAAAAAAAATATTTAATTCTCGTGAATTTGATGCCTGTAGGCGTACAAAAAAAAAACATCGATTAAGCAATTTCGCGTTTAGACCAATGACGAAGTTAAAGGTAGGGCATCTCAAATAAATATAACCGGTGTGCATTAAAAATGTTGCTATAATAGAAATAATCTGATGTGGGTAGGACACGATTTTCGCTACAGATTCACTTTCTCTTTTATCCATAATTCATTTAACGGAGTTTAATTTTTAACTACACAAAATAACGCTGATAATTATTTGAAATTATATTGAATTTGCAGTTTAAATTCAAATTTTGTTTTTTCATTTGGCGACTGGGCGTGTTTTCGAAAAGCGACAAATCAACCATGCGAAAGAACTAAAATATCTCGAGAATGGTTTGTCTTAGAGTTACAGGGTTGATCCTCTTTTTGTCGTCAAAATTACATATAAAACAACCATGTAATTCATACGCTAATCTTTTATTTTAGATTTTGAGGATTTCTGAGGGCCATTTCACAAAATTAAAAAAAAAAAACTTTAAAAAAAATATTTTTATTCTAAGTCGTACCAAAATCTAATAAGCACCACGATAATCTAATAAGCACCACAAGCGACTTTTCAACCAAATTTTATGCCATTTGGGCAAATAAGTTTTTCAGCTACAGTGGATAAATAATACGCTTTGTGCAGGCCATTTAACAAAAAAATAGGTTCTTTTTTAATCATACCAAAATCTAATCAGCACCACGACAACCTCCAAGAGAGTTATCTAGCAAATTTTATGAAATTTGGTCAATTAGTTTTTAAATTATAGTGGATTACACTGCACAGACAAACAGATACACACACAGAAGCCAAGCTAATTTGTGTGTGTGTGTGTGTGCGTGTTCTAGAGTAGCCGAAACGTGATTTTATTGCTTCAAAAACTCGAGTTGCTACTTTCGACACGATTCCAATACTTTCCCTACACTTTACCATGCATTATAGGGAAAGTAAAGAGTTGAATGAAATTTACATTACAAAATAAATCACCCCATCTATATAATATGCACTGAACTGACCGATTGATTGAGTGAGAGGGTGATGTATCAAAATTATCAAGCACTTAAACTATAGCTAGAATCTTAGTTATAGTACCTTTCTATCCACCTCCGTTTCGAGACTAAGGCGAAAATCTAAAATTTAAAAAATTCGGATTGGAGATGACGGTGCGAATAGATAAAACAAGAAAGATTGATCATGCATAAGCATTGATTATGAAACACTTTCCAACTGAAATGCAATTTTATTTAAACATCTCTAAAATGCGATACGTTCAGCGGTGATATTTTTACTTTCCTTATATACATAATGTATAAAGAAAGTATTGTGACGGGGTCGAAAATTAGAATTCGAGTTTTCGACGGGAGAGCACGTTTCAAGCATCGCTGATCACGAATCCAACATTTTTGGAGTGATGTCTGTGTGTGGGGGGGGGGGAAGTGTGTGTGTGTGTGTCAGTGAATTTGTGGAGACGATAACTGACGAACGAATGGACCGATTCGAACGAAATTTGGTACAAAAATCACAATCCGTAAACACTGGAAGCCTATTGTTTCTATGCGCAATTGAATGTTCAAAACCCCCCTAAATTTTCGAATGAAATTTTGAAAAAATCGTCAAAAAATTAAAACCGCTAATAAAGTTACGCAAATAGACGTTTCTTATGTAATTTTTCATTAGAAAACGATTGACATAAATTTTAGAACGCTAACATGAACCGTTCTCGAGATATTGTACATTTTTCAAAAAAAATTATCAAAAAGTCATGTAAAATAAAAAAAAATATTTTCTATTGATAAACATATTCACTTTTCATATGTAATACATTGTGATAAATTGGGTGACATCATTCTCGTGGATCTAGCTCGTTCCATTCATGAAAAAAGGTACTTTGAGAAATACTTTTGTATTTGAACGCCAATAGACATTTATCTGCTGTAAGAATAACTTATTTTCGCCGTCCATAATGCTTGGCGAAATTTTGGCGACGAATTTGGCGGAATGTCGCCAATTTGGCGACTTTTTGAAATGTTGCCAAATTAACGAAAATCTCGTCAAATGGATAAAAATAACGCTAAATCAATGAAAATGACGACTAATTGTCGAAAATTCAATATCTTGGAAAGAATATTAGTATCTACTATAAGAGAAGCCTATTTTTTTACTGTAAATGTAGTAAATTCATTACATTATATAAGGAAAGTCATGTGTTGCCCACATCAGATTTTTTAAATTGTCACAGTACAATAATTTATTTTACTTGGAAAACTTCATTAAAAAAGACAATGCTGTAAAATCGTCTGATTCTATATGTAAAATCAATGAATATTTCCATTCAGATCACTTATATTCCATACCACTGAGCAAAATAATTTTGCGTCAAAAAATTCAGCAATTCTTATACAACTCATCTTACAATCGCTAGACTTGTTTACATTCTGCATACGTTAACATTAGGCATCGTAGAAATAATCAAAGTTTAGTGATCATTTAAAATAAAAAATACTTTATTTGCTTAGGCACAGAATGTAGATACACAGATAATATGCAAAAATAAAGCGGTTTTAGGAGGGATGCACTAAATGAAAATATAAGTGTTCCTTAAAAAGCAGGATTTTCACAAAGCGAAAAAAAAATGTATGCCATATTTTATTTTGCAATGAGTCACGTGATCTCTTCATATAATATGAGTAGTTATAAAATACCGGTTCTGCGGCGAATCGGGGAGGTGGCTCAGTGTGGCTCAGGAGGAGAGGCCCTC